>NW_019059653.1:22379-32621 GCF_000696155.1 Zootermopsis nevadensis | reverse complement strand
CTTTGAGCTTATCCATGCAAGTTTAATTTAGTGAAAACAAAATTTGTAAAAATTTAATTTACCCTTTTGATTTTTTTTATCAATAATTTCCTTTTTGTGAAGGGCTCCATAATACTTTACAATTACCACATTGTTATTGCACGACAATTTGAAAGGATGATTTTCCCCCTTTCCCTCTATCCTGGACACCCCTGTAAGTTGGACACATTATCGTGGAACCGCAGGTGTCCAAGTTAGAGAGGTTTTACTGTATAAATATAAATAGCAACTTGTGAAGTTTCTGGGTTAGAGGTGGTCACATGTTATGAAATTTGGCAATTAAGTGCAGAAAAGTAGCTTCTGGTATTTGTTTGAAAGTTGTCATTAGTCTCAGCCACTTACCCATCACAAAGTGCAGAAAGAATAATTTTTTGGCCACTGGAAGTTGTAATGAATTTTCTAAAGAAGCTGTACTTTTTTCTGATTTCATTACACAGTTTTATACATAAATGTTACTGAGCAGTGCCTACTTTACGTAAAACAAATTTTACCTTAATTAAGGTTTAGAGTAGAGGAGGTCTATAACTCTTATATTTTTGTGTTTTAAAGATCAAAATGTATAATTGTGTTTAATAAAAGAGAATGGTTTTTTGGTTGCATTGCCAGATTACATTGTTTCAATTACAAAAAAAAGTTATTTGTGAGACCCATGGTTAAAACATGTTTAATTGTAGGTTTTGTGCATAATGAGTTTTTTTGTATGTTGTTACAATTCATAAACATTTTTCTTTATATCTCTTTAGCAGCTGTGATGCATAATTATTCTCAGCCAAGGTCAGTTTGTAAGTTCTTAAAGTTTTAAATGTAGGAGTAGGCAAAGAGAAGATGTGGTTCACTGGAAGAGTTAGTTCATGTAGTTGAAGAAGTTGGTGCTGGTCCCTTGCAGATATAAGAATCAGATGTGAATTTCTTTTAATTTTTTCAAATTTTTCCACTACATATCATAACCACAAATAATATAATAGACTGCAGTAAAGGAATGTTTTTGAACTTTTTGACTGTAGAATAGTCACACATTATCTAAAGAGTCCAAGAGTGTTCGTTCAACATGAAAGAAACCTGGGATGGGAATAAATGCATGACAATTGCAGGTACCTGGTATACGCTGCATTAAATCAGGTCAAGACTAGATTTACTAGATAATTGGTATTTCCTACTTCACAGAATTGAATATACTTACAATTTATAGTTTTGAAATGTTCCTTTGCCGATGAGGAATGTCAGCGTTTGATTACTGCGTAGTTTTTGTAAACTTGCACGTGCTAGCAGGCAATTCATACTACTGCCAACATAGTCATATGGTCCTTCCTGTGTGAAGGGGCAAGGAATTTCCACTCTGATTCTATCCAAAAATCAATTTTATGTAAACACAGATTTATGAATTTTAAGATTTGAGGTTTTCACAGCAGTGAGTCTGAAGATTGCTGTCTTCTGGTTGTTGCGCCATGTAGTCTGGTAGATGTTTACATAGAGTAACATAGAAAATATTCCATTTAGTAGATGAATCCATAAAGGAGTACACTCACAGTCACATAAAGTGTTAATCCTTACTTACAAACTGACTGAAGGAAACACATGGCAAAGTTATCAGGTACTCATATTATTTTTTCAGAGTATGACTAAAATTTAAGCCCAGTCTTTCCACATGTACCATTTCTGTTAAAGGAAAATATGTTGCTTTAAATTAAATAATGAAGTACTCTTATATGCTGTAACCAGGTAATGTATGTATTTAGTGAACTACTGAAGTGCCAGATTAAATTGTTTTAATTGTAATATGATTTGAAATGGATTCCACAGACTTCTGCAAGTAAGAACTGCCTTATGCATCAAATGATGGACCCTCAAGGTCACATAATGGTGAATACTGTTCAACAGTGACTTGACTGAGTCTTTATACTTACAGGAACGGTTTCTCCTGAAAGATGATGAAGTTACTGAACAACTGAAATGGTTCGTGCCACTTACGTGGACAACAGAATCACAGGCTCCTGTAGGATTTGAATCAACAGAAACCAAAGACTGGATTTCTCCCAGTGACACGTCAAAAGAGTTAAATATAGAAACAAATCCTGGAGAGTGGATAATATTTAACAACCAGGAAACAGGTGTGAATGGTTTGGTCATAAATGACTACATAATACCAGTATTGTTAAGACAGATTGAGAGGCAAGAGCTGGAGGAGTCGGTTTTACCTCAGGAAAAGCGTTGGTTATAGTCAAGGACAGGACATTATATTCCAGCATGGAGTGTACAGAATTTCCAAATGTGTCCTTCATGATTTCACATCCTTCATTGATCTTCATGCATTAATTGCAATACAAGTCTCCTATAAACTTAGCCGCACACCCTATTGGCATATTCATCACCCTGATGACAGAAGCAGTATGACCTCGACCAGACTACACAGCACAACAACCCAGAAGACAGACATCTTAATACAAGTCTCGTTTTGACAGATTCAGAAAATAGTAGATATACTTCTTCTCCCCCTCCCCTTCAACCTCTCAATGTCCGCTACTGGACATAGGTCTCCCATTGGGGATTTTAGCCATACACTACCACGCTGGCCAGTGCGGGTTGGTAGCGGACAAACATCCATGCCTTGAGTGGGACTCGAACCCAGGTGCACGAGGATCATACCTCAGACCGCGTGACTACTGCGGCCGACATAGATATACTACACTTTATATAAACTTCTTTTTCCCCCCATTTAAATGTACATCATGTTGCAATATATTTATAATATAAGTTGTAGATCTTGAGATACTTTTATGTTGTATTTAATCTTTTGAATGACAAGCCATTCCACAGACAACTGATAATTAGATATTATGTTAAACAGGGTTTACAGGAGACTGATAAGAGTCCAACTGGTCAACCTTGATGTAGATCAGCTGTCCCAGCCAAATTTCATCAAACCCTTGACTTGGGTGATAATACATATGTACAAAGAGACATGATTTCTCAACTATCATTACGTTTGTATAGCTTTGTGAATAATATAAAATCTGTTCTACTTTATAGAATATTTATGATTTAGTTTATACCTGAGATTCTCTTTGAAGGTTACTACAGGGTAAACTATGACCCTGAGAGCTGGAAACTCATCATCCAGGGCCTGCACCGCGACCATAACGTCATCCACCCTGTGAATCGAGCCCAACTGCTGGATGATGCGCTGAACCTTGCCCGAGCTGGGAAATTGGAATATTCATTGGCCCTTGAAGTTACACATTATCTTGGACTTGATCAAGACTACATTCCTTGGGCTGCCGCTCTTAACGCCTTCTCTTTCCTTGACAGAAGGCTTACTAGTGATGATGGACATCAATATTTTAAGGTACATCCATATTTCATAGGCACATCATGTCACTTTACCCAAAGAACGTGTACAAAAGTTCGTTCTTAATGATCTCTAAAGATTTCTGACAGTGGTAGATTATTTATACTAAAATGATTTTGGAAATTATCCAACATAATATTACTGTTGGACCCTAGTGTCATTCTGAAGCTCAGTATCACAGGGCTTGAGACGCGTTCAGTAATACTGAACTGATTGTGTTTAGATTTCTGGGACTCTAAACACCTTTTGTGAGTTTAAAGAATGAAGGAAGTGGCCAACAGAATACGCTGACTCAACCGTAATTAATCTTACCTCAAAGTCTGATGACATTATATTGACCACTTACATCATTTGTTGTGGTAGCACATCATTACAAGTAATGTGAATTTGATGTATTAGTAATTAATTATACTTTCACTGATTAATTATAACTCTCTACATGTATTAACTGTAATTGGCTAACTGACAGAGAAACTGGCAAGAGGTCACTGTTCTCATGGGTGACACCATTGCTAACATATGTGTCAGTATCAAATTGCAATACCTTTAACAGTAAAATAGCAGTTATAGTGAGGTATTTGATCAGTGGGGAATCATACGTTGTCATGATGTGTATCAGAGATTCTCGGCCCACAGCCCTCTGATGTGTTTTGTGTGGCTCGTGTACATTTTTTTGTAATATGCGTAATATATCACACTGTATGATGAAAATTATGCTTTTCCCTGAGGTCATAAAACATATTTTGTTTATTTTGTCGGTATTTTGGAATAACTATTGCTTTGAGCAACTGCCCAGCTTTGTGAAAAACATCAAATTGAGAACTTACTGATAAACCTGTGAAGGGATGCATGCAAATTGCAATGATGGAAATCAAACCTGACATTGATAGAGGGGTGTCAAATATCTGATGACTGATTTCATTAAAGAAAATTTGTGACAAACGTGACAACCCATTTGCAATAGTAAGTTAATACCATCTTTTATAAATCATCATGACCTTTCAACATATTGCCCTCTTTTAAAACTATGTGGCCCACAAGTTGAAACAAAAATGTGTTTTGTCCTTGGTCTGGGAAAGGCTGATAGCCCCTGATGTTTTTATATGCATTTAAGATTTCCAAACAGTCATCCACATATCAGACTACATACCTTCCCTGTACCAATTAACATAACCTAATCTATTCAGAATATCTCATTTAACTCACAATAAATAGTAATGTGAAAATAATTTTAATGCAGGCAGTGCTGCTTATAGAGACAAGAACTGAATGCCTAGCATCAACAATTCTGGCTAGTTTGTCAGAATTTTACTTTTCCAAATGGAGAGTTGTCTGAGATCAATAACCTTTGCATGGTAGATAAGTCTTCCTGAAGAATTCTCCTGTGTGACTTTGCTGCTTTCTGGGGATTCCCCCCACATTGTAATTCCCTGGCTAACAATATTTGCGAAGGCAGCTTGGGAATTCGACACGCAAGAATTCTGTATCTTTTACCAGTGAATACATTTAGGTCTTTACAGGAATTACCTGATATTGTCTGATTTTAACCAATACAGGAATGCATCAATAATTCTTTGTAATTGTTTTGGATATGAAATTTTATGACGTTTGTTCATCTGTTCTTGAGGAGCTACAACCAGGTGAACAGACAGGCATGCCACAGCTAACAGGTGCATTTTTGTAACTTACTTGCAAATGTAGAGCCGGGATAGCTCAGTCAATATAGTGACTAGCTACGATCTGGATGACTGAAGTTCAATCCCTGACAGTTGCAGAGGATTTTTCCTCTGCATCCAGATTGACTCTGGGGCCCACCCAGCCTCCTATCCAATGGGTACCAGGGTCCTTTCCCGGGGGTAAAGTGCGGCCAGGCCATGATGCTGACCACTCACCCCATCTAGTGCCGAGGTCAAGGAAGAGAGGAGCTATACCGCCATTCCCCCAAAACGACATACATGGCGTGTAGCGAGACGGCTTTACTTTTACTTCTTTTAACTTGCAAATGTGCCTAAAATGAAGTGAATGCATGTGTGCAGTCATCACACATTGTTTGATAAGTGTCCACTGGTTTTGTGTGTAGAAACAAATGCGCTCTAGCAAAATTGTATCTTTTCCCAATCCAGAATGAGAAACAAGAATCATCAAAAAAACCCATCTCTGGACTGTTCATGTACTTACATTAGCAGTCAGCATACAGGTGCGAAACATTTTAGATAATGGTGTAGAAAAAAATTTGTCTTGTAGGGTTTAGACCGATTACAGTGCCTTGACTTGACTTTAATCGAATGGAGTAGTTTTATCGGTTATTATAACACAGATCAGATATTGTATTTTTTCATTCTCCTTAAAAGAAGTTGCACATCTTTTGATGATTCATTGTCATACATTTACTGATTGTAGTGATTTTCCAACTTCTAGTATTGTACAGTCACGTGCTGGTATTATATTTATTAAGGAGTCGAGCTCTGGCTTACTGGTTGCAGTCCACATCCTGCTAATTGCAGTACGTATGGCATAAAGAGCTAGTCAAAAACATGGAGTGGTGGCTGCATGGTAATATAACTAACTCCTTTGTAACAGAACCCGCAGGTTCAACACTGACATCACCAAAGCCTGCTACCAGCCATGATCCTGAGCCAACTCCATCCATTTGTCATCCCCACGGGCCACGCATGGTAACATAGTCCCTTATTTACTAAAGACATCTTAGTGATTTAGCACAGTTTACGTGAACTGGAGTGTATCAAATTGATTAAACTTTCTGTTACATTATTGGTTTCTTTTCCTTCTCGCCCATAGCTCCACCGACCGTGACAGAACTGAGCTCCTCATTAAGCTATGGTATGGTTGAATGGCCTCGGAAACTTTGCAGCCCCACAGAGTTTCACAAAACTCAGCAGCCAATACATGTGTATCACATTTAATCACTACATGAGCAGATACGAATACAGGTTTCTTAAGAAAGAGTTCATTCCGTTCCCCAAAAGAAAAAATTACAGTATGATTATTTCTTTCAGATTTTTGTATTAAACCTGCTTAGAGGCGTGTATGACGAGCTTGGATTTGAGGAAAAGAGTGGTGACACCCAAGTAAGGCTACTACACAGGGTCAGTGTCCTGACATGGGCTTGTCGCCTTGGACTGGAGGACTGCGTCAACAGAGCTGTAGACATTTTTAAAGCATATAAAGGAGATGCAGAAAACAATCCGTAAGTATGTCACAAATGTCCTGAAACAACTTGTGAAGAGAAGGACAGTTTTCATAACTATCAGAGACTTCCACGTATTTACAGTATTTCCTGGATAATAAGTCACCCCATGTAAGAAGTTTATTTTTCAAAGCTTCTCCTAAACACTCATAAGAATAACATTAAATTTTCCGTGTTTATAGTTCTCATGTGTAACGTTTCCCCACTTCAAGAGTTTATCTTGTAACAATTTTTTTTATATATCCTATTTCATACATCTGAAAGTTATAATTTAAGTAGCGGGTTTGTAAACATAAACTGAAAACGACAGTACTTGCGCACACTCAAATGAAGGATTGCAATGGCATCGACTGTTCCATTGGTGCATAGCCATGGTGCAAGAATCGATATTTGGCAAAATAAGTTAACTTTAAAGTAAATATTCATTTTCATTATTTTGATCACTGGGGTAGACTGTTTTTCATTTTCGCTTCAGGACTATAATTAGTTCATGAAGGTGTATGCATTTATTGTGTTGCTGACAATTTATGACACGGTAAAACAAAAACGAGACACCACGGTGGTCTAGCGGTTAGAACGCTGGCCTTGTAATCCTGGGGTCTCGGGTTCGATTCCCGGCGGTGCCCGAATTTATAACTTGTGTTGGGCAAGGCCGTGGTCTAGGCAACACGGAGTTTTCCTCCGGGGGCTTCCCCGGTTTCTCCGTGGCATCCCAACAATTTCTCCATTCACACACAGAAGAAGGCATATGGACCTGTTGTCAGACAGAACACTAATAATAAAATAATAATTTGAACATGCTGCAAACCACCATGCGCACTTTATTTATTTTAATTTTAAAGTTGTCAGACTAACTCATCATAGGACCGCAATATGATTTCCAAGAATGTCAGGCTATGCCTGACAGAGGACTTGAAAGGTTCAGTTCTTAAAAGCCTCATCAACTAGTTGAATATGTTAAATAACATGATTCTTAACAGAATATTGTATTAATTTTTAAAATATTGTCTTATTTAATAGAATTCCTGCAAATCTGAGAAGTCTAGTTTTCTGCACAGCCCTGGAAAATGGAGGGGAAGAAGAGTGGAACTTGCTATGGGAACGCTACCAAGAATCAGTCATCACCACCGAGCAAGTGACCATCCTGTCGGCTCTGGGTTGCACCAGGAATCAATCTCTCCTGGCACAGTAAGTGTTCTTATTAGTTGGAACTGAGAACTCAAGAACAAAAGAGCAGGAGCGTTTCGTTCCTTTGTTTCTGACCGCATTGCTACCTCTTTATGTAGCTGTACTCCACCTGGTGAGCATTGGCTACCACACAATCTAACACACTTGAAAAATGCTGTCACCAAACCACAATACGTACCTGATATTACAATAGCTGCTGAAAGTCATGTCTACCAACATTCAAGTTTATTTCTTCCCGCTATAATAAATTGTGACACTTTTACATTCAACTTCTCTAATTTAAAGATGGACATTTCAGATTTTTTTCAGAGTTCATTATTGTTTGTTTAAATTTTCTGCTTTAAGTTACTGTTGATTTTTAAGGTGTTTTTCACACTGTAGCGTAAGTGAAGAACACATTATGGGTCTGTCCATGCCAGTTCCATTTTTGTATGGGGTTAGAGAACCTGCTTCACTGAGTTCGAGTGTTGTGCAACGTTAATCTTGGATCACATTACTTAAAGAACAGCCTAAGGTGTTATATGATTTGAAGTTTTCGCGGTGACTGAACTCAATAAAATCATTTTAGGTAGTCAGCAGCATCAAATGATTACACGAAGAGACCAGCATTTTGGGAACCATCATAATAATAAAATTATCTTAAATTTTTTACTTACCTTCATATAATTTGCAAGAGAAATACAGAATGAAAGAAGTATTTTCCTTCTAAATTAAACAAACTGTTAAAATTCTTTGGAACTGAATAATGACAATAATTAAAATACAATAAAATTGTAAAGGTTTTTGTAGATGCCGTAATGATGAACTTCTATAAAATCCATGCCCCCTACCTGCACTGTTATATAATAATAATAATCATACATCATTCGAAAGACGCTGTTGTAAAATAAAATTATATAATGCATGTAATACATATTAAAAACAAAATGTATCCCGGAAATAGCTGCTGCCCTATGTACCTTAGGGACAAGGTCTGTCTCGGGTACGTGGAAGTACATGCCCCATAAAGTGGTGAAGAGATGGGATAATAATAATAATAATTGATTGTACAACACTTCTTTGTCAGGTACCTGGAAAAGTCAATTGACGGCACGTCTGGAATCCGGAAGCAAGATGCATCTAGTGTGTTTTCAGCTGTGTATAGCAATCCTGATGGAGTAGCAACAGCTTTTAATTTCCTCAAGGATAAGTTTTTGGAAATCGCCAACTTGTAAGTTTTTAGTGTAGTGATTACCTCGAATCATCTGAAAGTACAGAGGTTAATACTTCATTGCAGCTTCCAGCATTCAACCATTTATAAGAAATTAAACATTTTACTATTAACAAAACTTAATGCATGAATATGTTTTTTATCTTAAATGTAGTTTAAAATAAGTGTGTTTGTAGATTGTGATATTCTGGGTTATAAAACGTAAAGTAAAGCTGTCCCACTAAACGCCATGTAGGCAATTGGGTGGGAGAGGAGGTATATTTCCCACTCATTCTTAACCTCGGCACTAGGTGGGGGTGAGTGATTAGTGTCACGCCCCAGCCGTGGTTCACCCCCGGGAAAGGACCCTGTATTCATTGGATAAGAGGCTGGGTAGGCCCCTGAACTGGTCTGGATGCAGAGGCTAGAAGAAAATTCCTCTGCCCCCGTCGAGGATCGAACCCCTGTCATCCAATCCGTAGCCAGTCAGAGGTGTCTTGATCTTTGGGGTATAAGAGTAGAATTCTCGCCTCTCTGACAGTTTCAAGTCTTGTGTACAGTGCAGAGTTCCTAACTGTTCCATGGTTCAAAAGTAGCGTTGTTTTCAGTCTACTTCCTAGCACCTACAGAATTCTTTGATCATGTGAGTGCTATGTTTACTTCACACATTAACTCCAGCTCCTGAGTTATTTGTCTCATCATGAAATAATGTAAAATAACTTTTGTAAGACTTGAGGTTCTCACAGCGGTGAGTATGAAGATTTCCGTCTTCTGGGTTTTTGCGCTGTGTAGTCTGGTAGATGTTAACCAACGTTTCAGAGGTCATACTGCCTCCGTCATCAGGGCGATTCATCGCCCCGATGACATCAACCAGACTACACAGTGCAACAACCCGGAAGGCAGAAATCTTCATACTCACTGCTGTGAAAACCTCAAATCTTACAAATTTACATGTCCTGAAACAGCTTCAGTTCCTTGCAACCGAAAATGAACAGCAGAGAAACATTTCATATGTGGAGCTTGACATTAATCACTATCACTGTTGAACTATTACCATCATGAGTATTACTGTTGTTCTTATTCTTCTCTTTTAGTTATGGAGGCATGAACGCCGTTTCCAACAGCATAACTGGCATTGCAGGAAGACTAACCACAGAAGAACAAGTTGATGAAGTAAGTAACTCATTTTCATGGCAGTGGAATATGATAACTGTGAAGACCACGGGCAATCTCCAGTCGTTATAACGTTTTCTCATAGGCTTCACCGACATG
>NW_019059653.1:2599-14659 GCF_000696155.1 Zootermopsis nevadensis | reverse complement strand
TCCTAACCACATGTATTACTTTCATAATTACACCTTCTGCTTTAAGATAAAATGAGAGAGCTTAGCCTTATTTTAAATGTATAAGATAAACTTCTAAAATGAGGTTTATCTGTCTCTTTTATGATAATGTTTAGACCAAGGTATCTGATACACCACATAAAGAACATTGAGTGCTGTTAGTTTCTTGAAATGTTTTGTCAGTGAGAAATATTTGGATTTTGTAACTCAAATAAGTCTTTCCCATGAAACAACAAACATTTTTGAGAATGTAAGAGCAGTTCTTATGTGCATTACCTATCCCTTTACAAAGGACAAAAAACATTCATAAATTGAAGGATGTACTTTGATAACATCAACTGTTCAATTTTTGTGGCTTCTTGCTTAGTTTGACCACCCACTTTCGTTTTCAGTTATGAAATCAAACTATTAAAAGTGGCCCCACCATTAGCAGTAATTACAGAACAGATCTTCAATAATTTTACCATTGGATTTATACTGTATGAATGCAAGAAAATGAACACTTGAAACACCAGTACTTCGTCTGTTCTTAACATGAACTAGGTCTCTATTTTAATGTTTTTTGACGTTATTATGTCTATACGGAAGGGTCGTTCGGCAAAAAAGCGTAACGAAGTTGTGTAAGATCCATATCAACAATGTGTAAATATGGACTGACAACAATGGTCAGCTTTTATATGAACTCCTGCATGCATTGTTATGTTACCTAAGAAACTAATTGTTGCATCATTTGTTTACTCGGCATTGTTGTGTTACATTACTGCCGTCAACAATCCGCTTTCGTTATTGCGGAAAGAGCTGAGCTGTGAATCGCTCGTAGAAGAAGTGCGTCATAGACTAGATAATTTTATGCGGGTAAAAACGTTTTAGAATATCACAAGTACTTATCTTATATAAGAATTATTACATTACATTACATTATAGAGACGTATTTACGTCAGATTCTCCGGAACTGTGGTTCCACTGTCAACTTTTGTAAGTATTGTTAATTAAACCAAATTACCAAATTGCAAGTTCTGTTGTCGCTCACAACATTCTGGATGCAAGTTTTTAGTAGCAGGTTAGGTTTAGTTTCTGTGTTTTGTATGTGACTTTCCTGTCTTTGCTGTCAGTAAGGGCTCTTGATATGAACCAAGCATTTTCAGTATCTTTGCCATTTTGTTTCTTCATTGATATCTCTCGCTTAACTTTTGCTGTCACTTCAAACTCAAAACAGTACCACCTTGTCCAAGATTGATCAGTTACTAAACATTTTAAATTTGGCTGCTGTGAGAGCCTCACTCTCAGACATTGTCCCAGAAATACACGAGGTTATGTCCACTGATCGTGTAAGTATACCCAACTTAGCATGATGGTGCTGTCACAGTCGTAGGAAATTGATAGTGATTCTACTGGTCGTGGAAAAACACATTTTGTCTCGAGCAGTGCACCATGTGAAAAAAAAAATGATGATCTTTATCTATAAGAAAATCTTAAAACAAAAAAAAACTTACGCTGTGGGCATGGACAAGACTTCACTGAGACATTATGAGAGTCTCATGATGGTCACTTATGCTCCAGTTGGTTTTTGTATGTCATTTTTTATCTCTACCCTCTTCTAATAAAGGTGAACTACATGTGGTAAGGGATAAATTAAGTGTGAAGTTTAGACACCACTGGCTTCAGACATGTGCGGTAGGAGGGGCCACCTGTATTCAATGGCTTATGTTAACAGCTGCTCAGAGTGACGTTCTAAAACATTCAAGCACATTCCACGCTTGCCTGAAATTCTGTGTTATCAAGATGGCTGTTGCATTGTGTAGTCTTGTAGAAATTGACTGGTGTTTCAAGGGTGCTTCCCGCATCAGGCTGCCGTTAGAACCCAAAATCTCACATTTTTTGCACATTCAGATTACCTTCCATGATTTCTGGAGTAATATTCCAGATTTTCATCTGTAAAGTATCTGAAGTGCATGGATTATTTCTCTAGGTGTTGTTTTAAGTTGCCCTTAATTATTGCAAAGATTTGTAATTGGGGAGCATGATGGCCAGATCCTGTACTGATTCATCTGATACAGTCATCGTCCAAATTTTTGCAGTGTATGCTGGCGCATTGTTCAGTACCGTCCCTCACAATGGTTTGACGCAAACCCAAAGTATTCTCAGGGCTGCCTGGTCACAGCAGGTCGGTATTGTTTTGAAGAACTGAATTAAACAGTTCCACCAGCAGCGGAATTGTCGCATTGTCACGCACGACTAATTGTATGCTGAATGGATGATCGGTAAATCATGGCTGTCATGTTCCCTACATTAATGGGTTGAAATTTAAAATGTTCATCTAATAATCACAGAAGGTGAAATGGGCTTTAATGACATTTTTCCAGTTCGATCGTACAGTGGCAGTAGTGAATTTTTAATGCTAGAGGGACTGCCCATTGGCTGGAATCACTGTTTTTACAGGTGGTAGTAAGGCTACAGATGAAAGAGTGGAGTGTTCTGTTTAAGAAAAGGAGTTCAGGCAGATAACATTCACGCCATTAATGAGAATAATTCACATTCTTATGACTTTATTTTCAAGACGTGCATAGCGTTACATTACACGTGAATGCAGTGATTAGATTTGTCGCCTATTAATTTGCAGTTCTCGGATAACAAAGGACAGGCGATTGAAGATGGTGAAAGAGACGACCTATTATGATGTGTTAGGAGTGAAACCCAGTTGTACTACTGAAGAATTGAAGAAAGCCTACAGGAAGTTGGCGTTAAAATATCATCCTGACAAGAATCCTAATGAGGGAGAAAAGGTAATGTAGATGTTGTATTCAGCGTACATGCAGGGAAGACTGGTATTCTATTGAACTTTTAATGAAATAAAGCTCTTGTCATTTGCGATCAACTTGTTATTGGAGCTAGTTTTGTAGCACTAAGAAGTAGAGACATACTGAGTCTGCAGTAGGAAGAATTTTTAATGTTATGCTGGCTAGATACTTGGTAACAAAGTGTGTCTTTGCAAATGAGTTCAAGTATAACAGGGCCTTCGTCTATAGGAGAATGGGGCACTATAAGTTCTCTTATTATTTGCTTGTCCTGACAGTATCACAGACCACTGCTCCCCCGTATTTATAAGCATATTTCTTTATCCTACATGCAAAAGTTGAAGCATCAGCAATTTCAGAGTATGAAGGAGCTTCGTGTTCAGCTAGTGAATGAAAAAGTGTGACTGAAACATTGAAATGTAGTGAACAGAACAGGTTTTCTGGTAACAGTGGACCAAGTCCAGAAATAGAACTGATTGGATCAAGAAGTGTGTTTGCTGGTAGTGTCCAGGACTGTCACAGGATTGAATGGTGGCAATCACTTGTTGCAGATTTCAAGTATCTAGGATTTTCTGTTTGTGTATAATTTTGTGGTCTGTGATATTTGCTTTTGTGTATCTGGCTTTTAAATTGGTATTCACACTGACAGAGTTGATGGATTTTGCACCAAGAGATTCACATTTAGGGGGAGCAGAGCTTCCACGTTACCATTATCGTGAATCCTTTTATCACACTTTTTTTGTTTAATTTTTTTTTAAAGTTTCACGAAGGAACAGCGAACATTGGAAGCTTTGTTGAATGTTAACAGTGGCTACAGTTTTACATTAGGCCTTTGTCTTCTTATGCTTGGTGTTTTTCATCAGTGTTGACACATACTTACTACCATTGGGAAAGGATAGCTGTGCTTTCAAGCAGCGAGAATGATTAGATCTTTCCTCTGTGTAACAGTTAGCTACAGTAATAGCAGTTACATTTGTCCACACAATAAAATCGTTACTGTGTGTGCTACATGAGATTGTGATAATACCAAATATCTCCTGGTAGGTGGTCCTTCCAACAACAGGCAGCTGTGCTAACCGCAGTTATCCTGTGAGATTGTGTTGGAAGTTTCCAATTTAAGATCTGACATTTTCTGACCGAGCGTAAAATACGTCTGTACAGAAACACTCGCCTGCTGCTACCGAGTGTAGTGTTTGAGTTGGAACTTTGCGTCGCTGGTAGAGGATAGATCAATAGTTCACTAAGTTCTGTTAATGTTAAAAATTTATTTTTATTTCGTAAGTAGCATTATAGTGATGTCTCAGACAAATCAATTGAGATGCTTTGAAATTAAATTGTAAATATAAACAAATGTTAACTAAATTTAAAGTATTTTTTGATCTAATTTTCTAACTTGGACAAAAGGAACTTGTGGTGAGAGCCAAAATGGATTCATTTATAGAAGTAATTTTTCATGACTTGTATTAGGTGGTTGATAACCAGACCATACCTTGAAGCTGACTCTTGCATCGAAACATGCCTCTGTGAGATCAGAATATATAAAAATTAGTTGAGTGATAGCATATTGATCATTATTATGAAAATCCACTGCTAGATGACACAGTATCGAATGATTTACCAAGTTCATTCAGCTGTGAGTCGGTCAGTTTACTTGCATAGCCATCCTCACATAGGAGGAATTATTATTATTATTTTTTATTTATTTAGTGACGCGCATCGAATGTTTTTAGACTTGGTCTTTCGAAGTGTTAGAACTTTCTCTAACACGCAGTTTGTTAAAATGAAGTCAGCACTGTAGTGAACGCTTTTGATTCAGGCTGTAGTCTGTAATTTCATTCATTTTTTTGACCTTTAAAGACAGAATTTATTATAGAAATAATTAATAAAATTAGGAGTCTAAAAATTATTACTTAGTTTATGTTTTATTTTTGGCAATACATGGTTGAATGACATTTGCATAATTATAATCAGGGAAGTGGTCAAGATTTCATCCAGCATTGCGATTGCCAACTCAACACACAGTTGTCATGCAAATATTTATCACTAGTTTAAATTGCTTCTCTTGCCACTGATGTCAACCAACGAGCTTCACAAATGTCATTAGGTAGGCAGTGTTGCTAAAAGGGGTACCTAGGTAGTAGGCCTTCGGCACAGTATCGAGCAGTGTCAAGGCTTGCAGGTAAGTAGCTCACTCCCTGTTGCAAGAGTTTGGAGAGAGAAAAAGCTTCTGAACTAGCTATTTCTTTCAGCCGTGAAAATTTGAAGTGGCCTGATGGACTAGAGTAGGCATTCGCAGGGTCTGGAAGATTTCCAGAGTGCTGCCCTCAACCAGCTACGCGTAGAGCTTGCAATCTCAGTGCCGGATAAAATCTTGACCTCTTAATAATAAGTTGAAGACTTTTAGTTTTTTAATGACTAATTTTTATAAAAATCTTATTGAGCATTCTTAATCATTCTTGAGGATGCAACTTCATTTCTGATAAAGGTGTCATAATGTACTTCCCTTCTTCCATTGTAGAACTGAAAATGCAGTATAAAGTTGCTTATGAGTAGGAATTGGGCTTCATTAGATTTTGTTTAAAGCCAAGTTAGCGTAGTCAGTAATGTGACTGGCTGTTAGCTGAATGAGTGGGGTTCAATTTTTGGTACTGGAAGGGATTTGCTTCTCACCTCGTAGTCGAGACTGGTTGAGGGGTCGTATCCATTTGATACTTGAAGCTACTGCCCAGGGTCAAGAGGCTGTGGTGTGAAGGTGGTCACTTGCATCCCATGTAAGTGCAGAGTTCTAGATCTCTCTCTCTCCTATATCTTGTGGCATAATTTTTAAGTACAGGCACAACTATACCCTTTTTAGGTACTGAGTGAAGTTCTCGGCCTTCAGAATTCTTATATGGTTGTATTTTTCCTTTCAACAGTTCAAGCAGATTTCGCAAGCCTATGAAGTTTTATCGAATCCAGATAAACGACGCATTTATGACCAAGGAGGAGAGCAGGCCCTTAAGGAGGGTGGAATGGGAGGAAATGGTTTCTCATCCCCAATGGACATCTTTGATATGTTCTTCGGGCAAGCATTTGGTTCAGGTGGGCGTGGTTCCAGAGGTGGTGGTAGGCGAGAAAGACGTGGGAAGGACGTTATTCATCAGCTGAGCGTGTCTTTAGAAGAAGTGTACAAGGGTGCTGTGCGAAAGTTGGCCCTTCAAAAGAATGTTATCTGTGATAAATGTGAAGGTAAGATATAAAATAATCTACTTCGGTTTCTTACAGTGTGGGATTGGTGGTACGTAATTAATTTGTAACGTGCTTGCTTGTGGGAGTTCTCAGAAGGCTAGACTCTTAAAGTTTACCATGAGCAGAAACTATGGTAATTTCAGAAAATGTGTATTAATGTTGTGGGAAATGTAAATTTTAAAACTAAAAAGTAACATGGGAACAGTGATATTTCCCAATCTATTTTTAACGCTAACAGACTAAAGTAATTTTTGAGTGAGATCTTGGAAATTGAACTCTGCATTCTCTGATTATTTTTGAAAGGGAAAAACATTTTGAATAAAAATCAGTAAGTAAGGAGTAGCAACATTTTTCCTTTAGCCTTGAGTCACTCTGAATATCAGTAAATTCCATTTGTAGGTCTGTTGACGTGACATCAGTTTCCATTGGGAACGTAAAAACGTTTTATTAGTGTTTCTCCTGATTTGAAGTCAGAAAATCTGTCATTAAATTCTGCAGTTATTGTCCTGATGCGGTTTTTATATTTCACGCAATTACACACCCCAGTTCAATTTGTCTCAGCTAAGGCTGGAAAGTGAGCTTTCAATTGGTGCTCCTCCCACAAGACAAGTTTTATCTGTAAGTCATTAAAGGGAATGTGAAGTACCACCTGCAGCAATGAACGCTAACTCAGTCTGCCTGAACGTGAGCCATCTCACACTACATAATCTTTCTTGAATTTTGTTTTCACTAGCTATATATTTTTTTTTTTCAAGCTGTGTTATACACATTCTTGATTGTTTCATTTTCCAGTCCAAAAACAACTGCATGCTGTAGACAAGTAAATACAGTAATAATGTAGTGTGCATTTATTCTCAGATTTAATGATTTAATGAAAACTCGTACCTACACGTTGAACTTAAGTTAACCCTCTGAGTTCGTGTGACTGCTACAGGTCGGGGTGGTAAGAAGGGTGCAGTTGAGCCTTGCCCATCATGCAGAGGAACTGGGATGCAAGTTCAGATACAACAGCTTGGTCCAGGCATGATCCAGCAGATTCAGTCCATGTGTGGAGAATGTCGTGGGCAGGGAGAGAGGATCAACCCTAAGGATCGCTGCAAGACGTGTCAGGGAAGGAAGGTACGTCTTCTCAATATGCAGGTTTTCTTAAATGCTTTCAGTGTATGTTGGATTAATAAGGTTGAAGCCTTTTCGTATTATTATCGATGCACGCGTGAGGTACGGCAACTGCTCTAGGTCTGTACGATAGAACTCGGGGCCTTCCCAAAGTTACGCAAGACTCGTCTTATAGACACGACTTTGATATGATGAATGCCTCGAATGACATCCAGTTATGACAGTCTGTCAACAGTTACATAATGGATACTGTTAACTAAGCGACTGTAATGGGTAAACTCCGTTTCTTTAGATTATGGTAGTGTGTGCTGCCACCACTGACCCTGTGGCCAGACGAGTGCCCTCATCTAAGTTACAGATTTAGCCTTATAAGGATGAATAATAATTATATGTACCACCAACTTTAATGTTCAGTAAATTTTGCAGAGTGTATTAATTTCTTTCATATTATTTTCACAATAAACTTAAATTGTTTCCTTAACCTCTTAATACAGTAAAAGCTGATCTTATATGTCATCTGTTGAAGAAATTATCAGCTCTTATGAGCTGCTGTTTTCACGAGGATAAAGGGGAGACACAAACTTGTGATGACCTCATATAGGGCATGTGTAATTCAGACATCCGCTGATGTCATACAGGAGGAACAAGGCCAGTTTGTGAAATTGGATGGTCCAGCCTTGAGTTATGATCGTACACGCAAAAACCGCATCCAGTATGTAGACACATTATTAGATCAGGAAAGTCGGAGAAATGTTGGGGGGGAGGGTAAGTATTTATGATCTGGATTATTCAGAAACATTTGCCTGTTCAAACCTATGAAAGTAAGAGTGATGATGCTAGAAGTGAGAGTGGCGATGAGTGGGAAGTAGAGCATTTATCATCATCAAACTTTTTGTGGATAGACACAAATTCCCTTACAAAGTAAAAGTGAAGAGTTTTTTAATATGCATGGGCCACAAATTTTCAAAACATTTTTGACGGTCAACTTGTGGAACTGATTGTGATGTAGACAGATCTGTACGTACGTGGTACGAATTTAGGGTCGCTGTCTAGTGTCGGAAAATGGGAACACGTGGCCGTGGTCGTTGCACTTTTCATGTTGATGGTAATAAAAAATCCACAGTCTGATAATATTTTGACAAAAACCGGCCTCTCGAGACTCCATTTTTCCCCCGGAAACAATCATAACTTACCCTTGTCCATTAAACCAAAATATAAGGAGAAAAACGCTCGTCTTGTAGGATGTGGGGGCAAGGGACGGAAGCCAAACGTAATGTGCAAAGATGGACTTGTAATTCGTTTACAGACTATTCGAGATCGTAAGATCCTGGAGGTACATGTGGACAAAGGTATGGTGGATGGACAGAAGATTACTTTTGGTGGGGAAGGAGACCAAGAACCAGGTCTTGAGCCAGGAGACATAATCATCGTCTTGGATGAGAAAGAACACGACTTGTACAAGTGAGTATGTTGCATTGTAATAATATAATAAAGAGGAAGCTAAATGTAAATGACTTCAGTTTTTTAGGAGTAAATGCTCACTGCTTATTCCCTTGTCACATGCTCAGAGGTCTCTTGTCTGTTGTCAAGTGAGTATGTTGCATTGTAATAATACTCTTTTTATTTGTCACATGCCCAGAGGTCTCTTGTCTGTTGGCACCTCTCTGCCATGTTGTGGTTTGTATTTGGTGCTCCATTTATGTTTTGGCTGTGAAACAGATTGCTTTTCCACTGATCCGTTCAATGACAACGTACGGAGTTGCCAGTCTTCTGGTGAAGAGAGTCTACCAACAGCAACTTGAAGTAGCAGTGCATTTTATTGATGAATATCTTGTAGTAGCTTGAGGGGTGTCCAGTGTGATGCTGTTTTCTGATATTCATGAGTGAGGACCTTGGAAATTGATTTATGGCACGGTATTGGCCTCCAGGTGCTTGTTTGTAGATTTATGTGAAGTTTTAAAGGAGAAATTGCTTACTTCGAGTGCAGTTGATTTTTACATTATTTTGATATAAGTTGTGAAAAAGGTGTTTGATTGAAATTAGTGCATCGTCTCTGTTAGCTTCTGCCTCCCCTGACTTCTGAATACAGAAAATCTGTATGATGTTTAATATCTTTATTTTCAGACGATCCGGTAATGATCTCATTATGCGTTTGAACATTGAATTGGTCGAGGCACTCTGTGGTTTCCAGAGAGTAATAAAGACCCTCGATGATAGGGATCTTGTCATCACAGCCATTCCTGGTGAGTTATGCTTTTCAAAGAATTGCCTTCGATGTGTGAGGCGGCATTACGTCATCAAGAACAGTTATTTACATGGACTTTGGTTCCAGTGGTGCCACTGCTATGCATGTTCTGTTTGTTTTCCACACAGCATTGTAATATAATTGCATTCTATCCATAATGAGGTAACACCCTATTATGACCAGTCTGTTTTCGTGAACATTTTATGCATGGTCAGTTTTCCAGACTTGTAGAATTATATGTGGCACTACCGTTATTGAGTCAGCTAGAACACATTTCTGTTGCCAGTGGTCGCTGTTAAATGTAAAGTACCCATTTAATTGCGACAGCCACATGGGAATAATTGGGGTAAAGAGTCAATTTGTGTACAGAGAATTGGAATGTTCATCCACTTTAGCAGTGACCAGACAAGTAAAAGTGAAGGCGGTAGTGCTGCAGTTTGCCTTGTTTTGCGCTAGTCGCAACTAGGCCGATTATTAACCGATATTTACCCGAAGAGAGCAACGGGTAAAATTGTGCTTTTTGTAAATTTTAGTCTTTACATTTTTTAAACAAATGATTCTGAATAGCGCGGTGGCAAGCGTTCCTTGAATTTAGTCTACTCTTAGTTTCCTCGTGAATGTGATTTTGATTTGTTGGCGTCATTCCGACCCAAATATTTGAGCTTGTTCAAAATAACTATTAGCTGCCTTTTGTTCTGTAGTCTTTTTATGGGACATGAACTGTGTTTAGGTCTAGACCACCTTCATTACAAACGTGTAGTAGAAATTCTGTTATTCTTTATGATATTTGAGTCGTGGAAACATCGCACGCGTTTAAAGGTTGTGTCGCTGGTTTTAAACGGTAATGGATACCGTGTTATAGAAGTGGCACAGGTGGAAGGTAATTTACAAATAAGCTGTTCTGCGGTTGAGTCATGCATTTAGTAAGAGCTTTTATAACTTTGTACATATGAAGGTGGCTCTTCTGGGGCGTAGTACCGTGACTGATATTTCAGAGGAGCTTACTGCATTTAGCTGCTCTGAAATGTTTGTCAGTATCTACCGCACTACACGTTGCTGTATCGGGAAGGACAGTCGTTCACATGGACCTTGGGGTGGAAACCTCACACCTCGGATCTCAAGTTTATAACTTCTGAATAAAGCCAGTAAGTTGGAAGTAAGGGTCATCTTTAATCTGTTGAACTTTGACTGTATTTGAATGCCACGGGATTGCATGTAGGATGTTTAAGTCGCAACAGGCATTGTTAAAGAAATATAATTTTTGTGAGTTGTTTCATATGTAAAACATTTGTTCGTACCTGACACCAGATGTGATCATTATCAGAAATGGTAGTAATGAAGTTATTCAGTTGAGTAGTTCTGCCATTGTCTTCTAGAAACTGAGCTAATTTGAGCTTCTGATTCAGTATATTCTACTGAGAGGTTAAAGAAATGAGTGGCAAGACAACATTTGATCTGATTTGTCAATCTAACTTTTATATTTATGGTAGTCCATCACGGAAGCTGGCTTTGTCTTTCCGCGGACTCAAGTGACAACTGGAACTTTAATGGAACACATGCATATGAATGCACAGACAGCAGATCAACGTGGCAGGCTTGTCTATAAACATCTTTGTATTGCCATGTTAGAAGTATCTGAGGTAACTTCCAGTAACTTTGAAGCTTTTGTCCATCTAGAAGTTGAGTGCCATGCTGCAAGGATCCATTTACACGCTCGGGAACAATGCGTGCTCCATTCTACTGCTAGGTCTCAGTGCGTACTTCATGGTTGTCATCCACTGGTTTTAAAGCTGCTGGAAGGGCAACCTTGAATGCCCAATCAATGACATGAAGATTGCAAAAGCTGTATTATCCCACCAGGATTATGTGAAGATTGGAATCCTCACTAATTTTTGCTTTTCCCGTTTGTCATTTGAGTGTGAACGGTGTCTAAAACCGACATGGCACGCTTGTGCCATTCTTCTTCCTCCATCTCCCATGGCTCTACAGCCCAGCGTGGGTCTTTGCCACCTGCTCTCAAGAGTTTTCTTGGTCTTTGAAGTGTGCATTTATGAGTAGTGAGTGACCAGTCCACGGCCTCTGCACATTTTCTACTCAATCCTAATTTGTCTACTAGAGCCATCTAGTAATGAATCAGGAGAGACTTGGTGAGAAATGGCCACTGAATTTTGCTCACGAAACATCTCGTTCACGCTCGTAAGGTTCTGTTACGTGCCATAAATCTACGACGTGGGACGCCGACTTTACTTCCCCTCCGAAGGAAGTTGTGCTATGGATTTTTATCACCTTCCATCGACCTCAGCTGGGTTTGAACCCATGAACCTTGGGTCCAGTGGCAAGCACGTGACGTTTTGTGCCATTCCCAAACACTATTCTATTCATCAAATTTATGACCTACAGGTCTTTTTTCATGTTTCTCTGCATGTTGATATTTATTACTGTAACACAGAAACAGACAAACTGAGTGTCTGTGATTTCATATTGTGAATTTTGCATTTTCTTTTGCTCTCAGAAGCCACCAGCAGTTACAATTGAAATGGCTGTCTTCTGGGTTGTTGCACTGTGCAGTCTGGTAGAAGTTAACCATTATTTCAGGGGTCATTGGTAAACTTCTACCAGACAACCCAGAAGACAGCCATCTTTGTACTTATCAACGTT
>NW_019059652.1:905912-918284 GCF_000696155.1 Zootermopsis nevadensis | reverse complement strand
GGAAACCTTCCGATTGCACCTCGTATTTGTGTAAAAAAGCGAAAATTAGCAAACAGCAACACAGACATTCACATTTTTAATGAATGCACCCCATTTTAGATAAGGATGTAGATATTATTATTATGTTGTTATACTACATGTTCTGTCAGAAAAGATCCTGCGATAGTGCAGTATGGTATCCAAAGGTGTCGTTTTTAAACCCTCATCACTTCATAAATCAAAGCACAGCCAGAGAACAGACAATCCGCCCGCATGCAGAAGTGACGCGTTTGCTTTGAGTTGAACTGCGGTTGTCCTTATGTTCAGACGTACGGTGTCTCCCGGTTGATGAAACTGTTACAATCTGAAGACGCCTCTCTTCTGGGTTGTTGCGCCTTTTATCCTGGTAGAAATTCGCCGAAGAGGTAATTACTGTATTTAGTATCAGAATGAGAAACGCTTCTGAAACGTTGGTCAGTTTCTACCAGACTACACAACGCAACAGCTCGGAAGACAACCATTTTCATACTCGTCGCCATGAGAACATCAAATCTCATGTCTCCTGACTGGGGTTTTCGTGGTTTTCCTAATTTAATCCAGTACCACAAATTAGGCCACGATCACTTCCTTCAACGTCCTTTCCAATTCACTTGCATCCTCCCATTCGACGCTATATAGTCTGAGAAACGGAAAAAGTGCCGTTAAATAAACTCCATATATCTCTTGTGTACGATTTCAAAAGAGCCGCCGCGCTGGGGCAATTGAAAGTTTTTCATATTACATTTTGTTTCCAATCGCGAGCTGGTTATTTGCAACCGAAAAACTCAACTCCGCTGCCTATTATTATTTTCTTCCGTTTAAAATGCGTAAAATAATTTCATCACCTCATCCACGAAACGAAAATACCGGTCACCATATCAATATCGCTCATCCACTATCGAATGTCCTTCTACATGGAGTCGATAACAAGGCCACAGAATTAAAATCCGAGTCGATATTAATGAAGTCAAATATTCGGTGAAAATACGCGCCGATTCAAACGTAACAGCACTGTTTAAAGTCTTTTGAGCTAATTTGGGCGTTTCACAGCAATTGGGTTCAGGTTGTTGTCTTCTGGTTTGTTACACTATGTAGTGTTCTAGACTGTTGCAGAAACATACTACCTCCATATGAAAGTTACCTACTTAGTGTCAAAACCCAGATGACCACTGCCTCAATTAAAAATGTTCTTTATGATTTTGTGTGCCTCAGTGGATTTCAAGACATAAAACATAACCAACAAGATATATCAGATATTCAATCACACTACTATTTTAAACACATAAAAACAATCAATACAAGTTAGAGAAATTAGTAGTATGAAAATTCTAATTACAACATATTCATATATATTTCTGCATATTTCACACAGTTTTAATTCCCACTGTAACATACACAATTTAAACTGAATGTATCAAATAAAAACATGAAGGTTTTTGTAAATTATATTCTTTTGTAGTGGGAGTTAAAAAATTTTAACATCCACCAGACTACACGGCGCAACAACCCAAACACAGCAATCCCCAAATGTTAACAAAATAACCTTTAGTGTCAAATAGACGGGAGACAGTTTATGCACCAGAGTTGGTATGGGTATTTGGAAAAGGAAAATGTACTTGCTTTGGTTCCTTGTTATATATTCAAGCATATTAACATACTCATCATTCAGCTTACCTAATATGAACAACCCACATGCAAGAAGACTTCCAGCTGACAACAAATGTTCCTCTACAACAGTTGTAGTTTGAACATCATCTTGATTACCACTGGTTAAGAACATTGACTGCCACAACAATGCAGCAAGCAGGGCAAATAAAAACAATGAAATTGACCCAATTCTTGCTACTCGAGGAACCTCAAGCCTATGGAAAAATTAATTTTGTGAGATTTGAGGTTCTCATGGAGGCAGGCCACAAAAAATATTAGCAACAGACATGACTGATTTTGAATCTAAAATCACATACAAGAAACATCACTATCTTACCATAAGATCATCAAGTAACACCAGTGACCATGAAAAATATTGCTAAAAACGGAACTTCTATTGCATATTTCAGTCATACACCACAGTAAAAATTTTGAGTCACAGTTGAAGTTAGAAAAACCTATACAGCCAATGAAAACAGGCTGAAGAATAAACAAAACAGATTCATAAATTGTATGCATAAACATAATTGCCAATAGTCAACATCTGTTACAGAGAAAGAAAATGTTCAACTTACCTTTGAATGCATACACTATCCACATAATAACTGACCACAAACATCAGTGTAGCAACTGTTACAAGGAGAATAATAAATGATACAACAGAGATATTTTCTTTTACCTGTACAAGGACAAAAGTTAAATTAGTAACTATATAAACAACTGAAACACAATATGTTCTATTACAGACATCATCTATTAACATGCAATAGCTATTGCATAAAACTACATAGATCACTGCCTGAATTATAATTTATTAAACATGTTTTGGAAGGAGGTACTATCTTTTGATGAGCGGTTATAGTTGTAGTGCCAAATTTATTTTGTTTTTTCATCTAACTTTACATTTCTTTTAACTTTTAACATAGGTGGCAGCAGTCAAGACCAAACCTAAAATTCTAATAATACCAAACTTGTATGCTACCTACTAGACCAACGGGGGTTTTTGTTTTTATTTCAAATATTTTCAGTATTAGTGGCAATGGTCAGAAATGAATGCAAAATTCTTCTGATGATTGGTAAATAGGTTTCATACATAAAGAGTTTCAGATTAAATCCCAACTGCTGCCACTAATATTAGAAATAAAAGCAATAAAAATGTCAGTACAATGAGAAGAAAACACAAAACAATCACAGAAGTAGAGACAGCTTCTGAAATGTCTCAGATATCAAATATACCTCAGCTAATGGAAGTATTCAGTATACAAGTATAACTCTATTATCATGGCTCAATTTGTGTCACTATTTCCAATTATATACAGTAAACTTATTTTTACAATGAATATAATACACTTTAATATCTACTCTAACCTGTGTTACAAGTAATACAACCATCCATGGAAAGAGATATATGCCTTCAATAAGTGTGACAAGTGAATGCAGCTTCTTTACACCACCAATATCCGCTGCAATACGCTTCCCAACAGCGTTAACCCCAACTTGAACAAGGAGTAACACAAACAGCAACATCACTCCAAACTAAAAACAAAGATAATACATCAGGTCTGACAGTCAAATTTGCAAACTGGCAATTCTGGTGATGTGACCTGTGTTTGATCACGTGACTATAATTCATCAGTTTTGTGTCAAACAGGTCGGATTAATTTTCATTATGAATGCAGTGGTTTATTCCTCCAATGTTTCGTTTGACTGCCTAAGTATAAAAACAGCCTTGAATACGGAAGCAGTACATTCCTGGAAAATGTTGATACCCACCTACAAGTACAGATAGAATCACAACCATGGACATACTTCACAAATGTCAAAGTATCACATTACCTTGTGGTCTGCAAACCCTAACCAGGAGCTTATGTTCGAAAACAAATGATTATCTCCTGGATGTTGCTGTCCCTCATCATGATCAATAAATAGCAGCGACAATATGGCACCTAGAAATAACATTGTGCCACGATACACTGCTGGAACACCCACTCCTGAAATACAGTTCACCCTGTCAATTAGCAGGTTTAACCCTTTAACCCCCTGAAGCCAAAGCTGGTGTAAGTATTCCTTAAAGACCCAGTCTCTACCACAAAGAAAACACAACACTTCATTACTACAAAGATTAACTGGTTTAAGCTGTTTAAGGAATAATCAAAGCTTATTCTGAGACTCATACAAAACCTATAATAAACACACTCTGTGAGCAAAATCTGTAACAGACTGTAAAAGTAGGTGATACATGTAGGTACCAATGGACTTTAAATAATTAAACTAGTGATATCTACATGTACAACCTAACCTAACCTAACTCCACTTTTCCTACAGTTCCCAACTCCAGCCAATTCACAAACTCCTTGTACCTCTTAAACATAAATAAACTTCCACCAGGCTACATAGCGCAACATCCCAAACGACAGTCATCTTCATAATTGCCACCATGAGAACCTGAAATCTCATCTACATTACTGATTTTAGTGAATTTACCTCAAAATAGTAGTGGAAGGGAAAATCTGCTAAATGAATACATTTTCAACCAACCCTCCAAAATAAGAACCAAAGTTTTTACAGCAGTGTGACTTAAGATATGTTTTTTTGACCATTACAATTCAAGGGTTCAATCCTGAACACTGAAGATGGAAGAAACATGTTCCTCCAATACACTGGTATCTACCAATATTACATGGTGTAACGATACATAAATCTAAAAACCTCTAAACATAACAGAGTCTGGAACTCATGTTATAGAATGATTCAGTCTGGCCTATACTCATTCAGAGTTATTACCATCTTACTTGATATAGAATACCTACCAGAAAACAAAGCTCCAATACCAGTGATGATGGCAAAATCATAGTGCTGAGTGATGAGAATGGTACGGAAAGGCCCACACAAACTCAAACCATAGAACCACAATACACTCTGCACTGTCCTCAAAAGAGAGAACTGAATCACATGAAACCATTGCGCTTGAATTAAAGGATGACCGACAGACAATGGCTTTTGCACATACACAAATATGCCACCAGCTCTGGAAATTTAAGACGGAAGAAAATTAAGTATACCACACTTATTCAAGCAAGTTATATCTCTGCCTACTTATTTTAATTCTAAGTCTGGGGTGCATTAATTTCATACATAAGTTTTCAGGAGATAATTTATTAATGAAAATGGAGATTAGGATTGTTCAAAATGAATACTATAATATTATGGTCTTTCTATAAATTCATATGATAACAGTCTTTCAAAGAATCCTTTTAGTTTCTCTCAAATACTGTATGTACTAGGATTGCCACTGGATATGATCTTGAGAGATGTTGATCCATTTCGCATCATCATAACTTCATCCGTAAGATTTACTTCAATATTCACCCTCATAAATTGTCTTCCAGAATAACCAGCAGTACAGATTCACATATCTTTAAAAAAAAAATGTTGATAGCAAATTACTTATCTCCAAGCATCTGATATCAGTCAAGGTAACTGATAAATACTGGAAAATACAACACATTAGTATCTTAATATCACCTAAGTATGAAATACTGAGTAACTCAGGGGTTTATTTCAGGACCAGTAGGCCAATTTATTTAAAAGGACATTAAACTGGGGACTGGTTGAATGTCTATAGGTTTTCATTTTTACCCTAAGTAATAAATAAACTTTCAAGTGTGGCAGTAATAACCTTAAAAACCTACACACACACTGGAAAAAGAAACTCTAGGTAATGACAACTCTCAGCCAGACAGAAGGCAGTGGATTTATGGTCAATAATGCAAACCATAAGCCCAAGAATCCTTTAACATTACTGATTCCATTATGTATAACTGACAGTCATAGACACAACCTATTCTTATATAAGAGTCTTTGTAAGTACTAAATCCTGATATAAATATGCCTTGTGAGCCAACAAAGGAAATATTAATTTTGAAAAAAGAAGGTTAAGGTGAAAGCAGAAGAAACAGACATGACTACTTACCAGACCACCAACGGTGTACATACCACATATTCTGAATACAAAGTAAGTTTTTAATATGAAGCTAACCACTCTTTAAAAAGTACTGTGGAAACTTGGACAACTCAGAGCTATTTATAGGTTTAATGAATGACATCTGATTTCTGGCAGGGGACAGATTTTTTAACCATATGTACTGTGGCCCACCCAGCCTTGTATCAAGTGAGTACCCTGAGTAAAGTGGCCAGAATTATGAACTGATCATTTGCCTCCATCAACTGCTGAGCTAAAGAATGTGTGAAACTGTGCTACTGCTACCCCTATATACTTGAAATACCAAAAGTAATGATAACATACAGGGGGTATGTATATGATGCTTCACAAATTCTTAACCTTGGCACTAGATGATGTTTGGGGACAATTTTTCACAACCTGGAAAAAGCCTAAGGTATCCAGTGGATAAGGATGGTTACAAATTTAATGTTCATGTTATGCCTGTGTGCATATGACATCCATAAGCTTAATCCTTTCTCACCTGCTCTTCAACCTATAAAACACCATATTATTTCACACAAACCTTGACAAAAAGAAAATATAAAATGCATCTTTTATGGCACATGATTTAATTTTCACAAGTAACAAAGTATTTAAAAACTTTATGTAATGTAATGTAATGGAATAAATGTTTTGTTTATTATCTTCCTGAACCAAATGATTATTTCATGTGTATGGAATCCTGAATATGTATCTTTCTTAAATGCAAAATAACCCATCATTATCTGATCCAGTGCACTGAAGAAATGATGGGAGTATATTAACAGTATCAGCCACTAAGTATGTCAACAGGATGCAATATCAGTAAAATCAACAAATACTTGTTTTATGTTCCTTAACTGCAAATAAAATTCTACTTAATTTACAATCTATATACAACACTACCATAATATTTACAAAGTTCAATGTAGCATCATTAACAATTATACAACAATTTAAATTAAATGACTACTCTAAAGAGACAACAGGGCATTTGTAGCTTTTGCAATTACAGTCCCCTACAGAACAGAATAATACAATTTTCAGTACACAGAAAAGAAAGAGAATAAAACAGATGGTGGTACAAAGCACAATTTATTACAAATCTTTCAATAGTATCATCAATGACAATGCTAATTATTACTTTACATAAGGGCCATGCAAAGTCCAGTCCACGCAGTCTCAGAATCTACGTATATTAATATAATGTATGTAATAATTCCATCAAGTCTTCATGGACAATCAGACATGTCAGGTAGCAGTAAAAAAAACATGTTTTGAGAGCTGTCTTGATCATCACCCAGGATATGATAATGAGGTCGCTGATGACAAGGGCTGAGACAGCTCTCAAAATGTCAGTTTTTTACACCCACTTGATGCGGCTAATAGCCTGTGAAGACTTCACTGAATTCAGTCAATGCAAGAGCTATAGATCATACATATATACCAATATCTTGTGAGAGCCAATTTTGCAAATGTCTAAATAGCTTCGTGTTAGAGGACAGGTTCCATAAAAGTTGGGAACTGCCCAGCTGAGCACTCTATTAGTTTCACAAGAATGACTCTGATCTGGTCATAAACAAAATACTGAATGAAATTTATGTACAAGGAAATTTGAATATTTTCTGCACCTCTAGCCAACTACTAATGTAAAAAATGAAGCCCATAAAGGTGTCTGTAATCCTGACTCTCATCTTCAGTTTGCATATCCCTGTTTTATATGTATGTGTGTGTGTGTGTGTGTGTGTGTGTATATATATATACACACCCCACTTAATGGTACCTGCACCTTGTTGTGGTGGTGGGACTTGAGTACCTCAGTGATCCCAAGAGCTATGCTGGCAGTAGCATAGCTACTGGTAGGGCCTCCCTAGCCAGATTGGTTGAGGGGGAGAGGTCAGACTAAGACAGGTACCCTGGTCCTCCAGGTTGGGGGTTGGTCGCAAGGCTAACAACCTTGCACCGTAAAAAGGAATATGTTTCGAGACCTCGATCAAAGCCTCGGACAGACAGACCTAACAGAGGACTGAATGGAAGAGGAGAATTGAGGAGGCCATGGACCAAATACAGACCGGAGAGTCATAGAAGAAGATATATACACATACACACATCATAACTTGTTTCACATATTTGTCTATCAACAAAGAAAAAACGAATTTCACACACAAAAATGATGTAACCTGAAAGACAACTTATCATGTAATAAATTCACACTGTATATGCAAGAGGTCAACTGTTAAGTTACACTTACAGCATATACTAGCATCTTAATATACTTATGACACTATTTTCAATGGTAGATGGATATTTTTGATAAAATTTATAATTATATACACAGAAATAACTGCTTATTTATCATTGCTTAAATCATCGATACATCAACTGAGGTTCATGTAGACTGAGTGCCATTACTTTGACCATCTTTTGCTGCAACAAGCAATGCTTCTATCAGCGTCTGCACAGAACTGTTATCACCACCAGCATCTCCATTCTCAGTTAGCATTATGCTAATCACTTTGGAAGGCTCGATATCTGCTTCATTAACATAATGAACAGGGCTACTGTCCACTTCTATGGTACTTGGCCCTCCTCCAGACACCTCTACTACTTGTTCTTCCATCACTTCTGTAGTCCCTGGCTTGTTCAGAGTGGCCTCGGCAAAGTCCTGTGTCTCAATAACAATTGACTCCTGATCCTGCGACTCCTCTGCTTCTACAATTTCCAACATATCTTGAGAATTTACAACGTGAATTAGATTGGGGGCCAACTGTTGCTGAAAACTTGGCTGTGTATGCTGAATAGACTGTAAAGCACTGCATTCTGAATCAGACCCATCAAACTGAATCACTACTGCTTCAATTCCCCTTCCCTGATTTTGATTAACCACTTGAGTGTATTGCTCAAGGTTTCTGTTTGTTTTTGGTTGCCCCATTTTTACCAAACTAGATAAATTTAAGTTTTTAACATTGATGAATTTTATTCCTTCCTGTCTTGATACATGATTGACATATGGCAATGTAACCTCTGGACTGACTGCATCATCTGTTGCGTGTTCCTTTGACTGGATTGAATTTATGGCAGCTGCTGCCACAGCACACTCCTCGCCCGGATCATCCACTGCTAATTCGTCTTCACCAAGTAAAGTTTTGGTCAAGGTTCTCAAACGATCTTCAGTCTCCTCTTCGTCATCTATTCTTTCGATATTATTTTCATCAAGTTCCAGACCACCTGGGATTGGATGGATAAACCTTACATGATTTTCCCAGTATTCACGCTTCCCAAATTTGAAACCACACACCTCACACACATAAAACAGCTTCTTATCATGATTCATAAGATGCCACCGGAGATTCTTCTTATCCCCAAAAGCTCGCTGGCAACGACAACACTTAAATGGTTTCTGCTTATTGTGCACAATGCGTACATGGCGTTCCACATCACCCTTGCGTGTGAATCTCGCCTCACAAACTTCACAACCAAAAGGCTTCTCTCCAGTGTGAGTTCGCAGGTGCTGCCGGAATGAAGATGGCTTTAAAAGTTTGTGGCACTCATTACACTCAATCTTATCATCAGGACTTAACTGACTCAGTTTCTGAATTGCATCTTGACTAAGACAACCTTTCTTATATTTACGTTTCATTTTCAGCATAGCTGTATCTTTCACCAACCCATCATGTTCTTCCTCAAACATGGCTTCGTCGTCAATGTCGGCATGCACATTTACAGCTATTCGCAAGCCCAGCCCTTCCTCGGCATCAGACTCTGGATCAAGATGAACCCCATCCTCAGGCAAGTTCTCCTTCTCTCCTTCGGGAAGAGAACCCACTTCTTCTTCCTGCAGACCTGTCATATCGTCCCCTGCCAGCACTGTCTCCAATTTAATTCGCTTAACTATACAGTCAACATTCCCAACTTCCTCTTCACAGGCCACTGTCATAAGAGGCTCACTTTTTGAGTAAATCTCACCAACAGCTTTTGATGTTTCTGTTTCATTCAAATATTCAGCTCTGAGCTTTTTGGCTCCTTTCTCTTTTAAATCCACAAGTCTGAGAGCAGAATCTGTAAAATAATGCTCTTGACTTTGGTTTGGGTGGATTTTTCTGGGTCTGCCACGAGTTCTTTTCTCTGGAGACCCATTAATCTTCATATCTGACCCCTCACTTGGGTCTACCAATTCAGTCACTGTAACTAAATGTGTATGAACCTTGTTTTCTCTCTGTTCCTTTATTGGTTTTGTAGTAGGTGCATCCAAATGTGAACCAATTTTAGAAAAGTAGTACTCAAAATCTTCATCCAACCTTTTTTTTGCTACTTTTCTGCGAAGACCATAACCACCATTAGATCGTTTCTGTCTGGAACTCATGGTACAGTAAACCTGCCTGATCCTTAGCTCCCTTCACAACCTACAAGCAAAGAAAGAGAGCTGATTCAATATCAGTACTAGGTCAGTGATCAAAACAATTACATATATTCTAAGACATGAAGTAACTGACCATACAAAATGATGAATTTAATAGTTTTGTTAAGGTTGACATAGGTGGGTCAAAGTTCTTATTTGGAAACAGAGTTTCCTGGGAAAAATCAGACTTAAACATGAATATGACAGACCATTAATTCTGTGTTTAATTACTACTACTTGGCCAAATGTCACACAATATGAAAAAAACCATCAAACTTACATTTGGTTCATATTGCCAGAGTTGCCATCAAAGATTAAATGAATAAAAATTATAAAGAACTGTGCGAGTTATGAGGTCCTCACAATGGCGAGGATGACGATGCTCCTGTTTCGGGTTTTGATGCTGTGTATATTCATCAGTAAATACCAATGTTTCAAAAAAACATACTGTTTCCATCTTCAGGGCTGATGATGGACACAGTTTGTTTCTCAAAAAAATATTGCCATCTACATACAAATCTACGCAGTGTCAAAAGCCAGAAGAACATCACACCAGTAAAGAACTGCTTACTAAATTCACAATTTAAGAATAGTATTAAAAAAATTAAACTGACTGACATCAAAGTTTAAATTAAATGTTTTGGGAAAATAATATATGTAATTCACATTTTATTAATGTTCAAAACTATCTATAATTACACATAGCTTAAATGTACCTTGTCTTGTTAGATAAAGTGATACCTTCAACTGGATCAAAGATACTAAAACAGGCACTCATCATTTTAAACTCAATTAGCATGAATCGTCATTCCATTCTTTAAATGCACTGAGACCTTTTCAACACAGCTTCAAATAAAATTGAATCAACTCCCTTTCACAAGCTCCTTTATCCTGATTTGTACATACTGAGTAGAAGGAAAACAAACAGAAATATGAATCACATAATTAGGAAACTCAAGTATTCAGTAGTTGCATTAAACACATATGATACAAGAAAGATCAAAATTTCCTTTACTAAAAGGAAATTATATGATTATGTATCCATAATCAGCTTTCAATTTCACTGATATTCATTCACAGTGTTATCAACAGAGAAGAAAACTTTTAAACTGCTTCATAAAATAAGTTGACAGCTCATCTGTTTTTTTTACCAACATGGCTATTTACAGTGAGACAGAATGAAGAGAAAGGCAGAAAAGCAAATAGCAATTACAGTGTTATGTGCATATATTGTCCATAAGCTGAATATTAAAATAAATCCTATACAATTCCCAAGTGTCTGAGCAGATTAACACAGCAGAGAGAACACAACCAGGGTAAGCACAGTGATTGGCTTTTAAAAGGTTTTATAAATGATCTTTAAAATCTCACCACGAGCACATTCTTCCAGTTCTTTCTACATGTAGGGCATATATTATATATATATATATATTGTGTGTGTGCATGTGTGAATGACAGAGAGACTAAAAATAGAGTTCAAAAAGTGTTGGAAAATCTGGCTGTCAGACAAATCTCATTATGGTGCTTACGAAGGCAGTGAGCTCCTTTGAAACATCAGTCAATAGCCACCAAAATACAAGATGCTACATCCCAGAAACCCACCACCTCAAAGACAAATGCAATCAACTGATCTTGGACAAATTTCAACGTACATCTACCTCTGTAAAACCATACTTCCAGCATTCACATGTTAATGAATTCATATGATTATTATCCTAACACAAAACGGCAGCTAGAACAGCATATGTTTAATATGTGCAAACTGAGATAATTACTGAACATAACTTCAGTCATCATAGCAAAAAGAAGAAAGGGTCCATGTTTGAAGTTTGTTTCTCATTACTTACAAAAGTACTCAAATCCTGTTCCAGTTCAGTTTAATAACACACAACATTTGTAAACACCAATACACAGAAAACAATGCATACTTTTTTCAAAGCAACAGGTATTTTATTCCACATCTTACTGTCATCTGGCTAACATATGGATCCATGGAAAGTAATAAAGATATATCTATGTATGGAAAAATAGTTTTAAGGTGCATGAGAATATAAATATTCACAAAAAATTAATATAAACAGCATGTATAGTTCTGCTTGAGAACAAGGCACCAAAAACACGAAATAACTATTTTGTTTTGAAAATATACTTACACCAATTTGAGAAGGCAAACAAGCAGAACAACATTGGCAACTTTCAGCAGATCATATGCCAGGAAAATTCCCACACAAAGCAATGCTTTACAGCTGATAATAAGAGTAATATACCAACTCTGCTTCGATGATGGGTAAATTGCTCTTGAAGTAGATGTGTCCCTGATATATCT
>NW_019059652.1:847042-905889 GCF_000696155.1 Zootermopsis nevadensis | reverse complement strand
TAATCCAAAATTCTAAACGTTTCTACGTGCAAGTTCTTCGCAGGCAAATATTCTGGGAACAAAAACGACAACTTCAGTGTTTGAACTACATTTTCATATAAAAATAACGGCATTCATTTGCAACATCGTATATTTATAAGCAAAATAGCACATTGTTTTCATACAAATACACGACCACGTCAATATTAATTAAACACTGCTCATTTTCAAAATCCCATCCCACGTCACACACATAAACTGTACATTACTTATTATCATTGTACTACTCACATAAAAGGAATAAAATGTTACACAATAAATTTAAGCAATCCCCAGTCATAAACCGGATAAGACCTACAATCGCTCAAAACGCAAATTGGCCATCTTGATTCTTCTTGCTTGTGGTTACAAACAGTAAACATAGCGGGCGAGTTGTGTATTTAAGAATGATGATTGTTACTATTGTCTACCTAATGGCGCTGCACACGAAGTACTACCTCGCAAACGATAAAGCTTAAAATACTTTAATTTGTTATGACATTCACATGCTTTCATGACATAAATGACGTAAAAGCTTCGCACAATGATCAGTTATTGAGTACTTGAAAAGTCTGCTTAATGGCTTATATGGAGGTATTAATAGAATAAATCCATGACAATTTTGTTTGAACCTATTGTTTACATGTTTATTATTGTCTGCAATTGTTTACACAACGCAGAATTAAAGTCATTATTGTGTTTCCATGGAAACGTATTACTGCAATAAACGTGTTGTTGTAGTATAGAATCATCCACAGGGTTCAAGAACTTTGTGTAAAGTGGTATACGTAAAAGTATAATATAAAAGGATTTTGTATTTGTGATATTACAATGAAGAAAGCAATAATGTTTACATTATTTGCATTCATTGCAAGTCTGCAACATGTTGACTCGGGATACATCCGGAATGTCTACCGCCACCCAGAAGAAACATTGTAAGTCACGTAATTTTAAAACATTCATAGTTTTTAATTTTTAAAAATATGTTATATTCATAAATAACTAACTAGATGACTTACCGAACCCGAAGGTTCATCACCGAATTAAACCAAAGCCCTCCACTGGACCCTGTCCTGGGCCAACAAAATCCAGTCTCCTTCAACTCGTATCTCCCATAGATTATCCTCCCATCTACGTCTAGGTCTCCCAGCGGTCTCTTCCCCTCAGGCTTCCCAACCAATACTTGGTGCACACCTCTTGTCCCATCCATGCCCCCCACATACCCCGCCCATCTCATTATTCACCCTGACAATCCTGGAGTAGGAGTATAAATTTTTAAGGTCGTCATTATGTAGTTTTCTCTAGACCCCGTCGTCTTCTCTCCTAATGTTATATACGTAGTTATGTTATACATAACCACCACAGGGAGTCCATAATGATTTATTTGTAATTGTAATTTGATCACTTCTCAAATGAACAAACTATTACATACTATATTTACGTTATCCCAATCGTGGATTAGAAAGATTTGTAAGGGCTTGTAACGCAAGCTGGTTATAGATAGTCAACATGGCGAACTGCGCATGTAAGACATATGAAAATTTATGTCTTAGCATAATGAGCACCTACTGAGGAACTTAAAAATGTATGCTTTAACAAGTATTAGATGGCTTATCATGAGCTATTTACAGATTGAAAACCCAAGTTTGTTTTGAGTGCATTGTTTCCATAAAGCAACATTAAAGCCATTATTGCATTTCAATGGAAACGTTTGAGCTCGGCTGACTAGCTGTGATAGCACGGAATGCGTATTTACGTTCAAGAATTTTGTATGAAGCGGTATTAGTAATATTATAAAACAAATTTTAATACGATAATTATAACGACGCTTTATGAGTACGAGAAAAGCTGTTATATATTGACTACATTTCCTGCATGTCTGCAACAAGTTGTTCAAACATGACCCATCTGGACTGCCCATCGCAGTCCAGGAGTAATATTGTAATGATTTCATACACAGCCACCGTATTAATAGGCTAATTAGGAATAGTGGAATGAGACTGTGGTAAGAAGAATGACAATTAGTCAGTACTTACGCCCTTCACTGTTTAAGAATGACTGGGAACACACCAACAAACTATCATTAATGTTGTTCTCATGAGCAACTGATATTGTATCTAGGGCTACTCTTCCAAAACTACTTACTAAAGCACCAGGTCTTTTTTTAATACATGTTAGAAAACAGTTACTGTGACTACTATATAACATTCACATAGGTGTGCATAAATGATATTCATGAGGAAGTTAAGAGGAGACCAAATTCTGGAAATGCTTGCCTCCTGATATCTAAGAACCTGAAGATTAAAACATACAAAACAATAACTCTGCCTGTTGTTTTGTATAGGTGCGAAACATGGTCTCTCACTCTGAGGGAGGAACATAGATTGCAGGTGTTTGAGAATAGGGTGTTGAGGAGGATATTTGGGCCTAGGAGAGAAGAGGATGGGGTATGGAGAAAACTGCATAATGATGAGCTTTAAAATTTGTATTCCTCCCCCAATATTGTCAGGGTCATTAAGTCAAGAAGAATGAGATGGGTGGGTCATGTGTCATGTGGATGGGGCAAGATATGTTTATCGGGTATTGGTCGGGAAGTCTGAGGGGAAGAGACCTCTGGGGAGACATAGATAGGAGGATAATATCAGGTGGGATCTATCAGAGATAGGAGTTGAAGGAGACTGGATTTTGTTGGCCCAGGACAGGGTCCAGTGGAGGGCTTTGGTTAATTCAGTGATGAACCTTCAGGTTTTGTAAGCCATCTACTTAGTTAGGTGTGCATATGTGTGTATGTATGTATTGATGTTGTACAGTTTATGGATGACAAAACACATGGGTTCATTTTATGCATCAAAGCCTTTATGCTGAAATGCTTGTTGTCATATTATTCACCCATTACTCTTTGTTGATGTAAGAACCTAAAATATCAGAAGTATTGTTCTTTAAAAATGACAAATTGTTAAATTGTTTTATTCAAATTAAGACATTTTAGTACCATCTGTATTTTAAGGGACATGAGTAATAGTACTGTTAAGTTATATAAATGTGATGGCTAACTCAGAAAACATGACTGCAGCAAAAGGCACTTTTGTTTAGTGCAACAAAATCTATAGCCATTTTAGCAAGTTACATTTAATTTGGCTAAAGAATTCAGTGGCCCCATGATATGACTAACCTGTCTGCTTATTATGCTAATACATTATAACCACCTGACATGCCTTTTTGGTAATAACTCACATAATACAGCAAAATAAATGTCAAAAATTTGGGTAACAATGTGATCTAATCATCATTGAAGAATGATTATAGTTTTATCAAATGGGAATAATAATTAAGGAACCTGTAGGTCATAAATTATTAAAATAACCTAACCAGCCTACTGACTGCTGTCCTTGGCAAAAGGATTTTCTCCCGGATTGCAACGTACTATAACAGATATGAGTATAGGAATGCTGAAAGATTATTATCTAGTATGATTGCAAGATTAAAGGAACTAAACATTTTGTGTGTTTACTGCACTTAAGTTATGTCTGTCGGTCTTTATGAATCCATTTCACATGAAGCTGAACCAATTTTTTTCAATATAAGTGAATGTAGAGGAAATGGTAAATGAAATAAGATACAGATCTGATTAAAATCTTTGTCTTCAAGATAAAAATTATTTTTGTGCTGTTTATGTTAAGAAATATTACATAGTACTGTTACATTACTTTTCCTAGTATCTGCTTCTTTTCTTACCTCCACAACATTGATTTGTACAAGCAAATAATTAAAGTTAAGATGAACAAAGGATGAAAAAAAAAAATAAACAATGCATTTGGTGAAACTGAGCTATATGTTCTCACTTATTGGACATGTGCAAAAACATTCTGAGTCAAAGGTAAAACTGTTTTTGAATTGATCATAGTTTTGCATTACCATCATATCCTTGCTTGTCCCACCCAAAGCTGTCAATAATAATGGATGACACAAGCACTAATTAAAATCATCTGATCATGTGGTTTCTGTTCACAGAATAAATAGACCTGCTCATTACAGAGGACATTGGCCAGTGTCTGAAACTTTGAATGGTGCTAAATATGACACTCTACAGCACAGTTTTGATAATGGACAAGACAAACTCTATCCTGAAGAAAGGTATTCTGAAAGGGAAACACCATTCCCAAGAAAGATTAAAGATGATACCATTATCAACAGACATGGTCGCAACTTCAGGTCTTCTCAAAATGAAGATGAGGAAGAAAACAACAGGAAAATTGAAAGTAACATTCAGTCTCGTATTGAAGCTTTGAAAGATGCTGTGAGAAAAGAGCTCAATTCTGGAAGGGAAACACCATTCCCAAGAAATATTAAAGATGATACCATTATCAACAGACATGGTCGCAACTTCAGGTCTTCTCAAAATGAAGATGAGGAAGAAAACAACAGGAAAATTGAAAGTAACATTCAGTCTCGTATTGAAGCTTTGAAAGAAACTGTAAGAAAAGAGCTTGCCAGAGGGGAAATGACAAGAAGGAACGAAAATGGACAACATAAGAGGAAAGCAGAAGAACCCCTATCATATAAGAACGATGCATATTACAGTAAGCAAGGGCCAAGAAGTTTCCAGCTTGGACAAGATGAACTCTATTCTGAAGAAAGAGATCGTGACAGGGAAAAACAATTCCCAAGAAAGGATGAGACAGAAAATAACAGGAAAATTGAAAGTCACATTCAGTCTCTCATCGAAGTTTTGAGAGAAGCTATAAGAAAAGAGCTCTATTCTGAAGAAAGAGATTCTGAAGGGGAAACACATTTCCCAAGAAAGATTAAAGATGATACCATTATCAACAGACATGGTCGCAGCTTCAGGTCTTCACAAAATGAAGACAAGGAAGAAAACAACAGGAAAATTGAAAGTAATATCCATTCTCGTATTGAAGCTTTGAAAGAAACTGTAAGAAGAGAACTGTAAGACAATGTAAGAGAAAAGCAGAAGAACCCTTACTGCATAATAATGATGCATATGACAGTAAGCAAGGGCTAAGAAATTTCCATCATGGACAGGAAGAACTCTATTCTGAAGTGGGCCATGCTCTTGGAGAGCCTTCTTGGCAGGAGGCCCACCATCTTGACTTACCTGGGTTGAATGTGGTGCAGCTCTCTTAGTTAAACTAAGAGACTGGAGAATCTGCCATTTGCTGTAACCGGTGTCCCAGGAAGTGTTCTTTAGGAAGATTTATTAAGTAGGATTTGAGGTTCTCGTGACAGTGAGTATGAAGATGGCTGTCTTCTGGGTTGTAGCACCATCTAGTCTGATAGAAGTTTACCAATGTTTCAGAGGTCCTTACCTCCATCATCAGGGCAGCAAGGACATCTGAGACGTTGGTAAACTTCTACCAGACTAGATGGTGCTACAACCAAAAGACAGCCTTGGCCCTGTGATCCAAAGTGGAAGCAGAGGGTATGTGGACGTCTTGTCCCAAAGAGCTGTCACGTCTCCTTTTTCCAGGAATGGAATATGGCCATCTGTTCAAGCCTCTCAGCCTCCATGGTTAATTGTTCATTGGTGTGGGGATGCTGCTGAAGTGCAGTAAGAACTCATCCAGTTTCTCCTGCCCATGTTTCCAGATCACCTTCACCTTCACCATGGAGGCTGAGATGGCCACATTTCCTTCCTGAATTATGATGTTCATGGGAGACCTCATGAAAGGATATAGAGTATACAGGAAACCCTCTATCTGAATGCCACATCTCATCACCATTGCCAGGTGATGATTGTGCTGTCCACCCTGGCTCACATGGCAAAGGCTATCTGTGATTCTGACATTCTTCCATTCAAACTAAAATTCCTTCATAACACCCTCTGAGACAGTGGTTACAGCAAAATTTATGGATTTTCTGGATACTCAATCCACCTAAGCGAGCTCCACCGTCGTGCAGAGAGGATCTAACTTCAGTGGCAACAGCAGGGTACTACCCAAATACAATGTCAAGGCAGTGGGCTTCCTGCCTGCCAAAAAAGCTCTCATTTTCTTTGCCAAACATGGATATAACCTGCCCCAAAAACATCAGGTGTATGCACCATTCTCTCACTAACTGTGCAGTCAACACTCTTTGACTTTTGTATGGAGACTCCCTATTGGCTTGTACCATTTCCCCTCTTGCCTGATTGTCCCACGCCCTCATTCTTCCACCAATCAGAAAATATAACAGGCTCAAACTTGGTAGCAGTCAAATTTACAACCATTCATCACTAAGCTGCCATTATAGCTCAGTTTAAGTAAGATAAGGCATGATCTGTTGTAGAGGGCCTCGACTGGCAGACTTCTTGTAAACATTGTACATATTATGTTTGCCTGACATTGTCACTTCAGGAGCAGTATAATGCAGATTCAAACAAAATAAATTTAAATTTTGTGTTACCCTATGAGAACATTTATTTCCTGGATTCAACAAGACATTCAAATTTCAAACAAAATGTAAATAGCATAAATATAAATGCTGACAAGACCAGTGTGATTCTTTTCACTGCTCAGGAATCATCATTGAAGATCATAATCTGTTCAGGATTGTATGTTCTTCATTTAACTTCTGTGGACTACAGTGCCTTGAAAACCAGTGTCATTTGCTCAGGACAAAATACAGATTTAAATAAAGTAAACGTAATTACTGAAACGTTCCCTTCTGCCCAAGCATCATGCCATGGAGGCATGTAGGAAGCATGACGGTAATGCTTCCAGTCCATCCTCAATCTCAATGTCATTGTCCTTAACACATCAGATGAAGAGTACAATGGGACAGATGAGCAGTGCATACAAAAGTGTAGTAGGAAAACCTGACAGAAGAGACACCTTGGGAAGGCCATAAATGAAGATAATATTAAAAATGGACCCTAAGGGAACAGAGGGTGGACAGGATTCAGCTGGCTGAAAGGTCCAGTGGTGGGGTCCTGTGAACACGGTAATTAACCTTTTGTTTTTTTAGAAAGTGGAGAATTTCTTAACTATAACTATAGTTTAGTATCAGCTTTTCTAGAAAGAAACCTATAACATCAAATCTGTTAATTACTGAAACATCTAGATTTTGGTGATGGAAAAAGTCACCAGGTAATGTGATTACTGCATATTCACAAATGTGTTACTCTTTTAACAATCAGGTGACAATATTACTTACGTTCATAAGTGATTTAAAAATAAGTGACTAATACTTGAAATACACATCCAGAATATAATATATTCTGAACACTATTACTATTAACTGCGAGTCATATTTCCATATAACCACATCTGTAACACAATATTAAAATTTCAGGCACAGCGTGCTTACTCTTCAGATATGGAGGGTGTTACACTTGCATTCATTACTTCAACACAAATGTCTAACAGGATAACTAATGTGTTCAATAATCAAATGATGACAATAACCTGCACATCCCAAAATGCCGTCAACAACCATCTTCCAGTGTTCAGTAGTCAACGGTGATTAAAAATGGGTTCATCACTTTACTGCATCATCAAATGAGTGAAAATGCACCACATCTCACCCAAAAGGGGGAGGGGGGAATCAATAGCATTCCTCTCATGAAGGTCCTTGACAATGGAGAAAAAATTAATACTGATCACTACTGCACAACACTGCAGTACATGAAGGGCACTATCTGGATGAAACACCTGTCTCACTAACAGAAAATGTTCCTCCATAACTATACAGACAGCGATACAGCCAGTGTAGTGACACAGTATTTCTTAGTCAGTTTCTCTGTGATTACACATCTTGCCCATCCAACATACAGCCTTGACCTTATGAAAGTGAATATTACTTCATCAGACTACTGAAAAAGGCCTTCAAATGAAAATACTTTTGGTACAATGATGGTGAAAAGCCAAGGTGTGCCTAATCATGCAAACACCAATCCTTGATTTCCTATCGGCAGGAATGAAATAGTATGTCAATGAGACAAATGTCTCAATCTATCTGCCTATTATGTGGAAAATAAAGAGTTTGTCTATTAAAAGTGTTGTGCTGGACATCTATGTGGTAGTAGCACTTCAGAGTGAAAAACGTTCCATTTCAAACTTCAAAAATAATTTTCTGTTAAAATCTTTAAATTAAGATAAGATACAAATATGTTCCACATAAATTTACCTACCAGTCCAATACTATTCAACACCATGATTACACTCCTGAAATAGTAAGTGGTAACTTGTACACAATTTTTGTTTTGGGAGCGTTGGTGAACTTTCCTAGATACTACATATGATCTAAATGGTACAGTAGGGCCCCGCTTTTCAATTGCATGCATATGCCCTACGCGCTCAACAGCTGAGTCAGAGAACTGCGTCTGGCGGCATTTTCTCTTCGCTGATTCAGTCTGTTTAAAGCTACTACTGATATTCATTTTACTTTCATATCGTTTTCTTAGGCCTAGCGCCATTGTGCACTTACTAATGATAGCGTAAACATCTTATTAGGCTTTGATATGCATTTGCAATTGAAAAAAGGCAAATATCTGCTTTTCGGCGGGGGTCTGGTCCCTAACCTGCCGTATATGCGGTGCCCTACTGTAATCAATGTCACAACGTTTTGTCATGTTAAGCGATATAACCACAAAGCTTAATGTAGTACATATAATGTGTACTGGGGGTTTAGGAAGTTTTAATACAGACCAGACAGGCAGCAAATGGGATGTGAAAGACCTGACTGGCAGAACAAGAGAAGGCTGCTATCCAAGCGGCAGCAAACACAAAACTGAGGGAAAAACTTTTTATGGGCTGCTGATAAGGATATGAGGTGATGAAAGCACTGGAAAAGGAGGTAATAAAAACACATTTACCCTGAAAATGGCAAATGCAATGTTTGCCAAAATGGAAAATCTACAACATTCAACACCAAAATTATACACATAATTCCAGCTGCAAAAACTTCTGAATAATTACAAATAATGGATCGAACTGAAGTGTACGTCGATGAATATACACATGTTACAAATCTGGAGAAGTTAGACTAACAGGGTTAGAAATTATACTCAATATTTACCAGAAAAATCATTTAATGAAAATGGTATCGTAATGGTCTGTGTGGATGAAAGGTAAATATGTTCCATTATGAGCAGTACACTTAACAATACTGTACAAAGTTAGAACAATATCAGACTGTACAAATCATTAAGGAGGAAGATAATGTTACTGCAGTAAAATATACTGAGAAGTACTGCGCTGATTTCTACTAACTATACAGCCCAAGCAGTCACAAAGAAACAAGAACTGTTAGTAGCTAACAAAATTTGTACTCTACCATGTAATGACTATAAAAAGATCTAGTAAAAAGTATCAAATATAATGAAATTATGAAATTACTTTAAATTGTAAAGAACAAGAAATAATGTCAACGAGATGGTTTTAATGTCTCATTAACGATTTGGTGCTTACAAGGTATAAGTTCATTTTGCTGGTCATGCCACTTACTTGTGGAAAAATATTATCTATTTGTGACTAGTGCTTAGGCCCTCCAAGTTTTGGACTGAAAGAGTTGCATTAAATATAACTCTTACCAGGTTAGTGACCAAATTATTTAACTTCCAAATTACTGATACATCACAATGCAGCATCAACATATTGAAGCAATATGATACTGTATATTAAATTTAAAACTGATATGCAATAGAGTAGCCTTGTTCTTGTAAGTTTAATTCAGTATCCATTCTACAGAATTCCATAAGCATCTAAATACCAATGTTGGTTTACTGTCTCTCATCATCACACACATTACTTGATGTGGAAATTTATAACAAATTTATGTTACAAAAACAAGGTTAGTCTTGAAGCAATTTATGTTGGAACAATTTTAAACAATGATTCATAACTATTGACATAAAGAAGGCATTCAAGAAAACCACATACTGTGTTTCAGTATCTAAAACAATTAACATTCTCAAGGAAATTGAAATGTGTAAGTACAGGATATAAGGATATATGCATTGTTGTGCTAAGTTTCTGGCTGATCTATGTAACTATTTAAAAACATAAAAGAGTGGAAAGAACTCTTCAAATGTATCATTCCAGGTAATATTATTTTAAAAACGTTTGTACTCACTCACACATTGTACGAAACATAAAAAATTGTCATTATGCACAATATCTAACAATACAATCTAAATTTTATAATTCTTATCAACCAAACGAGTAGTGAACGTGACGATGACGACTGTGAAGGTTCAGACAGTGGTATTGATGCAAGCCTTCAAAGAAAATAATTCCTGTCTGGCTGTATTGTATATGGACCCTTATGGTTTGCACAAGTCCTTTTACAAAATTAGATTCAAATTTAAGACTAACAACAATGGCTTCAATAAAGCATGCTATGTGACATTTCCAATTAAATTCACAAGGTCTATAATATTTATATATATATATATAGTTCTGTAAAAATTGTACAACTAAATATTTGTTTACCTAATATGTACAATAAGAATGGGTGTCTTTTCACCTTTAATAACAACAGCTAGGAGTAACACTTTAATGTACCCACAATCATGCATGAAAAACACTCACTCTGTGTGAAAAAGAAACAATTTCTCTTTAAAGCATTTGAACCATTTACTAACACATACTTCCCACAAAGTACCATGTTGGTAAAGACTGACTGAAGAAAAAATAGTCTAATTAACAGTTGATAATGCCAGATTATCAAACATTATTGTAACAATTGAGATCTGATGTTCTTTATACAGGCTGAATGTCCAAAACACTTTTAGTATACTGTATGCCCTCTTTACATAAAGTGATGTCGACAAAACCTTAAAGTCATTAGATCAACTAGCTCCAATTTAATTAAATCAGAGTAGATTAACTGAGTATGGCATGTAGCATACATGGGAGAGATAAGAAATGCACACGTGAACAGATTTTAGTTGGTAAACCTGAAGGGAAGGGACCACCTGTGAAATGAAAATGCAGATACAAGGATAATTAATAGATCATGAAGACATGAGGTGTAATGAAACACATTCATCTGGATCAGGCTAGAAACCAGTGGTGGGCTCTTGTTAACATATTAATAAACCTTTGGGTTCCACAAAACGCAGGGAATTTACTGGCTAGTTAAGTGGCTATCAGCGTCTCAACAAGGAATCTGCTCAATGGATTAAGATCATGAAGGTAACATTATAAGACTGAAAGTCAGAAAAAAAATTACTAATTTGCTATTTGATACTGTATTTTATATTACAGTTGGTAAATAGCCTCATAACATTGGTTCAGTGTTAACATGTAATAAATATCTCACTGATAAACATTTTTTTCACAAAAAAAATTCTTCAATAAAGGCAAGATGACAAAATGATGGAACCACACTGACCACGGAAAAGATAAAGAAATAAATATATATATTGACTCAAGAAAATGTGATAGAAGGTCTCTTAGGCAGGAACAGTCTAGATGAATGTCCTAAAAACACAACAGAAAACAGACACAACATTCATTTTGAATCTCAATTCTTCCTTGGTCAGGCATTTCTTGTATTGGTCTCATAAGAATATACAAAAAATGTTCCTGAGAAAAACAATTAACAACAACTGTTATCTCTTGTGTGTGGATATTCCGCATTAGAAATATTTCAATTTGACAGTAACACACCAAATAACCTTAAGAGAGAGAGAGTACTGCTACGGTGCGTACATGTATTTTAATATGTACTTGAGTGAAGTTTTGTCAACATCATTTAAAAAAAGGGAACATGAGCAAACATAAATATTTTCAGTAAGGTTTTGCTGAAGTACACAATAAATAAGATGCTTGTAATGACATAAACGTAAGAAAGCGATAAAACAAAACAGAAATACAAATACAGAGAGCAACAGCACTGCTTTCATTAATCTATCAATTTAAGCAGATATTTGTATAACATAATTTATAAAGAAACATTAGATCAATTTAGTTCTTTTGAACCAGCCACAGTAGTCATCCTGGACAACTAATGGCACTGGAAACTGGTTGTGAGGGAAGTCTACAGACAAAACATCTGCTCCTCAAAAATAATAATAATTACTTGTCAGAGAAAAAATTATTTTATAAGTAATTCAGATTAACATGATTTATATTATCCTGCATAATATTAAAGTTTTAAAAAATTTAACACACATCTAATAAAATATGACCAAATACAACACATATAAAACTCAACTTGAAAACAACATAACAAAAATTTGAGGGGGGGGGGGAGAAGTGGCAATGACTACTGATGCAATATGCGACTATTAATGTGAAAATCCCTGAACATCTTAAGGAGAGTCAAACCTGTAACAGCATCCCTCCAGAAAATAAAATGTTAAAGCCAATGACTCAAATAAATGTAAAACCAGATTCACACATGAATGATCCATGTAATAGCAACACATTTTAAAACTTTTAATTTTGCTACTACAGTTAAAATTAAAACTCTCTCATACCTGCAGAAATTCCAGCATATAAAAAAAGATAAAATCTTGTATTTCATATTTTTAAAATTTTCATGCTTCTGGTATGAATATGTACATATATATGTACACACACTTCTCTAATAACTTATAAAAAACATTTAGAATTCTCAGCTATATTTATAAATTTGAAAATCTTAAATGTTGCTGTTTTATTCACATTTATCGCTCACAGGCAACAGAGTCTATTTTTATGCAATATACTTTATACAATACTTTTAAAGTAGTTAAATTTGTGCGTTCTTTTGTATGTATGTGACTACAATCTATTGCACATTACTTTCAGGGCATCTATTAAGAGTTTTTGCCAATCACAAAACATATACAAAATCCCTCAAAACAGTAAATGATTTGAACTCCTCTCAAGTGTACAGAAATAAGCATTGTAGATAACCAGGAGGGGGGAGGGGGTCCTCACTTCACACCACATGTTCTATTTAGTATATATTATATATGTTTACTAATATTTACTTTCAACCCAATAACAAAGATCTTGTAATAAATACTGTGCATGCTTAAACTCTTTAGACACAAAGTATTAAGTACTGATGGATCAACCATCTTCATATATTATTAATTTCTCTTTCTTAGCAATAATAATTAACTACTTACCCCTCCCCCTCACTCTTTTATCATGGCAGTGCACTAGAATGTCAGGGGATCAGAATATTGTATTAGGTGGTGTTATATAAGACACAAAGTAATAGTGATTTTTCAACAATAAAAGTAAGAAAGTATTACCAGAATTCAATTACCATATTTAGGAAGTGACTGTACATATTACTACAATCACTCTTCATTCAAATTCCTCTAAATCCACTGACATAATCCACGATCCATCTGACAGGCACCAATTATGTCTCCTCTAAGTCAACCGTAAAAGAAATACATGAAACTTAAATATGGGACTGAGTAAGCAAAGAACTAGGATTTGCAAACTTTTCTACTCACAGCAGTAAATTTGTTAACCATATATACAATTTTGAATGTGTTATTTGCCACATTGTACAAAATATCAAAATTGTTAAGTTCCTATGCTTTACAGAGTTGGCACAATTTGTGAGATACATGGTGAATATGCTTCATGTGTGTACTCAGAACAATATCCTACATTAACTTTTAATTCAATGTAATGAAGTAAAAAAGCAATACTGCTTGGTGCAGCTGATCTAAGAGTTACAACACACTGACTTCATGGACTAGCCATGTACTATTTTCATTCACTTTAAAAACCTCAATTTGTTCATATATTTTAAGATACAGTATTACTGCATGGCTCTCAAATGTCAGTTCCAACAACAAGTTTGATAAAAAATGAAACAAACTGCAACCAGAAATCAGAATTTAAGAATACAATTAAGATTGCACTCAATCCATTTACAGTACTGCTCAAGAAACAAATTCAAGACTAAACAATGTATGTGTGACAAAATACTACAAAAACTTTATATTAAATTAGCATGTGGTCATTGAAATAAATGATATATAACTTTTTCCCCTCCCTGTGCAAATAATGAACTAATCCTTACACTACCACATACCAGAACACCAAAATTATATAAATAACAAACATTTTGAGTACCTTCAAAGAAGGTATACAGATTACATTCCTTTTTCAGTGATGATAAATTAAACCTTCAGTCTCAAAAAGATTTCCAAAATATATCCTGTTACTTTTGTGAACTCCTATGCTGCGACATTGAATTTCAGATGAATATCCACACATCATCATAAACTGCACTGACTTTAGTCTACATCAAAGAAAAATACTCTACTCCTTTAGCTGCAACATTCCACTTTAACCTCTGAGCTATAAAAACATATTCTTTTGGTTGGCATAATACTGCCATAGAGTATGTAGAGTTTTAACACTTCAGCATTTCTCAATTTTAAGCAGCTATATGTAAAAAATTATGTTATAAATATAACACTGTTTTTTGATTGGTCTGTTTGTAATTATTCATATAGCATGACAATCAAAATAATCTTAACATTATGTTCTTCTAGCAAAGTGAAAAATACTGCACAGCACAAGGGTTAAATGCAATTTTGGACCCGTGAGCTCTAAATGTGACTGCCTTGCTTGGCTATGCAATGTGCCCACTGTATAATGTTCCATTCATCTGAACAGTACCTCAACACTGACAGAGGAATCCATAAAATGTCACACTGAAATCTATGGATTTATGGTTTATTCAATGACAACTGTCAGTAGCTCAGATCATACATCATCAAATAATGAGATGATAAGTGAATTGGAAAGAATGTGGAAGGAAGCAAGTCATGGCCTAATTCAAGGTACTATCCTGGTGTTCACCAAGGACTGAGAAAAACAACAAAAGAACCTCAGTCAGGATAGCCAATCTCTTGGCTGAAATTTAAATCCAGGACCCCCAGGAGTGACAACCACTTAGGCATAATGTTCAGTAAGGTCTATGGAAGAAAATAATGTGGCATCATCATGCTACTGATACCAAGTGGCTAAAGATATGGCAGACAAAAAGCAGATAAAAGACACCATTTAAACATAACCTTAAAATCTACTATGTTACTCACAAAGCATCACAGCATTGCACCTCCTAATATCCCTTTCACTCTTCTAGTATCTAACAAGGGGAGAATTAATAACACCTGATACTTTGCCTGAATAAAAAATTGTTTCCAAAAGACAAGGAAAGAAGCAATAAAAACTACTATGGTTCAGTAACGAATTGCAAGTTAGTTTATCATTGTATAAAATACAATGCTGCCATTTTTATATTATTCAAACTTTGTAACAGGCTACATAATATAAAAATACTTAATACATTTTCTGAATGCAATGGGTGAAATAAATGCATAATGAAGAAACTGTGCCCATCCATCTATTTTCATATTTATCTCCAACACTGGCCTACAAATGTCAACAAATTTCATATAGAAGTCTACACGTACCTACACTTGAAGTTGTCACACAAATTTAATTATGATTTGCAATTAGTTCATAATAATCACCACTTTACATAAAGCAGAAATCAAACTTTAATAAGACCCTAAAAAAATTCTGATCATACAAATGCTGCATGTGACATAAAATATAAATGTTATTAAGGTCTATAATTTAAATTTGGCATATTTTCCATATGGTGCATATTTTTTCAAAAGGCAAGGAAATCAGTTTATGTCTCTCTGCATATTTAATCAACTTTGTCAATAACAGATTTGGACAGAAGCAATAAATGAACATCAAGATGAATGAGGGATGCAAACCTGTGAAGAACTGATTTTCAAAATTATGTACTCCTGACTGGAATACATCTTCCTACTCTCTATTCCTCCAAAACATAATTGAATTGTATGAGTTAAGTAACACATCAGTGATAATGAGTAATAGCAGCTGATCAAATGTATTCATTTCAAAGTACCTAGTTTCAACATGAAGCTTAAAAAATGTCCACTTTCATTCAATGTGTACACAGATTAATATTCACATTAAAATGTTTAATCTGTCATTCATGGCAAGAAAATATATGGAATCTAGTGACCAACACTGTAAAGATAATACACAAAACTCAATGACAGAGTTAGGGCAAAATGAATAGTCAGCCTGTGAATGAAAATTAAACTCAGACATCGGTATAATTATCTGTTATACCCTATCAGAATTTTTTATAACAAAGAAAACAGAGTTCAAGCATAATATAACTTAAAAAAATATGTTTTTACATATTATGTGCTAAAGAAACTACACAAAATACAAAATTTTGAGTCATCTGGACTTACATGCTTAATGTACTCCACAGTCACAGAAGGGAGATAAAAGATAACTATATAAAAACCAAGTACTGTGCAAAACTTAGCACATCTAACAATACTGCTTATAATGGGACATCAATGTCTTACAAAAGTAAATTTTCAATGTGCCTCTAAAAAGAATGGTATTTACGTGCCAAGCAGACAATGAAGTCAGAAATTATACACAAAGAAATCAGTCTACTGACATATCACTACAATTTATTTCTCTAAAAAGCAAAGATAAAATTCAAAGTCTTCCTAGGTAATAAGATGTGAGAAGTCTGAAGTTACAATGCTACATTTCAGACTGTCCTGATGGTCAGACAGTCTCTGAAATGTTTGATTGTAACTCCATACTTACATAGCTGATTACCCAATAAGACTTCATTGTATTCCATTGCATCATAAGGGAAAACTGTCCCTGTGCCTAACACAACACTGTCTCAATGTATGGTGGGCATGGACATAAAGCTCCATGCATTCTAGGAGTTTGTAAATGGTCAGCTTCATACTTTGGCCAATTTTACCCCACAGAAGGAGCTTCTGGTACCCAGTGAATAGGAAGGACACTGCCTGCAACATAGACTAGGTGAGCATGTGGTGACTAAAAGTTCTTGCTTTTGCCAGAAATTAAATTTTGGCAGTATAGCCCACTGTTAATCATTTTACTGTCCTGCTTACAAAGATCTCCATATTAATCAATTATTTGGCACTCATCTATTGTCTGTCACTGCTACCAGTTTCCCATTCATCCAATTTTATTTCTCTTCCCAATTAGAGAATCCATTCTATTATTGCATGCACACAGCAGTCACAACTTAGAACTCACACATAACTGTTAGTGTAGAATCTTTTGTGAGGTTATGTGTTTCACTTAATGTTAGTCACAAAACAGTCATGAATATATTTTAAGCAAACTGACTGCAATTTGTTTCATTTCTACAAACCTGTTACATCTAAAGTGTATGAAATAAAATATAATGGTTTATTTCAAACCACTTTCAACTCTGAGCACTTTGCAAAATCAAATGTCTGTTAAACTAAGAACATTCTCAGTGACTACTTTCTCAATGCAGAAATCACATTTATAGGGCAAAACAAGATACCACAACTCTAAGCAAATTATTGTCTCATTTTTGTTTAAATTTCAGTAGCAGAATGTATAAGTAATTCAAAACTGAAACACATTTTTCTATAACAAATACTTAAAAGACATTCCTCTAGAATAGTATCTATTCCAGTGGTTCACAGTTTACGTATCTCTCAATAATTTCATGACATTAAGGTACTTTCTGGTGACAGACTTTGATTTTCTTTACCTTCTCTTAGCTTCTGAAGCAATATGCTGTATGGTCATTATAAACTTAAAATGATGTGCCCCTACATCAAGCAAACTGATTACACGTTGGCACACTCAGAACACTCAATCTGCAACAGCAGATGTCTGTACAGTAGGAACATAAATCAGCAACCCAATCTGCATTCCTTATATTAGAATAAACTTATTTAAACACACCTTGTGATTTTAAATTGGAGAAAATATTCCTCGTGGTGTATATACACAGACAAGTTAAAACAAACTCCAACAAGTTATTTATAATTCTGTTTTTTTAACAAAAGACAGACTTCTTGGAAAAACATGTTTTACACAGAAATTACACAAAAATAAGTGCCTTTAAAATATTGTCATATGGCATTGCAGACAAATTGGTGATGGTTCAAGGAAAGGAATGTTAATATCAAAAAGTGGAGGAAATTTTTTTCTATCTCCATGCTGTAGTTTCCAAAATACATGATGAGTGGCTCTTCACCTCGAAGGGTCCATAACTCTAGGCATGGCAGCGTGTGCTTGTCTAGTGCATCCGGACTTGCAGCAACAAACACTATGAATGGCACACAATGGATGTGGTCACTCACCTTTGGACACAAGACACTCTCCTTGGCTTGGTTGGTCTGGTCATGGGGGAAACCTCAACTTTGTTCGGCACTGAGGCCGTCATGCTGCTACTACAACTTGTCTAAACGGAAATTATCTTCTGTTGCAGGGTCTGTTATAACATTCATTTCTGGGTCTGTTAACATTTGCAGACCATCAAAGTCAATGGGCACAAGACCTTCCCTCAGCATTTCATCTGATGGAAGCAGATCTGTGTCAAATGATCCTGACATAGCCGAACCCAAGTCTTTGACAAATTCTTGCCGAGAGAGATCATCCCCTGTGCTTGAAGAGAAATCTGTAATTACAAAGCAGAACATCAATGTGGATCCTGTTTCAGGGTGAAAACACCATGTAAATGTATGAGTTATGAAGTTCATATAACAGTGAAAGTACTCATTATGGTTTTCTGGGTTATGAAGCCTTGAAGGTGGTTATCAACATTCTGGTGAAATACACTGTCTCCATTATCATAACCTAAAGACCACATTAATTTGCAGCTGTAGGCATCCATTATTTCAGAGATTATATTTCCACCTGTACCTACACCTACACGGTGCCATCACCCTGAAAACGGATACACAGTAGCACTGAATCACCATGAAAACCTGAAATACTGATCCATACTAGGACTGAACTTGCATAAAAGCCTGAAATTTTGCAGAGCATAATGTTATCATTTTACATCAAAAACGCCATACTACAAATTACAAATGAAGACAACAAGAAATTGTGGTAAAAACTAAGATTCACATTATTTAATGAAAATGTATTTTCTCACGATGTCACAGTGGTTATAATTTTTAACATTTAGCAAGAATAGTAAATACAAACTCTGAGAGGCATTATAAAGACAGACTTCACTTACACATGATGTCAAGGCAGGGCAGTAGCAGGGAGTCAGACAATGCACTTGACACACAACACTTAACAGATAAAAGGTAAAATTGTCTTGGTTCTTTTAACACGTCTAAACATAGCAGTAAGGATTAGAAATGCAGACTTTATTTGTATGTTACACTGAGGCAGAGAGGACACCAGTTCTCAGAAACCCTGCTGTCATTTTACTGCTCCATGACTCTGATAAGGCTGAGAACTGTCATGTTATGACATCAACTGCAGCTGTAAGGTATTAATAAATTTACTTCATATCCATACTAGATTTAACTTTCCTCATTTATATTTACCAGCAAGTATACCTGTCAGAATTATGTCTGGAATACTGGAAGGAGTGTTTGGAGTCTGCGGTGTGGTTTGCTGCGTGCTGCTCCCACTGGGATTGATGCTCACTGGACGGTTGTACTGCAGCTGTGACGGAGACTGGCTGTAGAAGCCTTGGTCTGTTGATAACTCCTGCGTTCCAATTTGGGTCAACCCATCCTCTGGACTGCCATGACTAACTGCCTGTAAGGGATTTACGCAGTACCTAGTAAAGTTTTAGTTTTAAAAATTCTCAAAATAACAAAGCACAATCAGAAAATAATACCAGCCATTACAGACAGAAATAAAAGTTGAATCTCATCATTTAAAATCAATATGGCATGCTATACAACAGACTGTAAACAAATTATATAATTTCAGGTCTCCATGATTAAAATGTGTTGCAGTCTTCTAGGCTGCAAAACAAGTTAGGAAATGTACACACAACATAACAATTCTGGTGCATTCACTCTAATAGTGCCATCAAGTCTTTCAGTTTGTGAATGCTAATGTGTGCTCTCTTAGAAACAGGCAAGGCAGATATGCAAAGATCATGAATATAAAATCTGAACAAACTCAATCTGATGGTTCTGAATGAAATGACCAATAGTTTACATTTAAAAAAGAAACATGAATATTAGCTTCAACAAGCCCACATAGAGGAGATACCTTCTTACCTGAAGATGAATATACAGCATCTCCAAAACACAGTATATTCCAGAAATGTTTAATTTTTGTATTGATATAATTTTAGTGAACACACTACAAAAAAAAAACAGGTCTAAACAAAACATAATAATGAAAGTCTGTTCACTTTTTCAACTTCAGAATTAAAATACCATCTGAACAATACCATCATTCATTACACTCCAATCAGATAAACTACATAATATCAAAATTCTGTCATCATCATTCTGCTTTTTAAAAAAACGCGGTATAAATCATGTCACTGCAATAATTTCAAATCAGTATTTTCACCCACTACAATTTTATAACTGTGATGAACTTCACTGTTCTCTCCATAAATTTTCTAAACAAAGATGAAAAATTGTCACTGAAATTTTGATGAGATGACTCTCACAAACTTTTATCTCAATCTGCTGATAGCTCTATACAAAAAGTTTCAAGTGTGAAATTTAATTATGGTGATACTCTTTTTCGCTGACCAAAGAATATAGTGATTAACCAAACAGTATATAATCATTCAAGCTTACAAATCTACACAGAACAGCACATCTACTATCCTCACTTACTTGTGAATAGTGCGTTGCATTACTTTGCGAACCAATGTAATTGATGCTAGTAGACACAGGATTGTCCATCTGTAATAAATAACATTTCACAGTTCACAAAATTTTGCAATTGGGGTATCTATTAAATGTAATACATGAAACACGAATTTAAAGATATTAAAATATGGTGTTAATTACATGTAACAAACATATTTGCTACCACAATCAGTGTCTGAACACAGTTTCTCGTCTGTTTGCTTCAGCATCTAATAAAACTGTGCAAAGACACTTTGTTCAAAGTTTATTATGTTCATCCTCACGCCATGACATAATTTACCTTTCTCTCAGTACATTAAACTTCTAAAGATATAATAATAAAATACACGATATAAGCTTAAAATACTATCATATTAAACAGAAATCTTCACACAACTGGAGCGATGCTGTGGTGTTTTTTCATTCATGGATTGCAGCGAACATGTTGAGGAAATACTGTCATTAATTCTTAAATTCTAAAATTAACAGTGACTGAAAAGTTATGCAATTCACACTTTTGACCTAATATTCCCACAGAAATATACAAGTGTATGGGGCAATTCTGGTGTATTCCAATGTGGGGTGCAGTGGGGTAATGATCTTCATTTACCAAGTATGATGTCAGCAGCAAGTTAGCCTCTGAGTTATTTGCAAGATCAATGTGTGCTCACTGTTTTAATTTATCACTTTATTTTGTCATTAAAACTAGCTGTATCATGATGCTATCAACACAGTTAATTATAATACTTTCTCCTGCACAAAGTGTCAGTAATTTAATACTTTGCACAATTCAAAGAACATTAAATTCTGCTACATTAGAAAGGGTTAAGAATGTGTATTAAACAAATAGAAACAAGCAAGCATTTTCAGAGAGCATGATTAATAACAAATTAATATTTTAATTTTACTGGATATGGAGTACAGAAAGTCTGGAATAAAATGTGTGCCACAAAGAAACAGTCACTTGCAAGAACTTTTATAAATGTGTATGCAATGTAAACAAAATTGATCAGCGTCAAGATGAAATCCAGTGGCGAGCTCTTGCAAACACAAAAACAAATCTTCGGGAAAGAAAAGAAAAAGCAGAAATTTCTTGACCAGCTAAGTGACTAATAGTTACTTGTGAAAGACTCTGGTTTATTAAGTCAGTGCATTGCAGAGTTATGGGATATGTTGGTAACATTATTCCATTTACACAGAATTAAATACAGGCATGAAAATTTAACTCAATTCATTTATTTAATTGTTTGCCAACAGCAAGAAGCCAATAACAGGCAAACACTGATAATACATACAATAATAATAAAATAATAATGAAAAATACTGCAAATGATAATTTGATGTAAACACATCGCATAATACAAGGACAGGTGGTATGTTAATATAATGAAAGTGTAGGAAAATGTACATGTTGGGGTCCAACTTATGACAATTTCCTAAAGGGAAATGCATAATTCCAATATTTGTAACACTAAAATCCATGCTTCCTGCCACAAACACAGAGAAACAAATTAGGGCTAATTTGCACTAGAACAATTTCATCATACCAGCAACTACCATGCTGTATCTTGCCTGCAAATCTTAGTATGCTATACTTAATGCGTGATTTAATTCAGAAGGGTATGAAAGCTAAAGATGTAGGATTTGAGGTTTTCATGGCAGTGAGTCTGAAGATTGCTGTCTTCTGGTTTATTGCGCCGTGTAGTCTGGTAGATGTCCACCAACGTTTCAGAGGTCATGCTGCCTCCGTCATCAGAGCTATGAATGAGCCAATCGAGTGGTAAGGGCTAAGTTTACAGGGACCAGACAGTAAATGGAGTTGCCTCATCCTAACCAATGGGAACCGGTGTCAAATCAGAAGTGGGTGTGGGGACCAGTAGGAGTGTGTGGGCATGTCATAGGGTGTGTGAGAGATAGAGAGAAAGGAGAGAGAGAGAGAGATAGGTCCAAGAAACAATTTACAACATACTGAATACACACTACAAAGAGATATATGTATACAGTATCCTGATATATACATACACACACACAAAGATTAAATATGTGAAAATCACAAAATTATGTTACAGATAATGTTCGTGGCAATGGGTGATCCTGTAAAAAGAACATAAAACTGAAAAACTGGATCTTAATAAGTGATGCTTTACTAAGACAGACAAAATGTAGAAAAAGTACTTTAGACACAAAATAATGTTTGTACTTCAACTTTGTTGAGAACAAAATATTGTTATATATAAAAAAAGATCAAACATGTAAATCTACCAGTTATGTAAAAAAGTAAAGTAAGTAAAACAAAAATCTATTACTTAAGCTCTACTGTATTTGTCCTCAAGAAGGAATATACATAAAAACTTTTATTTACAGAAAATACACCTGCATGAAATTCATATTCATTTGTGCCAATGTAGCAGTAAAGAATACAAATCATTTGACAAGTAATATCAAAATATAACTTCCATAAGTGTAACAAAACTGCGTTATAAGATAAGGTTTTCACGGCAGTGAACATTTGGAACCAATTTTTCGGATTATGAGACTGTAGTCTTACAGGCAGTTACCTTGAAGATGGAGATGACAGGTTCCTCTGAAATACTTGTGATCACCTAAAGACTAGATGGTATCATAACCCCAGAAGCTCACAACCATCCCTACCCCCATACAAAATATTAAGGTTCATTACCATAAAAATCTTCATCAGACTTTTCATCAAATCCAGTCTGCTCCTTTACATACAGCTCCTTCAGCATAATTTTAATATTATCCTCCCATCTATGCCTTTGTCTCCCAACTGTTCTCTTCAAGTGTTTTATTAAAGTTTTCAGACTAAAGTTTTGTATGCAGTTCTCATTTTTCAATGCATGTCACGTCCTGTACAATGGATCCTCCTTTATATAATCACCCTAGTTACTATAATATAAAAGACAGGGTATGAATTATGAAACTGCTCATTACGTGATAGCTACGTGATACCACATTCATCTCTCGGTGCAAAATATGTGCAGTAGGACTGACTGTCGAACTGATGCCCCAAGCCATATTTACCCTGACAACTATGAAATACACTTGGATCCACAGAGAGTAAACGAGCTGTAATGTTAAATGTTTCATTGCACACAATTATAAAGCCTTTATATATTTACATATGTTGAAAGGGGAATGCAATATATAGCACTATTACTAGCAGTATAGTGACTAGGTTATGGGCTGGGCAACCAGGGTGCAATCTGTAAAAGTGGTGTTTTGGACTTCGTCCAACATCTATTTTTCAATATAATAACATTTTGGAATCTGGACCAGGGTTCAGTTTTCAGTAGGGAGGATTTTTCTCCTCACCACAATGTCCAGACTAATTTTAATATTATCCTCCCATCTATGCCTTTGTCTCCCAACTGTTCTCTTCAAGTGTTTTATTAAAGTTTTCAGACTAAAGTTTTGTATGCAGTTCTCATTTTTCAATGCATGTCACGTCCTGTACAATGGATCCTCCTTTATATAATCACCCTAGTTACTATAATATAAAAGACAGGGTATGAATTATGAAACTGCTCATTACGTGATAGCTACGTGATACCACATTCATCTCTCGGTGCAAAATATGTGCAGTAGGACTGACTGTCGAACTGATGCCCCAAGCCATATTTACCCTGACAACTATGAAATACACTTGGATCCACAGAGAGTAAACGAGCTGTAATGTTAAATGTTTCATTGCACACAATTATAAAGCCTTTATATATTTACATATGTTGAAAGGGGAATGCAATATATAGCACTATTACTAGCAGTATAGTGACTAGGTTATGGGCTGGGCAACCAGGGTGCAATCTGTAAAAGTGGTGTTTTGGACTTCGTCCAACATCTATTTTTCAATATAATAACATTTTGGAATCTGGACCAGGGTTCAGTTTTCAGTAGGGAGGATTTTTCTCCTCACCACAATGTCCAGACCAGCTCTGGGATCCACCCGGCCTCCTATCCAATGGGTACTGGGTTCTTTCATCTGGGGTACAGTGGCTAGGACATGAAGCTAACCACTTTTATTCATCTAGTACAGAGATTATGAATGCTTAGAGTTATAACTCCAGTTCCTCATACATCTGCATGCTGTGGTGCTTAGTTTATCACCAGGAACAACTTTACCTCATCGTTAACAGAAAACAAAATTTCTAATGACAAACAACATACCTCACATAAAAAATGTTTTAAAAACTCAAGATTTTGACACTCAACTTATTAACTAATCAAATTAAAACTAAAATATAGTTCCAAACTACTCTCGTCTGAACTATGATGAACTAAGAGACAGTAAACTGTGTGAACATTTTTATTCACCTCGGGGTTCCACATCCCCCCTTACAATTTGAACAAATCTCTCACAACTCAATGTATTAAAAATCTTGAGTTGTCTGGACCTACTGCTGAAGAGAAAAATCAAAACAATGTCCATTAAAAGACCCCTCCTTTATTAAATTTACAGACATGATAATAATATAAGCACCATCCACAATCAAATTTACAGACCTACATCTCTACTCTTAACATAAAGAAAGAACTTCAAAGTGAAAAAATACTCAGACAATTATTTCTACATATATGGAATAAACAAAACAAATACATTATTCTCTTACAAATACATACATGTATAAATCATGCAATGACTTAGCAAAAAACACTTAGAACTACAACAAAACAAAAACCATTAAATATAGTCTGGATAAGTCAAAATGCAGTAGCTAAGTAGCAAAGTCTCTGCTGTTGCAGCTTGGGTGCCTGCAGATTCTGTAAGTTCCTTTGTGCTAGCTGGAACACATGCATCTCCTTTACCAAAGGAAACTATTGAGTTGCAACTGCTTATACATGAGAGCTCTCAAGTAATTCAAGACCAATTTTCTGGCCAAAACCAAATCAACTATCATTCTCCAATCAACAGAGATTATTTAATAATGCAGCAGCATAACTTGTTTGAGTTATTATTAAAAGTGTATAATCTGTTAGTAAGGAATGTTCAGAAATTTAAATTTGAAGAGGGGAGGAGTAATGACAAAAGATTTTAAATGCTTATCGATAGTTTTATTCAAAATTTGTTACGTTCTGTTTTCAATATGAGTGCATTCTTATAGGGCAAGGACACATATTTATGGCCATGCATAGTTTTGTACCTCTCTTTCATAAGGCAAACATTTGTGGTAGGCCTTGCAACAGGCCGATCCCTCATCCAAAGAGTCCTACCAAATGTCTATAGATGAAGCCAACGAAAAGTTGGGACCTGCAGTGCTCAGGCACTTGAGAACGGGTCGTTCCCAGTATCCAGTACCACTGAATATAAGATGCTAAAGCCAAGGTGTTGCTACATCTGAGGTCACTATGACCAAGTTCAACTGTACATATTCTGATCATTTGAACTGTGATAAAACTAATCCAAAAATCTTAAAGATCAATCAAAGACATTCCTCAATGTTATGCAAATCAATGTTCAACCAGAAAAATAGCCACGAACTGTAACAGCTTGCTATATAATAAAATATGATGCACTACACTCTTCAGCATACAACAGATAAAGGATTGCTAAAATTGAGAGTTCATATTAAGACATGCATAATAAATAATGATAATGAAAATTAGTTTTTGATGGCGGACAATCACCTGCAGTTCCGCGCTCCAGCTGCAACTAGTCTCCACTAAGCTGTGAACAAGCTGGCACCAATCCTTGCATGTTGCCAAAAGGGAATTATTGGTATAAATTTCTCTTCCAATACACATCCTTCTAAAGCAGTGGTTCTCAACCTTTTTTGATTCATAGACTGGTAGTACAGCAGTGGGTTTTCAGGTCCAGTACCCACCTGCCTCACATTATACAATAGAAGTAACAGTCTACAAATCTAATTATTACTAGCACATCTACAACATGTTAATTTACAATATAAAAATTACTGTTATATCTTCAAAGCAAACAAAGGTTAACTTATGCATGAGGACAAATGAAATAATTTCTGAGACCTACAATGTCAGTTATATTTATTTGTTATTTATTTAATGTGCTGTCAGTAGTTCAGAATATAAAGCATTGAGTATTAGGATGATTACTAAATAGTACATAAGGATATCATCGCTTAGGTTGAGGCATTATCCACGCTAACCAGTCACAAGGACAAGATCTGACAGGATATCCTGCATGCAAATGAGTGCTAACCAACAAAAGTTTTTGAATACTGTGTTCATAGTATTTAAAAACCTTTGTCGCTTAATACACACAAAGGGCCGCTACCCTTTAAGAGTGCTAACTACTTGGATGTGATGTTCAGTTTCATCTCGTATTAAAGAAGTGCGTGTGAACATATGTAAGCCCTGTATCCCTACTGTTGCCAGTTTAGGGTCACAGCATGAAAAGGTTGGTGACCACTGCTTAAAATTAAATCTACTCATTACCACTGTGACACTGCTCCATGTACGGAGTACATAAGATGGGTTATATAAAGAGCATCCTTTTTCAATAATGCAAGAAATATTATTCTTTGTTCTTTAAGTACCAGTAAAAATTCTTTCAATCAAAGCAACAAAGAATTTTTTCATAATTTAAAATACCCAAAATTCTTGCCATCTTATGTACAGGCTTTCAACACACAATGTTATTCAAGAACACCAATTTAGCCAACTTAACATGAAAATATTTCAGATTTCGTTACACTAAAATATGTGAAATTATGTGAATTATGAAAAGAACTTTTATATAAAAACTGAATTCTGGTAAGCTATTATTTCAACTCCTGAAGTTAAACATGTCAGGATGTGAACAAGCACCATTTCTTTAAACATGGCATTGACCCACCGACCCCCACCTTTAGCAGTAGAATAACAATAGCACTAAACTTACATTCATTTATCATAAACACAAACAAATTACAATATATATGAACAGCATAAGATTAATCTTTATGAATGGTGGCAGTGACACACTTTGCACCGATGGCCTTATGAGGGTGAAATGTCTGATGCCTGTCTGTCCATCTCATCACACAGGATTCTGCACACAGTTGTGTGTCTGGATGGGGATTAATGGCTCAAGATTACCTATCCAGTCACTTCCTTCTACAAATATGCATGCAGGTCTCCCTGAAGTGCCCATTATTTTTGTCCTATCACAGCCAAAATTGGTGTAGTGGCAAATTTCAGTAGAACTCCTCCACATAAAATACTACAAAAATCCATTTATCAGTTCTGAAGTTGTTACATGTGGACAGATGGACAGACAGACATATGGTGAAGCTAATAGCAGTATATTTGTGACTTTTGTGAATGGACCTAAAAAAGAAATGTTTAAAAGGTGCTGCTAAAGGTGAATGAAGGAAAGTAATAAGTAAACAAATATTCTGATAAAACTTAAAATGTAATTCTGAAGAACAAAGCAGTGAGATAATTGGCAGTAAGAGTTTCAAGAATGAGTTACGTACATAAATCTAAGGTTATGTCAGAGAATATCAATAAGAAGTCTGTTTTTGTTTGGCTATCTATCTGTCCTTCCCTCTCATCTCTTTCACTCACTCCTTTTCAGTCTTATTCCCTTCTGCTTTTTGTTTGCTATGTACAGTCAATAAGAAACCATCCAAAAATACTGTATTTCAGACCCACTTGTTATGTGTTAACCAACAGTGAAATCTGAAACAGCAGGCAATTATAAAAATAATGAAATTGAAAAAGGTACACCTATAATTCCTTTTTTCTTTAATGTGCTGTCCACAACAGTACTGGTTATTAACTTGTACTTAGTATGTTATATTCAACTAAAATATCCCCAAAATATGGAAACATCTTCAATTCTATGGTAACAAGAACAACATAACATTGTAAGTTCCAAGGGAAACTTTATTGCCTGTACAAATACTATGAAATGTGCACGTATAAAGTCCATTGTATATGAAACTCTGCTTCGGGCCATCACTCATTTCTCCTACTGAATTTAAATGAAATTACTGATCAGACTAGCACAGAACACTGTAAACTCCAAGTGACACACAGTACTCACAGTACGAGGAAAAATAAAAACTTTAATACAGAATGAATAAATATAGTCAATACTTACCACACCCTGGAAGCAAAAGGGATAAGAAATGTAAAAGTGATTTGCTCTTAGATGCGGTAAATAACACTACATACGTATCTAAAATTACTTGTATCAGTATTCTGAAATCTGAGATACTACAAAATATGGTATTTTGAACAGCTGTTTATGGTAGAATGCAAATCTTAATCGTCACTTCTTCATGCATAATAAATACTGAATTAAACCACAGTATTAATGCATATAAGATACTCGCGGGATATTTTATAACATCACACGCTGACAACCCAACCATTATAATTTATAATTTCAAGATTATTTTCAAACCTTTTCATTCTTCAGTTATAAATATTTCTGAACAAAATATCTTTACAAATTGTTAATGAATCTACATCTATTTTCACAACACCGCTGATGTATGTAATATTATACTTCTATTATCAGGTGACTTCAAGAAGAAACATCTACATATTTAATGAAATTCATCAAATTTTCATAAAGATTCACATGCCCACTAACAAGTGTGTTACAATTTCCCATGATTTTCAGGCCTGCAAGCACAATTGCCTGAAGTAATAACTAACTTAGATAAAAAATTTCTGAGTGGGTATATTAATATTATGATGCTTGCAAAGCATCTCTGATAAACAATTCTTAACACTTATGCTGCACAATATTTGTTCACCACTTTGCTAAAAGAATGTAATTTTAAAGTAAAAATCTGGTATTATTGTAAGGGTTACATTATTATATACGTGCAAAAATTTATATAAAATATTTAATATTACATTTAGAAAACATGCTTTTATGGTCTTATGACTGCTTAGCACCAAGAAATATCATGAGAAGTGTAAAAAAAACATACTCAAAAAATGAAATTCCAAGAGCATAACCACATGTAAGATTTGAGGTTTTCACAGCAGTGAGTATGAAGATTTCTGTCTTCTGGGTTGTTGCGCTGTGTAGTCTGGTCGATGTTAACCAACGTTTAAGAGGTCATACTGCCTCCGTCATCAGGGCGATGAATATTCATTATGACCTCTGAAACGTTGGTTAACATCGACCAGACTACACCATGCAACAACCCAGAAGACAGAAATCTTCATAACCACATGACATTTACATACAACTTAAAATTCTTTGAACTAAATGGCAGCACTATACAGAGGAACAAAAATGGTTTTGTTTTGCTCAGAGCAAAAGGAAAATATTATTATTTGATGTGGAACAAAGTTCAGTTTCAAAGTACATGGTAATGCATGAAAATTCAAACAAATTTTGCAGCATATTGTTTAAGAAAAATAATGTTCTTGGTATAACTACAGTGAGAATATTCAGCACTGACTCACCATACTGAACTGTTCGAAGTGTTGCTGAAGGGCGTTTGCCTGTGCCTGGCTAATGAAATAGTTGTTTTGGTCCGAGAATGGACTCGTGCTAGGTCCTATACCTGGGGAACTGGCTGGGGAAACAGGACTCTGTGGGCAGCTGTGACTTGTTTCACCAGGACTTCCACTTCGGTAAACAAGAGAGCCCTGAAATAAAACATGAGACTAAATGTACTCATACATCACTGGGTTATACATTATAATATGGTATTTTCTTCAAACAATTTTATCACCAGTTTCAATAAGATCTGGTGAAAACTTATTTCAATTCAGTGATGCCAGCATTATATGAAAATCCTTATCAATAAAACAACCAAAATATTTAATATAGAGAAATTTAATCTAAGGAAGCACATACAAACAAGTGCTTTATACTTGTTAACAAAATATTTTCACGAACAAACTGCTATAATGACTTGCCACCTGTTGAAACTCGCAAGCTACTGAGTAGTATAACATAAGTATTCACTTTTAACCATATTTATAGTACACAAGAAACTGTACTTTATTTTTATAAAAAATAATATAAAGTCAACATACCTTCAGGCAGAACAGCTTGTTAACAGAACACCTTACAATGCACATACATAACATCAGTAATGCAATAGCATGTAACATTAAGCAAGCTACTACAGTCACAAAGTCACACAAACTACTGCCTTCAGAACATGTAATTTATTATGTAACCTACATTTTACTCTTCTTACTGGCAACCACATGTCATATTTTCATACTACAACTGCCTACGTTATGTAACGTTGAATAGCAGGATGATCTATGAGTAATGAAATGGAATGATTGTCAACAAATGCCATAGTCTATTTAGAGTACTATCGTTTCCTGTGAAGGACTGAGACAAACCATGAAAAATACCATTCAGGATACCTCTGCACCAAGACTTGAACCTGGGATGCAGGTTTTACAATGTTATCATCATCGTGTCAAGTTAGGTAGCAAATTGCATTTTAATTGTCGTGATGATTATATATGTTCTCAGAGAATAAAGATTTTAAGGCTTATTCATTATCTTATAGCCAAAGATGATTTTAAATGCCAAAATGGAAGGTGACAGAAAAAGAGTACGTCCAAGGAAAAGATGGATAAATGATGTAGAGCAAGATCTCAAGAAGTTAGGGATACGTAATTGGAGGTCAAGAGCCGGGGATCATCAGCAATGGAGGACTGTTGTGAGGGAAGCCAAGGTCCATCCAGGATTGTATAGCTGGAGATCATCATTCATTATCTTATGTTTCTTTAGCAGGATTTAAAGTTCTCATGATAGTGAGTATGAAGATGGCTATCTGGATGTCTGACTGTGAGGGTGATAATCACCTTCATGATGGAGGCAGCCAAATGCCTCTGAAATGTTGATAAACTTCTACCAGACTACACGATGCTACAACCCAGAAGACAGCCATCATTATAATGTTTCTTCTTTAGACAGTCCTGCTGTTTCATATAATGCTTTAGTTACATCAAAGCTAGAGTATGACTCAGTTTTATGAAATAACCTTACATTAACCGATTATTATCAATTAAAAAGCATTAGGAGAAAATCTCCAATCTGTGTCATTGTGTGTTCTTTCAGCAATAAGCTGAAATGGATGCCAGTAAGAAGTGGAGCTCTGCAAGTTACATTCTGCTTTTCTTATTACTGACCTGTACGATTAAGCCAGGGGAAGTCTGAGGACTGGGCCTACTGAGGGGCTGTGGACTTCGATATGTACTCAAGGAATTCAAGTGATGCTGAAACATCAAACATTTCTAATCATGGAGAGAGTGATGAGGGTATTAGGTCCATTGCAAATTAAAATTTTATTCTGACTGAAGGGCAAATAAACTTCCCAAACACATTCTTCATGGAACTATAGACCATATACACATATTAGCTAACTATTTTGTCATACATAAAAACCAATTTACACACTAAAAATGCTTCAAAAATCATATGTTGATATATGATCCGCAAAATTTCTTTTTCTCATTTCTCTGCCCATTTGTTGATGGCCACTGCAAAATGGCAATAAATTACTGAACGAATGCCCTGTCTGGTATTGCTGTCATCTGGCACAAATAATTCAAACTCCTCAAAAAAATATGTAGTGACTATATATGATGGGAATTTATAATTCAAAAGGTGTTTTTATATCCCCTTGATGTCCTAGCTGCATAAATTACTTATAATGTTATGATGAGAAAGGGTTAACACTTCTTTAAATAGATGAACAAAAAATGCATAATTTTAAATTAGGTTCATACTGATGTTAAAAATCTACAGCTGGCCAAGTTACAGGGTGGCAAACACAGAATAACATCTAGAAACACAAGTGTAGTATGAGATCTTACACAATTCCTCAGATAATTATTCTTCAGGAATGGCAATAAGTATATCAGTTTAAGTTGGCTGAATATTTTGTGCTACAAACATCTGATACAACCCAGAATCTATTTAAGAACACAATCATTGCTGAAAATGTGAAATATCATCATTTTAATATAAAGTTGTCAATGTAATAAATTAAAAACAAGATATAAAATTTTTATGTATATGATTAAAGAGGCAAACTTATATAATGGATATATGGTCTATATATTCTATGCCTTCTAAAGTAAATGCTTAAACAACAACATGCATTTCAGAAATAACAACATCAAAAACAAAGTGCCAGAGACTATGCCCCACTGTATTTTGCTCTGACAAGCTTTCCCCTACTTGAATATCACCCTCTACATAAGAGGATGAACATGGGAACCAACAGAGGAAATGCATGAAGATACAGGTAGATGGAGAGGGGTGGCCCACAAAAAGTAAAACGTCTTATAAAGAAAAAGAGAATAAAAGATCATCACTGCCTAGGGGCAATGAGAAAAACCACAAACTTCAGTCAAAGACAGTCTCCAGAAACAAACGTGAAACCTGACCACAATGCATTAGTTTTCATCAGTATACAGTGATGTTCAGTCTTTGAACATAAGAAAACCATTTTAAACATATTAGTTTAAAGATTTTATGAAATTATTCAAGCTAAACAGATTACAAATTTACCCCTCCACAAACCTTCACTTCCTTTATAATAAATTTACTTTAGCTGAGTGAGATTTAAGGTTTTCACTGCAGTGAGAATGACAATGTTGCCATTCTGGGTTCTGATGGTGTGTAGACCCATAGGTAGGTTGGTAGATACCAGCCCTGAAGATGGAGACAGCGCGTTTCTCTCGAGCAATGGTACTTACCTACCTACAAGTGTACACAACATCAAAACCCAGAAGACCAATATCATTATCTGCAATGAGATAATGCTCACTAAGTTATGCTGCCTTTAACACATAAAACTGTGACCTGTGTCAGCACAGAGATCGATGGGTTACAGTAGGATAATGGGGCTAATTTGTAAGAAGTTAAATTATTTTATGCATCTGTTTTGTACAAGCTAAGCTGTCTGGATCATATAACTGCATTTTATGTCCAGCATCTTTAACTTTTGTTGGCCATATGTCACAGCTTTCAGCGGCCCAGTTGCGTATCATAACAGGATGCCACTAAACTGTTAACCCTGCAGATGAAGCCTGGCCAGTGGCCTCATATTACAGGGGTTTAAATCCTGCATTCCTGTATTGTAGAAACTAAAGTGCATGCATTGCTAAGTTCTACATATTATTTGATAACATTAATTTCACAATAACAACTACAGCAAATATTAAACACATTTGTAGTAATAACTTTACGATATCCTCAAGCGAACTATCAGATACTAATTTATAAAATTGTAAACTACTACATGACTGAAAACATAAAATAATGCATACAATGTCTATTTTAAGCAATAGCATCAACATTTAAAATTCTAAAAACTGTTTAAACACCAAATCACAGTAAAACACTATTGCAGATCCTTTCAGGAAACTCTGATTAATGAATATGATAATTAAGGTATGACATACGAGGGGCAGTCAAAAAGTTCCCGGAATTGTGGTATAGCACTGAAATGGTAGGACATATGGCAACACTTACCTAATCAGCTTCAAAGTAGGACCCTTGTGCGCGCGCACACACTTGCTCCATCGATCCTGCCATTGTTGGAAGCACCGGCGGAAGGCTTCGTTTGGAATCTTCCGGAGTTCGGCCGTCACATTCGACACATCGCTGTTTGTGCAGCAATTCCTCACCAAGAAAAGCATTGCCGTCATCACCCAACCACCATACTCTCCGGATCTCACTCTGAGTGACTTCTGGCTGTTCCCTACTCTGAAAATGGGCTTCAAGGGGACGCGCTTCGCAACCATGGAGGACATCAAATCGAATGCGACGGCCGAACTCCGGAAGATTCCAAACGAAGCCTTCCGCCAGTGCTTCCAACAATGGCAGGATCGATGGAGCAAGTGTGTGTGTGCGCAAGGGTCCTACTTTGAAGGTGATTAGGTAAGCGTTGCCATATGTCCTACCATTACAGTGCTATACCACAATTCCGGGAACTTTTTGACTGCCCCTCATACAGTATCAGTATTAAATTTTAATGGGTTACATTTTTTTTGCATAACATCAAATGATGTGATCATGTACAATGACATGGAATCAAGGGGATTTGCATTACACAATATTGTCATTCTTGTTACGATGCTAATTTTAAATTATCAGTTACACCAAAGAAAATAGTAATACAAGTCATGGTAAATATCCAGAATTTCTGATAGGCGCAAACTCACAATTATGTGTGTACTGTGCAAGTTATGTGCAAAAATGTAACAATAGTTTACTGTAAACAAGTATACAACATAAGAATTATGAATCTCAACAGCTACAGACAGAACGACCTTTAATAATTCCTCCAGAACTTCATCAGGCATGAATGCTTCTACCGTGAAAACAGTAATGACTTGTCATGCACTGCAAAAATCATGCCTACTTACAGTTTGCATGTTCTGTGAGTTTGAGATCAGACTTTGGCTGCACTGCTGCTGCTGCTGCTGCTGTTGTTGTGTTTGTTGTTGGTGTTGAGTGGTTGTTGTTGTTGTTGGCGACTGTTGTTGCTGCGTCTGTTGAACACATTGCGGAGATGTCCGATGACTCTGCATCTGTTGCTGCTGCTGCTGTTGTAGTGACTGAGGTGGGGGTTGCGGCTGCTGTTGATGCTGATGTGTTGGTTGTTGATAAACGTATTGGTTCTGTGGAAAGTTGTCAATTCCACTGTTATCCAGGGTCACACCCTATACAAAACACAAACAAAAGAACTTGCATCAAGCAATTTATTTTGGTAATTAATTCTGTTACTTATTGTTCCTAGTTGATACTTATATTCCAAGTTTTAAATATTAGATTATTTTCTTTAGCAGTCTCCATGTTATGTTAAATTAAACATAATTCACCTTTTATTGTAGAAGACATAGCTTTTAATATTTTTATAAACATGTGATGTTACCCAAAGCAAAGTAACCATGCGTAGATGAAAAATAGAACATAAAATCTGGATGTGAAACAAAACAGTGTGAAGAGAATACAGTACACAAATTGGTAAAGTGTTCTCTTAGGAGTACAGACAAATTCCAAAGGTGTTCTTCATGCCATATAATGCAGGTCATTGTTGCACTTATGTCAGTAGTTACAAAAAATGTTATTTGGTCATTGTTGCACTATGATCTGAGTTCACTGTTACACAATGTGCTCCAACAATTACTTTGTTCCCCACTGTTGCATAGCAATGTCCTTAGAACATTGATACACACTGCTACACTGATGTTATTTGATGCTCATGCTAGAGCATGGAAAACACCCAAAAATGTTGCAGATGTAGGATCATTAATGAAGAAAAGGTCCACTCCTGGCTGCCAGTCATATTTAATGTAAAGGCTTCAACAATAATGTCTTCTTGGGTGATAAGCCATGTCAATACAGGACAAAACTCAAAACTTCTGTAGACTGTCTCTGTCCATCAGTAAGTGTTAAAGACTTTTTTGGTAAAAAGAAGTAACTTTGAAAGAGAAACATTGTTTTTTTTTTAAATTTTTAATGCTTTCCCGCATCTATCGTTTTCCCGCATCTATCGTTTTTATTTCCCACCCCCGCCGAAAACGATGCATCGAGGTTTCACTGTATATACATACAGAGCAAATTACATTCCCAGTATTTTCATATTCCTACCTTAGGTGTATGAGGAACATCTTATTAAATTAAGAAAATGTACACGTGACAAAATTAGACCAAATGTCACAGCAGAATAGATAGCATTTCTGCTTCATATTTGGGAGGTCTCAGGTTCAAATATCAGCTATCCTGACACTTTTGTGCTTTTCCTAAATCCCACCAGGCAAATGCTGGGATAGTACTGGTACCTTAAATCAGGCAATGACCACTCCCTTCCACATCCTTTCCAATTCATCATTCAATAATCACACTATTATTTGAAACTGCAGTCTGGGCAACTGACGGCACCATTCAACAATCCACAGGTAATAACAATGAACTTCACAAATCTTAAAATAACATACAATATAGCCAGATATTGAAAAGGCAATTTTCCATAACGACCCTCATATAGTTTCAACATGAACTTTTATAACTTTCCAGTCTTCTAACACAACTCACTTAATTTATTTCTACATACCTGAATGCTGTCAAACAGGATACTTTTTCCTATGAATGGCCAGTACCTATGCATATTACAGTGAAATGCTCTTATAACAGAACTAAGAAGACCTAAAATAATTTTTCAAACAAATAACTGCTAAAACAAAAATTAATGAAAATGTATACAATCTTGTACAATACTATGACACCTCAACACCATATCTTCCAATGTCTAGGAATGTTCACATCCTTGTGGAACACCATTAAATTGCTCCATCTGTCCTTTTGCCATCTGCATACATGTAACAACTACAGAATGGCCAAACAGATTTTCATAAAATCATATACTGGGGAATTTAATTAAAACTGTAATCACTTCAGCTTTAGTTAAAATCGGATAACCCCAGCTGGATAATTCAAGGTCATTCACAAAGATCAAAGGTCCTCAAATTCCTGAAAGGGGACTCCCAACAGGGAATTTCCTGTCCATTTACAAACGACAAATTCTGACACATGTTGTAACTGTCATGCTGTATATACATTTCCAGACTTGTTATACGTCTCAAAATGTCATCTTTCAAGAAATCTAACAACTAAAAAACATGGTGTTATCCCAATTACTTCACACTTGTTGCTTTAGCAAGACAGATTTCTCCGGATATATAAAATTTAAATATCGTGGCTCTTTTAACATTGTGATATTTGAATGTATCAATGTATCTTTATTTTATTCTGGCTACTTCTTTAAGTGAGACAGTATATAAAAAAACACATCTTTTTCCCAAGTCATCATGAAGCAACACTTTCTGTTGTAGAAATAGTAGCCATGATGAATGATTTAAGTGTCCCTAATAAATACTCCCCCCAAATGATTTGGACTGGCTAACATTTTATTACCCGACACAACTTAATTCTCAACCACTCATTAAAATGAATTTATACAAAACCTACAATATCAAGCTTGCCAGGAAATAAAATATATTTTACATAGATAAAAGCCTTCATGAACAGAATATTAATTTTATTGGCATTTCACTGTATATGCTATTGCAGAGATTGGAGAGTTAATGAAGTTAACTTTTAAAGACTCATTTAAATTCTGCCAGTTAATCTTCCCAATCAATCATTCAATTTTTACATAAATCATGCATTAACTAACCTTGCAAGTATGAAGGTACCTTGAGTTCATAAGAGATGGCACTGAAAGATGATTCTGAAACAAACATGAAGAACAGAACAAAATACATAAAACTAACTACAAAAATAAAATGCAGATTAGCATGCAAAAAATAAATTAATAAAACTAAAACCATTAATATCATGAGAATAAGAGAAAACCACTTTAAAAAAATTAATGTACCATACAAATCCTAGTAAGATTAGACCACAAGAAAATCAAGCTAATTACAGTAAACCCGCTAGAATTTTATCAGATGCAAATATTTCTTTCCAAATCCATTCTAGTTCAACATTCACATAATTCTTATGTGATGTCACATAACCACTTCAGTTTAATAACTGCTGTCAAATAAATAAATATAATAAATCAGTCACTTCCTAGCACAGAATTCTTTCCTGTGTCTTCCGTGCGTTGAAAGTTCTTGATATAACGTGTACAGGATAACTAATAGGTCTCAAACAGAAGGGATAAATCAGCCCAAGCATGAAGCCGATCTCTCACCTCAATTCAGTGTGTGGTATATTTATTACCCCTACTCCCCCTAGATTTGTTCAAGTTTAAATATAGGAACAACTTTACCTTTCAAGTATGTTAAAAGTTCAGTTCTAATATAAAGTTTTAGATTTCTAAATTCTGAAGGGTTTACTGAAATAATGAAACAAAGCTTGAATTAATAAAGCCATGTTTACTACACTCACAAAATCATTAAAATGATAACATCATTACCATATGCTTATCGCAATACTGTATTCTATTAGTTCAACAGCTTTTCCATGTTATGCAAGTCACATCAGAAAGTTAAGTGATCACATGTAACTGTATTAACATTAAAAGTGCTTCAATTACAATGCATCTACAACAGAACAAGACGTACCACAATTACCTGTTTTAACAAGATGCTGCCTTTCAACTGCATAGTACTTCATGTACCACATCTACAACAACTACAACTTATTTCTAGTACACCAATAGTTTAAAATTTGTCTCAACTTAAATCCTATGTATTCTACACTCTACTTAATATTAATATCATATTGAATATATTCTGTTATCTTAGGCAATATACTTTTACCCAGCAAACTTTAAGTGGCTGGGATCCATCATAACTAATTCAGAAACGCATCTGATTAAGAACTGGAAAAACGCAGTTCAATTCTCTGTAACGTTGTGAAGATTTTCCTCTTCAGATCATGGTCTTCTGGGATACAATGTTATCCAGTGCTGGAGGAGATGAGCTCATAGACATTTCCGAGAACCCTACACCAGTGGTCCCCAACCTTTTTGTGCCTACGAGCACATTTGAAAGTTTATGAGATCGTGGCGGGCACCAACCAATTAACAAAGCCAAATAATACGCAAAACAACACGACGTTTAATGATACAAGAAACCATGCAATCAAAAATATGTAGTTTTGCAAGTACAATTATTATTACTCAAGTGGGAAGTTAGTGTGATGTTTGGCACTGCATTTCATCGGCCAGTTTTTCAAATTTGGGAGTGTAGGATGATGTTGCTGCTCACAAACAATCGTCAAGTTGGGCGTCAGTAAGTCGAGATCTGCGCTTTGATTTTATAATGTTCATGGTTGAACGGCCTTCATTATTCAATATAACCTCTTTCTGTAACAACGCGGGCACCCAAAAAAAGGCTTGGCGGGCGCCACGTTGGGGACCACTGCCCTACAGCATCTACATTCTACCCTCAATATGGGGGTGAAATGTCCATCCAAAATGCTAGTAACCGAACATTCGTCAATGTGAAAATTTCATACCCAACAAAATATTTTCTCGTTATATACCACATACAGAACAGCTATGGGGTCCATTCAGCTATAAAAGCTGTATCAGGAAAGACTGGGCTATGAACTGAATGACCAGGGTTCTATTCTGCTTAGGGCATTGGGAGTTCTCCCTATAAAATATTCAAATCAGCTCAGCCCTTCTACACTTTACCACCTACTCACGCCCATGAATATGCATGCAGTATTCAACCCTCTGTCATCAACAATATCAACATGGCTGCCATACAAACTTGGTATGTGGAAACACTAACTTGTCATTCAATTACAGGGTCTTGACAAATATTTTGGAAGTAAGAAACTTTTATTAAATCAGCTAAAAAGACAGGAAATAAATAAAATGTCAACCATGTAAAATACTGTGGTGTGAAAATTGATAAATCATACTAACCTGATATATGAAATTCATATGATTACATGGTGTAAAACCATCTAAATATAGATAAAGTGGCATTAAACAATGATCCACATCAAGAGTGAGTGTTTTAACATGTATTATTTGTTATGAATCACATTCTATTGAGGTAAATCACTTTATACTGCCTTATTCCCCGTTGAATACAAAACATGTAAAGCTTGAAATCGTAGTGGCATTCCTTCAAACTTACTGCTGTTTGTGTGAGCTGTGTTGGGCTTTGTGGACCACCAATCACGAGGTTCTGTAGATGTTGCGGATACTGTCTCCGCCTTGTACTAGGTGAGTGGCCCGGACTGGACCCTTGAGACTCCTGAGGTGAGCCTCCAAACGTGAACCTGCCCATTTGTCGGGAAGACAGACTGGTGGGAGAAAGTGTGGATGGACTAACAGCCTGCGGACTCTGCACCAGGAAATCAACCAGCTGTATTAACAGGTTATCATTATATGAAATTATAGTTTAGATTGCTAAACACCACTAGTATGTGATATGTCCCTGTGATAAAACAATAACAAAATTAATTCCACAGAACCATAGAACAGCAATTCTCAAGCCATTTCCCACTAAAAAGGAACAATATTTGAGGTTTTAACAAGTTTCATTACAGTCTTGAATTTATTCTTTCCTGCATATGATAAATAAACTTAGTAGCTAACCAACTAACCAACCAACCAAAGATATAATTAACTAACGAACTCCACTGAGCAGAGTCCTTCTTGAGAAACTGACAGTCACCCACCTAGAAAAAGATTCTTTACTTTTTATGGATTCCATACCTTCATTACTGTGTACAAGAGTCCACCAGTGTACCCTAATATGGGATACTGGGGGATACTGGGAATGACCCGTTCTTCAAGTGCCTGAGCACTGCGGGTCCCAACTTTTCGTTGGCTTGATCTACAGACATTCGGTAGGACTCCTTGGACGAGGGATCAGCCCATCGCAAGGCCTCTACCTGTACACAGGACAGCACGACACAGAAAACCACGAACAAACATCCATGGCTTGAGTGGGATTCGAACCCACGGTTCCAGTGACCAAGCAGCACAAGGCCCACACCTCTGACCGTGCAGCCACTGCAGACCCCACTCTAATATGAGCCAAATGAAACCCATCCATATACATGCTATTTCTTTAAGAAAGATTATAGCTGAGTGGTTAGCACTCTGCTTTGTACTCAGAAAACCCTAGGTTCATATCTTGACCCAGAGACAGGCTATCCTGACTGAGGTTTTTCATACTGAGATGTACCTTAAATGAAGTCATGACAGCTTCCTTCCATATCCTTCTCAATTCATTATTCAATATTATTAATATTAATTCAATATAATTATTAATTTCTGTCGTTGCAATTTACATGCATCACTCCCAGCTGTTCATCTGTAAAAAGCGTCCTCATTCTCAAGCTGACATTCTTCATTATGCTTAGTGAACAACTGATCAAAGCAAGAAGTACTGCCAAATACAAATGATATTAAGAAACCGTAAATAAATATTTTTCATCATACAGTGTGAAACAATATTACAAAAACTGTATGTGGGCCACAGGTTGAGAACCACTGCACTAGGTAAACATACAATGCAGCATACTGTCTCTCTAGGCACACCACGTTATACACAAACACACATGCACATAATTGCATAAAGATTGTATTTTGTCCCAGTTACTTAAATTTTAACAAAACTGGACTGTGTTCTTTGCAAATTTTGAATTATTAATAAAAGATTATATCAAATATCTTACTTAGACTACTTTAGTTTCTAACCATACAAATCATGTCATCTTAATGCCATCGTTAAGTAAAGTAAATCAATATTGATGTGCCACATGAAGCATTAGCTCTATGGTAACATATGGGACTTGTATGCATGGGGTTATGGGATCAACTCCTGGTCAAATTGAAACATTCTGTTTTCTTTTACGCATCCACCATACTGTTATTTTACATTGTACAAAAAATCACTGCAACAAAATTTTGAATTTTCCAAAAAACCTATAACCATACATTGTATGACCCTTCTGCAAATGGAGCCAGTGTTGACCCCAACTTACAAATTTGTTTGGCTGCCATGATGGTATTACTGATCACAGGAATTTGAAAAGTATGATTTTAGGGTATTCCCCAATGGAGAAATGTCCATACCAAACTTAAACCAATCCATCCAGCAGTTCTCAAGTTAAATCATGCACAGGTTGGCAGGCAGAGACACATTCAGACATGACCAGACCTGCACGTGGTCATTTCATGCACACTGTGCAACCAAAAACAATATTCCACTTACTGTACTGTAAGAAGAACTGCTTGGATCCTCCTGATCCAAAGGTGTAGGCAAAGGTGGTGGAAAATGGAAACTGGTAAGGTCAGGTAGTGAGCCTGTATTGTTGCCGATGGGAATCTGAAGTGTACCGGGCTCCTGCTGCGATGGATAGATGCTGCAAGGAAGATAATACTGTACTGACATCTATCTGTTGGCCATCAACCAAATGAAAAAATTTGCAATGAAACATAATTTGTACAACAAAAAAGGTGAAATTGAACATACAGACTGGTGGAAAAGTCAGGACATACTGATCATCCCAGTCTACAAAGTTGCATCAACATGGAAGACACATACAACATTAAATTAAATTCAAACATATAAAGAAAAAACATATTCATATGCGTCTTCATTACGAACATGTCCTGACTTTTGTACCAACCTATATAAATTTAAAAAAATCCCTACACTGTGTGGCCCTAATTACTGCAGTAGCAATCAACAAAATGAATTGCACTGAAGACACAAACCACAGTCGAGAGAATAAACAGATGAAGTTACTAGAAACATACTTAATTCCTGGAACCCTTGGAACCTCACAGCATGACTTGGGTCTACCGTCGGAAGATAAATTCAACTGCTTTCTGCTAGGGTCAGTGTCACCTAACCCAATTCCTAACAACTGTCCATCAGTCACTGAAACAAATATAAAAAGCATTTGTAAGTACGAGGTTAGACTATGTCTCTGTGGAACTGTCACCACTGTCTTTCCCAGATGAGACACGAATGAATATGATGTAACAGTGCAATGACATTAACAGGGAAAAATAAGACTCAAGAAAAACCTGTCCCAATGCCACTTTGTCCATCATAAATCCCACACGGACTGCCCTGATAATGAGCTCAGACCTCCACAGTGAGAAGCCAGCAAATAACCACCTAAGATATGGCACAGACCGAAGTATGTGGTTACACATCGATGTTCACTTAGAAACATGCTTCTTGTACTGACATATAACAAAAGATTTCTAATTCTGATCTTGTTTTGGGGTAACGACACCACGTGGAAATTTTGCCAATGTTTCTGAGATTCTTATTTCCATCATATTCAAGTGACTTCTATGACTGTTTCTTTCATCTACCTTCTCAATTCATCAATTATTAACATCATATTAATGATATAATATTACTCGGACAGTTGATATGTGCTGAGATACAGTCTTCCACATTGGCAAGCTTTTTATGCAACTGCACGCAGACACAGGTGAAGTCTCTTTAAGAAGTTTATATATCTGCATGAAGCGACAAACAGGTTGTTTATTTTATTTATTTATGTTTTACTTAATGATGCTGTCAGTAGCTCAATCTTTACAGTGTAAAAACATAAGATGACTAATAAATAATGAATTACGAAGTACACAGAAGGATGTGGTAATGGCCTAAGTGATGGTGGTATTATGAAATTCACCTGAAAAGGATAAGAAACCTGTCCAGATAGCCAGTCTCCATGCCAAGATCTGAACCCACAATCTCCTAAATACAATGCAGAAGTGGTAACCACTCAGCCGCAAATTTTGGTTCGCAGGTCATAAAACAGCTCACCTCTCCTTTGTGAACCTGAGCTGTGTAAAGAAGTTTCACCTCCTATGTTCATGGCGCTCTGGTGTAGAGCTGAATCCGAGTTTGTGCGTCGCCAACTAGTGTCTGGAGGAGGCGAAAGATATGCGCCACTACTATACGGTGAGGTGTCTATCCGTTTCTCATTTGGTCTTGACCTCATTGGACCCACTCCCACACTCCGAACAACCCGTTCGCGATAAACCATAGGGCTGTCACTTCGTCCTGCTTTCATCTCTTCCAAGTTGCTCAAAGCACTCTGTAACAAAATGGAAAGCAAACTATGTGTATCATTTCAAGAAAATGCAAGACAGTATTTGCCTAAGGGAACTTAACATTTAAACAATGGATCATTTGTAATTCATCATCACAAATTAATAAGCACCAACATTATTCAATTTAAAACTAAATGTGCATTAGCGAAGGACAAAACCAATCAGAATGGTATAATACAATTTACTAAAACTTGTCCCGTATATGTACGCGCATGTAAGTTCTGTTACTACTGACACCCAATTCTAACTCCCTATTTCCAGTTCCAGCATTCATCTTACCAATACCTTCTTTTATACTGCTTGTTCCACATGACCTGTCCAACCTCTCCTAGCTTTGCCATGTTTTCACTTTCCTAACAAGGCCCATATCTATACTTTATCCTGCTTGTTTTACGCACATGTTCAAGATATCCACGTTGTATTAGCTTTCTGATTCAACTATAAACTTTATTTCCCTCCACTGTTACAACAATAAACTTTATAAACTGTCCTTCCGTATCCTTAAATATTCAGTATTCTATAATACTGCATTTAACTTATTCCTTACAAATTTTCCTTGTCGATCCTGTCTTACATCTTGATGACTTGATAAGTTTTTAGAAGTAACAACTAGCAAGCAACTTTTAGTGCATACAGGAAAAAAATACAGTATTTACAGAAAAATGACAGTGGCTGATCTTACTTAGGTCAATACATTATTTAAAAAGACTATACGAGGGGCAATAAAAAAGTTCCCGGAATTGTGGTATAGCACTGTAATGGTAGGACATATGGCAACGCTTACCTAATCAGCTTCAAACTAGGACCCTTGCGCACACACACACTTGCTCCATCGATCCTGCCATTGTTGGAAGCACCGGCGGAAGGCTTCGTTTGGAATCTTCCGGAGTTCGGCCGTCGTATCCTTCCGCCAGTGCTTCCAACAATGGCAGGATCGATGGAGCAAGTGTGTGTGTGCGCAAGGGTCCTACTTTGAAGGTGATTAGGTAAGCGTTGCCATATGTCCTACCATTACAGTGCTATACCACAATTCCGGGAACTTTTTGATTGCCCCTCGTATATGCCACGGAAAGTTTCACACTTATAAGACAAAAAAAGTATCACATAAGCACATTACATTAAATTACAAAAATAATGGCTTGCAAATACCACATAGGATTACACAAAGTACTCATACTGTTACATAACGCTTCCAAGTGTAATTACAAGACACTCGTTAATACCATTATAACAGCCTGGCAAATGTGCGGTCCAAGAGACAAGTTCTCTTGCCTGAGGGCTCTCGTCCAGCTCCATACAAAAATGCTGTGATAGCACCTTAAAGAACGGCCATTACTGATTTTCTGCATTTCATCGCTCACAATCACCATGCCATTTCAACATCCTACTGAACTTCCTTAACCACCAAAAACCATATACTTGCTGAAACTAAACAGAAAAGCTATAACACACAAGGCTTACGGACCAAGATATGAGATGTTTCACAGCTCACAGTCATAAAAAAGAGTATGCATAAGCATAATTATAACAAAACTTTGTCGTACAATACCTATACGGTCTGAGCTACTGACAGCATCATTACACACACCACAAACAAAATCCATCTTTCTTGAGAGGCTAATAGATACTCTGCTACTCAAAACTCCCTACTCTTTACAGAAACAGAAAGTTCATTACTGCGCTCACAAGATCCTGTCACTGAATCAGATAATCAACTTGACCCTACATCTTTAAGATCTATTTTAATATTATTCCCCCATCCATGTCAAGGTCTTCCAAAAGATCTCTTCCCTTCATATTTTCTGACAAAATGTATGCAGCCTATAAATTTATCGACTCATTTCAAATAAAGAAGCCATCATTCTCTTCCTGGAAACATTAGCCTCAATACCTACAGAATGGGGTCTCCCAACCTAGCTGGATATTGATGGTTCTCTCATGGAGGTTAAAGAGGCCGAAACTTGATGCTGATCACCCACCTCCATCTAATGTCAATGTCTAGAATGTGCAGAGCTTTGTCTCCATACTCCCTTGCAGTTCATACTAAGGAACAGAAAAATGTTATATTTACCTACACAAATAACTTTGTGTATAAACTTCGGCCTCTGTCTCTGCTAACCTTGTTCACCAACCCCCCAAGAGGTCCCACAATTTCTGTCTCTGCTTTCCTGTTTTTTTCCACACTCATTTTAACGACTTAGAGAAACATCGGGGAAATGAAATATCGTGAACAGTTAATCTTTTTCAGCTTTAATGCGAACACACCACAATGTTCATATACTTAAAATGCTAACGTCTGTTGAAATCTCACGTTCTTCAGACACATATTACATTTTCTCCATTTCCAATTACTTGTCCCTGTCATAATATTATCCACATGTCAAGAAGCCTGTACCCATTCAAAGTTTCATTCATATGTAATTCTAGCACAGCCTCACAAACCCATTCTCGGTACTATCTCAGGTATTCAATCTGTCTTTGTCATCTTCTCCTATTATATCACGTTGTTGGCATGGCCACCTACTGGCTACTACTACTACTACTATTGTCCACCACGTCACCTACCAGCAGAAGCCTTGTATTACCACAATCTCATGCAGTTCAACATTTCTATTGAATACAGAAACTAGAAAAGTGCATGAAAGCAGCTCTACAGCAGACCAAACCTATTTGATAAATGCATCCTTCATATGTAACCTGATCTCTGAAATGGTGAGGGCACAGACTTTTCCCATCATGTTAAAATCTTCAACTACAATACAACAAACATTCCAGTCGTCCAAATTCCCAACGATACTACACACTCCCAACGAATATTTTTCCTAACGCAACAACAGAAACTGTTAACACAAAGTCCACCTTATAATTCAATACGACGTTCTAAAATAATAAACAATTCAAACCACAGCCAACATCTGCTAGGAATACAGATGACACGTAAATAAACTCTGACGTCAAATAATGAATACAAATGAAGATATATAATGAGAAACAGACAATTCTATCTGACGAACAGTATAATTTTATAACATTAATTCCATTGCTTCCTTCATACGTTAGGTTAAAAAGTTAACAAGAAATTCCATGCAGAGGTACACGCCTTTTACAGAAAACATGTTTTGCGCTATAAGCTTAAGGAATCCGCTTAAACGGATAAGTTGTATGTTCCATCGTCTCTACAAGAACGTGTCAGGTTTACGAAGTTATGCATTTTCGTTTATAAAATGCCATAAATAAATTTATCTACAACAAATCTTCCGAAATAATCTCCACCACTATTTAAAATTGGCACATCAGTACAGTTATGCCTAAGTAGCAGGTAATGAAGTCGGGCAGGGAACTGATGATATATCACTACGCAATCTTAACTTCGACACTAGATGGAGGTGAGTGGTCATCTTCACGCTCCGGCCGCCTTATCCTCACGAAAAGAACCCCGGTACCCAACGGATATATAAGACCCAAAACCCGTCTGGGCGCTGGGACAAAGAAATAAATCCTGCCTTACGGGGAATCGAAGCCCCGTCCATCCAGCCTGTAGCACAGTCGCCACACTGACTGAAATACCACATGAAATATGAGAGAAATATTTTCCAAATGCGGCTTTCACTACTTTGCATATGCCATTGGCCTTGATGTTAATTTGTTGCAGATATGAGTGTATAGTCGTAAAACAAAGTTCACTGTCTGCTGCACACAAGCAGAAAGGATTTCCCTTGCATGTCCTTAATTATCAACGACGATATATCTGATCTGAGCGCCATGCAAAGTACGCTTCGCCACAGAACTGTCAATGTACATCACAATACTAAATTTCGACAAAATCCGTTCAGTATTTTCGAAGATGGATAAATCTCTCTCTAAACGCGTTAGCTAACTTCAAGGTTATGCAGTGCTTCCTGAGAAGCTAACAGTCGCTCAGTTACTAAAGAAATTCCCCGCCTTTTATGGAACACTACGGTTCGTCATTGTGTTCGCAACAGCCCGCCACTGGACCCTATCGTGATCGTGCTGAACACAGACCAAACATTCAAACCTCATTCCTTTAAAATAAATGCTAATATTATTCTTCCATCTGCACCTAGGTCTCCGAAGTGATCTCTTCCCGTCAGGTTTTCCAACCAAAATTCTGTATGCATATAGACCACATAGGACCACGCTAATATTTGGTGGAAAGTACACATTATGATGTTTCTCATGACAATTTTCTCCAGCCCTCTTAAACACGACTATTATTCTCAACACCCTATTAAAAACATCTCCGATGTTAACTGCTTCCCTTAAGACAAGTGGCCAAGTTTCAGTCCCATACAACACCACAGAAAAAGTACAGTGGAGTGTGGTATTCTGGAACGTACCGTCTCCACCTTCACTTACACCCTAAAGATGGAGGCGATACATTCCTCCGAAAAGTTGGTAATTACAAGATCAGGTGGTGAGGCACTAGTTATACATTCATATATTTCTAATTACGATGCATGACACGTCGAACTAGTTTCCGTACCAGTAACGTTATATGTATGTATTCATGAAGCATTCGATTTGACTCACGTTTATCATGAACGTTTCTTGTGGTAGTCCTAAGTCTCATAATACAAATGTCGAGATACAGGCAATGGACATCCAATTCAACATTTTGAAACGGCATCGTGAAAAACCTAGCGACACACAAATAAATGAATGTATTCATCACCATCTTCACAAGCATTCAAGGTCTTCAGACAACTTCCACATTCCAGTTATGACCCATTAGTTTTTTCTTTCTTTCTGTAACATGTTTGCCTTGAATGGCTCTAACTTGACTGTTTCGCACGATCCTTATCCCTTCATGTACGTTTCAAATATATACGTCGTACAAATTCCGAAATCGAGGCAAAAGTCAAAATTTCTGTCCCTATGGTAACGAGCGTGAGCTGGGCAATCAAGTAACTGGAAACGGATTGGCCTACCGGGATTCGTTTCCTGGCAGGGGTTTTACTCCGTCACTACGTCCAGACATACTTTGGGGCCCACCCAGCCTCTTCCCCAAATACTCAAAATTGGATGAAACGTGAAGTTAATCACTCACATTTAGTTCCGCTTTTGATGTCAAGGTTGCGATAAGTTACGTAAAGTAACAATTTCACTTTACTCAACATGTGAAATGTTAGGTAAATATAAAGTTACTCACAGCTCCAAGCACGGCGCCATGAAAGCGTAAAAGGGGCTCGCAGATAAAGCTACACATTAAATGCAAAATGAGTGGTCAATTAACTCTCTATAGGCGCTTTATCGCTGGGCAAAGAGACCTCATTTTCAGACTACGATCCTCTGGATTCTGACATTATGTAGTCTTGTAGGCTGACAGATTCCTCTGAAAGGTGGCAGACACCTACAAGACTGCATGTTGCCACAAGTAAAATGCCACGCTTCAAGCGTTATGAAGTACGACAGACATGTATACATAAACATTCATACTTGTGTGTCATTAGTATTACCGCATCCAGCTAACCGCCACACATAAACGTTATTGATCACAAGCAGGAATACAGCGTCAAGTAAGATTACTCCACCATCTGATTCACTGCTGATATCCAGCGGCTCGCGGACAGCTCCATAATTCTTAATTATCCCATGACAAATATTAATTCACTGGCATAATTGAAAGTCAACATCGGATACCGGTTTAAAACACAGACATATATGTCATTTTACCGCAAATATTTTGAGCAGACAAAGCAAGTAGTAGGCTTATATCAGGTTGGTAATATTTACTACTCATTCAAACGAAAAGAGAATTTATGTTGCGTAGAAAACAGACATTGCGTGACCGAATGACATACAATTTATTCTCTGCAATGCCTTAATTCCCTCAAAATTAGAAATTAATTTCTTCAGACTAAATATAACGATTGAAGATGTATAAAGTTCATTCCAAAGTCCGATATATTTGTAAGTATCTTTTATATGCATTTAAATCCGAGATTTATTACGCTGCATGATGTCTTCAGTCCATTACGATAATTATAGCCTATAAAATATTTCCTTCCTTAACCCTTTGAAGTCGAAGCTTATCTAAACGCACGCAAAAATTCAGTCCGTACCTCAAAGAAAACACAACTCTTCACCATTACAAACATCAACTGGTTAACGATGTTTTGAGAAATAATCGCGGTTTACAATGAGAATCACACCAAACCCACACACAAAAGTCGAGTTACATTTTACAAAGCAGGTGGTACACATACCACTGGGCTCTAAGAGGTAAGTAAATACATCCAATGGATTTGTGTAATTATGTAAGTAAATCGCTCCTAAATAACTAACCATAATTACATTCCGGTCGGGGTTCTTGTCCAAATACACAGAACTCGCTTTGTCTTTTAGCCAATGATTATTACGGCGACACATAGAAAGTCAAGAATGTCTAATCTTGATGACGTATGTATTATTTCCTTGTTCTCTGAAACCGAATGTGATCTGGGACTTAAATCACAAGATACGCCTTTATAACCTCTCTATTCACACACAGAAGAAGGCAATGGCAAATCACTTCTGGATCATCTGCCAAGAACGTATATGAACAGGTCCCAGTCCGAGAAAAGGATGGAAGGATCCTGTTCATATGGACCTGTCGTCAGACAGAACACTAAAATAAAATAATAACAACCTGGAATAAATGTGGGGTTTGTGTTTCCGCAATAGTTAAATGAACCATAATTGGTACTTCCTCCAGGTAAACGACACTCTGAGCTTACTGAATGCAAGACTGGTCCCAGTGACATGCTACAGGGGTACTACCGAAAACAGGTTCACATATTTACGACTCCAGGTTCTCAAGACGGCAAATATGAAGTTCCACTACTCGGTGTAATATTATATAAGACATTTTCAGTTTCACATAATTACTCGACAATTTTCTTCGGCAAATTCATTCACTGATGACACATACGACACTGCTTTAGCCTGAGCTACCTTTCAACATCAGGTTTAATTTCTGCTGTTGCCATTACAACATCCCTCCACGTGTTCATCAGCAAGACAAGTCCTATTTCTTGATTTGACGTTCATCATTAAGCTGATCAATGCTCGCAGAGGAAGGTATCGGATACGGATCGTAATTATCTGGACACTTACTTCATGGGTCTGAGTCAGTAAATTCTATCTTCAGAAAATTCGTATTTACAGAAGTGTACAACTTTGATCGACGATGAGAAACGAATAAACAAAGTTACACATAATTTATCTCTTGTTACAGAATTTACGTCAATGTGGAATTAGTGCGTTTATTGTCATCCTGCCAGCAATGACGAATCCAAACTGACGCAATTAGATTATCTTATCTACAAAGTGGCGATATGTGCGAGAAATTTACAAATGTTATGTTCGATACACACTTCATTTGTTAAAGAGTTACAAGTTATCAACAGTACCATCATTTCCGCAAACTCGGGCAGATCACAGAAATGAACCAACTCTGACGTAAGGCTTCCTTCTTCAGAAGCTAATACCAGCTCACTTAGCCAACAAATTCCCGAAGCTCATTTCTGCATTCACAACAAATCACAACCTAACCCCTATCCTGAGCCACGTGTCATTGCTAATATGGGTAAAATATCGTATTGTAATCGAGAGAAGAAAATGACTTTTATTCTGAGATACTGCGCTGTATTGCCCTGATGATGGAGGCAGTAAGCATCTTTGAAACGTCAGTCAATTTCTACGAGACTACAAGGCGCAATATGCCAGTAGCCATTCATACTCGACGCAGTGAGAACCTTAAAACTCACCTACAGAATGCAATTCATGCTGACATATTACAATAACGAAAAGAATAAGACTTACCGTCACAATACCGAACCGCGTTTTTACGAGTCAAACATTTTAGAATTTAGCAGTTACACGCAATGAATTTTACTAATATTTCGGACCAGGTTTCAGTCAGGGAATGAAACTGCGCACTTCAGAACTTCCTGTATTTATGCGTAAGCGCGGAAGAGGATCTGACTGGTCTGACTGCTGGTAAGGAAGCCTACAGTCGATTTTAAGGTTAATGTAAATAGCCTTCAGGTGGAAGTAAATTTCATGTGCCATGATTACAGTATTCGCAAGACTGGTGTATCGAGGCACTTGCTACAAATACATGCTTTGCTGTTCACAGTAATCTGCAGACCTAAGTAAACAACAAGATGAGAGGTTTAATTTATCATAATAAATCACGATTTCGCTTGATATCGAAGCATTAAGAACAAACACAGAGTAACATCTTAGTTTTTTTTTATCGAATCAATCATTATCAACAAGGGGTCCACGAGTTGAGTAATTCTATATTGTTTTTATGCTGTATTACAGCAAGTTTCAAGCTAATTTTCATCAGTATTTTTTTTATTTCCACGGTGGAACAAAACTAAAAAAAAAATCCATACCTTACATCTATATTTCAGTTGGTCTACCTTCCATTTAATCAAAATGTAAGAGTTAATTTGGGGTAGGGGGTCTACGGTACTCATTCCAAAAAGTCTGAGGAAACTATTCGTGTTCATCACACTTTCCAAACTTGTTGGATGGATTCTGCCCCAAAACTACTGCCAGCAAACACATCAAGCCACCCAACAGAACGTTTTATTTCCGTTAAACAAGACACTTTCTCACAATAAACTGCGAATGATATAGTGAATTTATTTCAAGCGAAATAATTACAGTATTTAGACAGCAAGTTTACTGTCAGAGCACTGAAGAACTAATACATTACAGGTAAAATATGATTGTCTACCAAACAGTACGTCGAGACTCAAGGATAGTTTTGCTATTAAGGAAGTCGCAACTCAGAATTACGTGGCAATATGCCTCAGCGGATCTGGCATGCAGGAAATAAAGCAAGTAGAGAGACAGACTACAAAATAAATACAGCTAAAAAGAAAATCTATAAATCGCTCGCCACATATAATTATGCGACTTAAGAGTAGAGGTCTGTACGGATCTGGGCCTGGTTTAAATGACAACATTCAAATACAAAATTTCGGACTTTCTCCAGCCATTCTTTTTTCGACGCATTTATCTTACGCTCGTGAAACAGTCGGGCTCCGGAAATAAATCTTACAAAACTGTATATCCCATTGACTTGATTTTCTCGGAGATTTTTCACAGCTGTCCCCACCCGGAAATAGTTCGAGACAACACTTTACAAACTTGACATCCGATATCTTTGTACCATTCCCCAAACGCGAAATAATCTGAGATGTTTCAAAGCGTCGTTAAATAATTCACTAAATAATTACTGGCGTCTGTGTATTAAAGAAAACATGAATTAATGATACTACAATCAGGACGGATTGTAAATAGATCGGGCTTCATTCGGGCTGGAATAGAAGAAAGACGGGCTTAGGTCGGGTACGAGTAACATATCTGAACATAAACTTCGAGATCGGGTTAATTTCTAAAATACTGGCCCGTGCAAACCCCTCCTTCAGTTTCTTAAATGCAGCTATGGTCTTGAGACATAGCAATCGGTCTGTATGACAGGATTATACCAGATGTGAATTCGATTGAGTTCATCTAGCTTAGGATAGCGACCACTCTTGTGACGAATCTTCGGATTCCACAAAAAATACCAGGAATTTAATTACTAGCTGAGCAACTACTAGCTTCCCAAGGACGATTCTGATCCACAGAGTTTGTTAAAAAGTGTTCTGCCGAAAAATTAATAAGATACAAAAGAGACAGTGTTCCTTTAGACGTATACAATGAATATCAGAATATGTTGATAGCACACCATTAAATATTTTAATTCACACTGAAGCACATTCATTAAGGAATATAAAAGTATACCTTAAGTCTTGAATATGCAAGTTATTTCTATACCAGTTAATTTTAATCTCTTAACAACGAATAGGATATGAGGGCACGTATACATATTCATGTGCCACTAAGAAAAACTTTACTTAGCGGTTGGTTGCTAGGGAGGAACTAAACATTTCCTTACACATTACGACCAGCGAATGTCCAAACATTACTGGGCGAAAACCACAATGAAGCTAAAGATACACACTGGTAGCTAAAATTCATATTCTAAAATGAATTAAAATACATAATATAGAAAAAAAAATCAAGTTTCTCAAATACTTATTCACCCACTCCATTCACGTAACATTAGACAAACATGTGCAATTTTGGACTACTACTCTGAAACAGAAAATAATTTTGGTACTGACACAACGTAATTAGATAACCTATGACCTTATCAGTTAACAGAACTGCATCAATGCATAAACAAACTTAGTTCACCGACTTTCTAACAAAAACTCCCAAATGTTGTACTCATTTAAAACACATGCTCCACATTCAATTTAGGTCATTTCTAAAATCTCTGCAGTATTCATTTACAGTCCACTTTCCTCATTATATAAAGAAAGAGATAATTACGGTCAGGTCTACACAGATCTTGTGCGCCACTAACATAGCACCTAAAATGTTCAAGATTAGGTCTGGAATTTTCAGCACATAATATAATGGTTTTATATCTTATTTCTCAAGCAAAATATCTTCCACTCATGGTAAAAAAATCCATTCATTATATATCACGTTTAATGACCTTGCCATATCCAAAAATAAATATAAAATGAAGTCAACTGAAAAAAAACAAGTAAGCAACAAGTCTATTAAATAATGCGTATAAACTATATAAACAAATTTATTTATTTATTTAGTGTTCTGTCTGACGACAGGTCCATATGAACAGGATCCTTCCATCCTTTTCTCGGACTGGGACCTGTTCATATACGTTCTTGGCAGATGATCCAAAAGTGGTTTGCCATAGCCTTCTTCTGTGTGTGAATGGAGTAATTGGTGGGATGCCACGGAGGAAAACTCCGTGTTGCCTAGACCACGGCCTTGCCCAACACAAGTTATAAATTCGGGCACCGCCGGGAATCGAACCCGAGACCCCCTCCAGGATTACAAGGCCAGCGTTCTATCCGCTAGACCACCGTGGCTGTATAAACAAATACCAACCAATAATAAAGCGTGTCCACAGGAAATCTCACCCATTAACAAACCAATCAAAGTGACTACGACGTATAGAAACACGCGGCTTGCGAAACTCGTAGAACAATTCGAAAAGTTTATTTTCTTTGTTCCAGGTCTTTTAGGCAATCAGTAGCGGCGCTGAATTCGATAATACACTAAATGACGTCTCCACAAGAGAGAGCTCAATGTGTAGTTTGGTTTTCGGAAACGAAATCGCCGATTACAGTTCAAAGAAGTTATAACCGTGTTTTTAAATAGGATCCACAACACAAGAAGACAATGAAGGCCTGGTATGAGAAGTTTCTGGCTACAGGGAGTGTCTTATGGCAGTCAGGTTCAGGCAAAAAACCGCACGTCTGGCGAAAAGGTGGAGCTTGTCATGGAAGCCTTTTTGAGAGAAGTCTGACAAAGTCGATTCGTACATCGTCACTTGAGCTCAACATCCCACGTTCAACATTTCATAAGGTGCTTCATAAACGACTTCATTTATATGCGTACAAAGTCCAAATTGTGCAAGCCTTCCAGCCAAATGACCGACCACGACAACAGTTCGCCATCGAGATGCTTGACCGTATTGATCAGAACCCTAATTACTTATGGAATGTGATGTTTTTAGACGAAGCAACCTTTCATACTTGTGGTAAAGTGAATCGCCACAACATACGCATCTAGGGATCAGAAAACCCACACAGTTTCGGGAACACGTCAGACACAGCAAGAAGGTCAATGTTTGGTGTGGGATGATAAAAGACAGAATTATCGGACCCTTTTTCTTCATTGAGCCAACTGTAACCGGAAACATTTACCTGGACATGCTTGAACAATCTGCCCTCCCTCAGTTTGTCTCAGTAACCCAATGCGATTTTATGGACTGATATCGAATATCGCTTAGATATCCTGAGAGCTACTAACGGAGCTCATGAGGAAGTGTACTAAGTAAAACTTTTTGAGTTACTCTACATAACGCCACAAATCACGCAGCTTCCCCCCCCCCAATTTAATCTGTTAATGGGGGAGAATTCATGTGGACACCCTGTATAACTCAGAAAAACAACAACAGAAGGTGCACAATAATTTCTAGGAAGGACAATCACACACTGACTCACTAATCAGACAAAAATAAACCAGAAAACACAACACAAAATTACAATTACAAACATAGTAGTAAGAAGCATCTTATGCAAAACATTAAAGAAACTAAGCACAGAAAACCAACTTTAACCAGTCACAAATATAACATCAAACTAAATTCATCAAAGTTTAACACAACACAATCACTTACTTAAAAGGCATAAATGGAACAAAAGTATGTACAAATGCACCAATGAAGCACGTAACATCACACATGTTCCATGGTCCCGATGTCCATTTACTGCGTGAGTTAATTACATTACAGAGACATTACTGAAATCTATATTTTATGTGATGTAACAGTCTTTTGAATGATGAAGTGTTTGTAAGAAAATCATTAATACTTGATTTGAGCTTTATGTACATTGAAATGATTCAAATCAAAACATTGTGTTCCGGTGCTTAACAAAGATCCTTCGCTCTCCAAAAACACAATAACTGAAATCTCTTTAGAAAGTCTGAAAATATACTGAATTTCCTCAAAATTAAAAAAGCACTTTTACTCAAAATTTAAAATTTCTGAAATCAGAGTGTATCTATAAATCAATAGCGTTTTTTTCCTGAAAACCTATTAATATATCAAGGGTGCATCTTACAATCTATGGCAGGGGTCTCCAACCTTTTTGTGCCTACGGGCACATTTGAGAGTTTATGAGATCGTGGCAGGCACCAACCAATTAACAAAGCCAAATTTTCTTTTCTCTGGACAAATTACAATTATTATTACTCAAGTGGGAAGTTAGTGTGATGTTTGGCACTGCATTTCATCGGCCAGTTTTTCAAATATGGGAGTGTAGGATGATGTTGCTGCCCGTAAACAATCGTCAAGTTGGGCGTCAGTAAGTCGAGATCTGCGCTTTGATTATATAATGTTCGTGGTTGAACGGCCTTCATTATTCAATATAACCTCTTTCCGTAACAACACGGGCACCCAAAAAGGCCTTGGCGGGCGCCATGGCGCCCGCGGGCACCGCGTTGGGGACCACTGATCTATGGTATATTAAAATTAAGGAACTATGGTAACATGCAGATGGACAAAAATTACTACCCCTACATGTGTTCATTCAACGCTACATAGTCTGAGCTACAGAAAAAGCATTGTTAAATAAACTATAAATAATAAACATGTGTTCACTCTGTACGAAGAACACATTTGGCGGAAATCAAATCTGCTCTGTAGCAAGTAACTACGCTGACTTATCAGAGGTTCCAATAAAATTACCAGGGCTATTTGAAAAGCACAAATTGGAGAAACAAAATCACTGTATTTTACAAATAACGCAACAAGCCAGAGCACCCCCTCCCCCTGCCAACCTGTCTAGACACTTACCACTGAATCTCATACTGAGCTGGTTCAATCCCTTTGCGACATAACACATCATTTGTTTCGAGGAGAGACCGTTAATCCATGCCCAACCTCAAGCTATAAGATCAGCCTTTGTCAGTGACTGTTTATTCTCCTCTATTTGTAACATCGAGAATTGCGCCATGCTGCACATAACACAGACATGATCAAATGCTGTCATAAAAATTAATGTTATTTCCATTTTCAGTTCATGCCTGCAGGACTTCTGCTCCGAACAGTTTACTCAGACAATTCACAATAAGTCAAGGCCAACGGAATGTTTCTGCATCAAATGTATTTGCTATTAGAACACAGCGGATCAAGCAAGACCAGCATAATATAAGCTACTTTCTGTTTATTTTAAAAAGTAACTTTAAAAATAAGATTTGGGGTTTTCACAGCGGTGAGGATGAAGATTTCTGTCTTCTGGGTTGTTGCGCTGTGTAGTCTGGTCAATGTTTAACATCGACCAGACTACACAGCGCAACAACCCAGAAGACAGAAATCTTCATAACTTTAAAAGATTTATCACCTTGTTGGCACTCTGAAAACACATACATTTCACATATAGTTTATATGCTTATAATATCCCACTATATAAAATGTTCACACATTTGGCTACTACTGTTCATTAGAACACTTCCAGCCACCAAATTAATTTTCTTAAGATATTCATTCTTTAAACGTCCTGCACTAAATATTGATACGGTTGCCACTACTTCAAAATTTATATAATCACTGTGCTGGAATCAGTGACTCAGTAACAGTATCAGAAGTCCTGGACATTTGTGAAGAACTGACGACATCAGTCTCTCCAGTTTTTGCAGTATGGAAGTGTGTGGTTGGTTATCGGGGTTGAGCCCAGACTCTTAGGCAAGGCATGGATAATCCCATCATATGTCTTAATAACCGGGGCAATTATATTGAAAAATAGTACAAATATGTACCATGATTTTCATCTAATAAGATAACAAAGTCCTCTCACAAAAAAATGTACATTACTTTTTGGACTCCTTGTAATAAGTATCTCTACTAAACCTGATTTTGTGCAACAGTCTGGCCCTAATACACTTATTCTGATCACTAACACTAATGTCAGTATAATCTTTTCATAATGAAAAATTCATAAATAGTGAAGACGTACAGAATACTTTTTTAATTAAGTCTC
>NW_019059652.1:822833-847029 GCF_000696155.1 Zootermopsis nevadensis | reverse complement strand
TGAATAATAAAAGGTGTGCTAACTGCCTGTTTCCAAGAAACTTGCATTACTGGCTACATAAACAAACTTGTGTTTTATCCTTAAAATGTCACAAAATCCAGCTTCGTTTATTCAAGTTGTGCCGAGTTGTGGGTAGCGGTGGCAAGTTGTTTGGTGGTAGCCATAAATTCTTTTATGCATAAGCAAATTGCATAAGACAACATTAATAAATGTTTATTTCTGATTCTGAACGAAGCAGTCTAAAGAATGAAACAAAGTCAAAGAATTTTGTTACGCAGCAAAAAAATTAAGAAGCGGGTACAACCGTCGGTTTCACAAAGCACAGAAGCTGATGACAGCCAAGCTGAATATTGTGCAACAACTATTATGGGCAAATAGCAGGCAAGTAACAGCACACCATTTACCCCTACCTTCAAATCTACTGAGTTACTGCCTATGTGGTTGACATTGGGCAGAGACCCACCTCGGTAGGAGCCAAGAGATTGGTTAATGAGAAGATGTTGCTTAGGCACCTAGAACACAAAAGCACACACAACTACTGAAAAGCACAAGCCCGATGCAAAAATAGAAGGAATCCAATAAACATTAGCCAAGATGCAGTTGAACCAGCCTCCCATCTACAAAACACATCTAGGCATCCAGAATGTGAGGCATAACAGAAACACAATCCATCAGAGTAACAGAACAGGGCTTAATTTCTAGAGGTGTGAGGACTGAAACAAGCTGGATACCCCTGACCAAAAGATAATACCATGCATAAAATTTTAAACCTTACACTAATTAGGTGCAAAAGATTAATTCTAAAAGAAAGTATTCATATTCCATGCAGTTATTATTTATATATAATCATTCTGAATTGTTCCCAACAGAAATTAAGCTCTGATGAATAACAAAATATATATTAACAAGAAACCATCTAGCCAGAGATACCAATAAGAATAGCGTAACAGATAATAAAAACAAGAAAATACAACTTTGGTCTCAGAAACTACTCTGAACTATAAATTGAAATACCTTAAACATAAATGGTTAAATAATATATTTTAATTTCATTCTCCCTACTTACCATTCGACTAAACTTTAAAACAAACTGAAATCCATTTCTTACTTTTGCAAATCTTGTAAATATGTCAGAGTTTATACGCACATATAAAATATATTATATATTTAAGATTAATTTTAATGGTGGTAAAAAATGTGGATCGGAGTGTGATGGGTTATAATGTCACAAATTCTTGTAAGTAGTTCAAATGACAGAAGATAAAGGTGGTATGTTCCTCTAAAATACTGATAACCACCTACAAGATTACATCACATTATAATCCAGCAGTCAAGAATCTCCCATGGTATAACTGAATTGTAAGTTTTGATGTTTTTGTGCCTCATTACCTGGTCATTTGACCACACAATACAAGGAAACAATGACCCATTATACTGTAACACTGAATTTGATGTGCAGGTACAATGAAAGGGCAAATATCTACAAACTGATTCTGGTTTATCATCAGAAGTATGAACTAAGTATCCATTAAGTGAGCTACTGAAAGGTTTAGCTTTATTAGTTATTTAATTATACTGTGTCAGTCAAAGGAGCTATTTAGTATCAAATGATAAATTGTAAGTAGCCCATTAACAAAGTTTCGAAGTGAAGGATTTGAAGTTCTTAGGATGGCAAGTATGAAGCCAGTTATCTTCTGGGTTGTACCAACATTTCCGAGGTACTTGCTGCCTCCTGATGACATACACAACAAATACCTCTGAAACGCTGGTAATTTTTTAACAGACTAAACAGCATTACAACCCAGAAGACTGGCAATCTTCAAGGTTTTTAAGTAAACGTAAACTATTTCAAGGTACTTTAAAAAACCCAGACAGCACGCATAATTATCTAGTTGAGATACAAAGAAACTTATATATTTAATAAAGGGTAGAAGAAAACGTAATGTGAAAAGCACTCTTAAACCAAATACACTCAAAGCAACAAATAACTAAGCATTTATTCTCAACATTCTGTTAAGTATTGGAGTAATTCTTCACAAAGAGCATTGATAAATCAGTTTAACCATAAAAATACCAAGATCTTACACAACAATATCTAAAAAATAAGTAAACAGAAAGCCAACACCAGTTAAACTGGTCCCATGAATCTAAATTGTCTGCCATTTTGTATTACAAGTAAATGCCCTCTGGTTGTAAAGAAACACATTTCATTCTTCAATGATTCAAGCTCAAAACATTCGCACAAAATTTAAACAAGTTGACAGTGAACCCATACACTTATTCCTGAAGGTGAACAGGGATGTAGAAGTAAAGACATGAAAATAATTCTCACCTTGGCCAACATTTGAAAAAAACAAAAAAACAATGAAATTTCTTGTCTATATATTATTGGCTATTAGGAGAATGACAATGAAAGAATTCATCAAAGTGACAAGACACTATCCCAGCATTTGCCTGGAGAGTACTGAAGAAAATCATGAAAAGCCTGTCAGGAGAGCCAATTTCTGAATGAAGATTTGAACCCAGGTCCTCCCAAATATGAAGCGCTGACCACTTGGCTGCAACATTTGGGGGCATCCATTTTGCTCTCAACAACAGGATGATAGTGAAGATGAAAATGGCAGCTGAAAGAGAGGACTTGCTGCTTATTGTGTAATCCCAACTACTATGATGGCCTGTAATACCTCACAAAGTTCTGACCTTGTAAGAGATATGGAATGGTGAAGACAGGCTTAAAAATCTGCACTGAATCAAGCTAAAGCAAAATCTGGAACCTTTTGCACGAACAACACCTTATTCTTAGACCACTAGGTTCCTGTGTGTCTTCTGTTCATTAAAAAACATTTAATTAAATATATTTTAAGACACATAATAACCTTACCTGAAAAATATTTTCATCACAGTTTCACTTACGCTGTCACAAATTTCAAAGGAATATGTGACAAAATAATCATGTATAAACGAAAATATTCCCACATAAATATGTATCAATCAAAGGAAAGTATACCTTTAAAACATATTAACAATAATGAGGGAATTTAATTTAAAACACAACCCCAACAATAATACTTGAACCCCTTCATGCACAAAATGACAAAAGCAATGGCAGTACTCAATTCTTGCAGATGTATCCTGTTGTATATATGCTGAATTGCTTGAAACAGGTGCAGCTATAATTTCAGCTGTTTTGTCACTTGATGAAAACTTTTCATAGACATACACTTTTTGCATTCTAAAATTTTGTTACCAGTCAGTGTATTGTTTCCTTACACTACTTCCTTGTCAGGATACATATTGCTAAATGTTTTGCAAACAGCAGCAAATGATTTCAGTATAAAGTAACATTCAAGAATAATCATGTTCTGCTCATAAATATACCATGTTTGCACCATCACAGCTTTAGCAAAACTGGTATGAGCAGCAACCTAGCAACCAAAGTGACCTTAGACTCTAGTGTCACAGGAGAGATTGAGAGTCTATTACACAGAGTTGGACATGCCTCCAAACTAATTTCTTTTACCACTATATATGACTGTTGTTGGGCTACATTTTAAATGGTATACCTTGCACTTCATCCTCAACAACACTACTAATACCGTTTTGCATGCACCAATAACCAACTCCATAAAGCAAAATCCTTCTTCACGAGACTGAATCCTATCCTCTGCCATCTGAGTTCAGTCCATAACCTTTCTTTAAGATATATATTACTATCCTCCCATCTATACCTATGCCTACCAATTATGTCTCATTCAGATTTTCAGTATGCACTTCCCACCTCCACCATGTACAATACATATATCATACTTCCCCCTCCCCAAGGCTGAAGATGGAGACAGTATACTCCTCCAAAACATTTGCTGGTATCTACCTACAAGTCCACAAGATTTTAACAACCAAGATCAACACTGATATTGTAGGTTACATTTTAAATATTTATAATACAATATAATCTTTATATTAATCACATGCTTCATAGAAAATGGTTTTATTTCCATTGTGTACTACGTATATACTCCCCACAAACAGCCTGTAGTCTAACACAAATCATTCTGACACCATAAACAGGCAATTTTTGTATGAAAGTTAAAACTGAAATCAATATTTGAATGTTGATTTTCACATTTTATCAGAAAGCTAATCATTACAATGTACCAATGCTCCTGACATTCAGTCACACATGGGCAGAGAACCCCTTGTGGATGTTGTACAATATGCAACAGGAAGTACATGAAAGTATATATTTAAAAAGTTATAAGCCAGTAATTTTACTGTTGTCAATAACTTTACTCTAGCAATTAAAAAGTATATTCTCTTCTTAGATCCTAGTCCTTAAAACTTTAATAACCTAACAGATATAAATGTACTTGGATGTTCTCACAGTTCTCTCATTTGAATATGAAGTAAACCTAACATCACAGAACTAAATGTTATAAAAACATTTTTTTCTCAAAGCTAAAACTCCTAATTCTAACCAAATGCATGTTTTCATGAAATAATATACACATCAAACTTTAGATTCAACTATATCAAATACAGGGCATTGCTATATCATCAAAACTGACAGAGCTAGTAGAAAAGTTCAAAGTGGTAACTCCATCTGGTCAACATGATTTATAAATTTAATATGAATTAATCATGATTCGTATTCTTTCAAAGCAAAACATTATCTCCAACATAAGATGTTCTATAACATGTAAAAATTGCTTGAAAGGAAAGAAAACATGTATCAGTTTCTCAAATGTTATTACTTTACATTTATTTCCGGCAACTTTTCCTATCTTAATTAACTTTTTGACTTAAGGAAAATATCTTTGAGAAGTTGTATGTTTACATAGAATGTTGGTTAAATCAGTCTTACATATGACAAAAAGGATATCCTTTTATCAAATGTCACAAGGACAGTTATCGACAGGTTTCTACAAAGATGTACAAAATTGTAAACTGTGTATGTCAAGATAATAGAATTACTAAGTACTCACACACTTCAGTAACCTCGTATTACCAGTTCATTTAGACTTGAACTTGAACAGCTAAGAGTTAAATATCTGACCTTGACTGATATTTACCAACAACACAGTTAAATAAATGACGTCCTCAAGCCAAAAATCATATTAAACGTTCGCTCAACGTTTTAAATTAAATTATGTCAATCGCTCAAAATGTAAACAACAACAAACGTTACAGATCTTTCGAAATAAATTGCCTCTTTTCCATGTGTTTCGTACAGGTGTCATTTCCGTAATTCATTAAAGCTGAAACGATTAACTGTGTGTACACTTAACATCATAAAGAATGATACCTCATACTTCTCCTAGCACAATTAGGCATTCCATTTCTCACACACACATCTCATTCTACAACAAATAACACTGGAAGCAAAAACTTAGGCTAGTTTCCTTCGTGGCTTGTTTATGTTAGGGCTAGAACAATAACTGTAGGAATAAAAACAATCAATGTCGCAATTGCTTACTTTACTAGTTGCATCTGACACTTCTCGCATGATCTGTTCGAAGGCAGCTGTTTCTTCTGCTTGCTTCTGAGTGTGTAACGCAATCTTCTCACTAAATTTTCTTGGGTTCGCCATGATGGCTGCTTTAGTTTTGACTTGCAAGGCAAGGCAAATAGCCAATGAAAACCTATTGACACAGTTTCCCACGCTATCTGTTGGTACAGTTTTATGAACATGGCCAACTCTAATACATTAAAGTTGGCAGAAATGTTTAGCAAAGGTCAATGTTGCTTTCAATTTTTTAAACATGTAACATGTTACATTAACTTCTGATAGATAAATGTCACTTCAGAAACATGCTACACATGTAAATCTAAAATTTATAGTTATGTAACCGTGTTTCCACAGACCGTTACATGCGCTTATAGAGACAAAAAATAGATATTCAGCGCGACTCTCGCTGGTAAAGTCACATTTATACAATATACCAGACTGAACCAAGTACTGGTCATGCTCATGAGTTTTTTAAATATTGTATTAGTGAGGCCTGCGAGGAATTTACAATAATTTTATATTTCTTGTAAAAACACCATTTTTCGAGAATGAGTGACAAATCAAGTTGTATTGTGAGGTAAATGGAATCATGGGCATTAATATAATATCAGCTAGCAACAATGTATTGCTGGTATAAGAAATTATGGTGGATTCTCAAGGACCCGTAGTTTAAGCCGAAGAGGGCAGAATCGTAAAGCTGCCTTCTACTCTTTTTATTCTTCTGTAACTCTTACGTGCCGACGAATGGCGCCTATACTATTATACCACTACAGTAGGATGATGTGTTTGCTTCGAAGATGGCCGCTTTCATGTGTAGAAGTAAAGTGATTTGTAGCCATTGGATAAAGATAGGTCGTTTTTACTACTGTTCAATGGTCGGCATGACTTACAGATCAGTGTATAATATTTCAACCTTTCGTAACGTAACTTCCATAACAGAAGTGCGCCTAGAAAGGATGGAACAGAACTTTAAAAATGAAAGGTCTTTATCAAAGAACAAAACTAACTGTATACATAGGCACAATGTAAGTTGTTTTCACATGATAGGGAGTTGTGACGTTGGTAAAGCAACACAATCAAAGAATTACCAAACAAGAAATTCAAACATTACAGGCATAAGTCGGTGGTACTCCGATGGCAGAGAACCACCAAGGGAAAAATTACCAAGTTTGATGGACTTTCCAGAAATAGTATGGCCTAATATTTTTAAGACACTGAGGAACTGGATATTGGCTAATCTCATCATTAGGCCATATTTTGATCAAGAATTTGGTCTTCCAGATTTTGTACTTGGATCAAAACAGGTATATCAAACAATGCAGTATTTTGCATATTAATCCCATTTAATTACAGGCTGATATTACAAAAAAGCCCATTTTTGTAGAAAAGTCTAGCATTTTGAAGTTCTTAAAGTATAGGTTTGAGTTGTCCGTGGTGCATTACATATATACCAGAACATATACTTTGTGAATACTTTTCACATTTAGTCCACTGTAAGTAAATTGTGTATTTATCTTTTATCGTGAAGATACAAAGTAATTTAGTTTTCTTAGCTTAGAGGGACCAAATCATACTGAACATGTGTACAGTTTCCACTAGAGTTCAAAGTTACTTATTGCATAGCAAGGCCATACAAGTTGATACATCCTAATTTGCAGGCTGTAGAATGTGTGTCAAATTGTTTATCAAGAGGAGACTTTGCAGCTTTGGAAAACATGGTAACACAAGATACATTGCAAGTAGTGAAAAGGAATATATCCACTTTCACATTACATCAGCGACAAGAACTGGCTCTTTCAAAGGAAGATGTCTACTTCAGTTTTCCATATCAAATTGGAATCATGTTCAATGATGATGACAGTAAGTTTATTAGGGTAAGGTTGAATTAATAACCTGTATACCTATTTGTAGAATTCTGATTTTTTTAAATGGTTGACTATACATATTATCATAATACAAGTGCATGACTTACATTTAGGACAGGATCTGATTTTAGTTTTGAATGGGACTGAGATTTTTTGGTTTTCATCTTTCCATTTCTCCATGCACAATCATTCTCCAACATCACAGTCATTCCATGAAAAAACAACATACCCACTGAATGCTGAAGTCTAGGACTGTGATTAAATTTGGCATACAAATTAGTTCTGTTACCAGTCACCTTTGTCTATTTTTATTTTAAATTTCTGTTAAGTGGGTTTTGAAATATGAGGTGATAACGTGTAGAGAAAAATTGTAGAGTTCACCGTAAATCTTGTGAAATTTATTGTCTGTATGTAAAAATATACATCACAGTTGATAAAGACTCAGAGTTCTAAACAGTCACATGTCATGAATTTTGTAAATTAACTGCAGAAAAGTAGCAACGTGGATTTGTTTAAAAACCTGTCACATGTAATATTGGGAATGTGGTAATTGTAATGTTGGGAATAATACAGTTTAACTTATCTCAGAACATGTTTTTATCCAGCTTCTATGTAGAAGACAAAATAAATATGAGAGCAATAATTTATGATTAACTTTGTAAGTCATGAGTTTTAAGAGATGCATCCTGTTGCGTGTTTATCAAGAATGTATTTTTAATAAACACTGAAACTATAATTTAAAAACTGTTCAGTAGACGGACTGTTAACCTAACGTTTGTTAGGTGAGTGGCACCCCTGTAGAGCACATATTAAAATCGCTGTCTTTCTGAATGCATGCAGTAACTTGAGAACTGGAAAACAATTTTTCAGGAAATTTCATATTGAAGTGTTTTATTGAAATTTGTTAACATATTCCAAATTTGCTTAAAATTAGACATTAAGACCATCAGAGTTTGCACACCAAGTGACTGGGCTTAAAATATCCATGGTTTACTATGGTTACCTTTGTTAAAAGTCAAATTTTGGTAAAGATGTCAGAATTATTATGCCAGTTACTTCTCCATTATTATATTGCTTTTTTATTTTATTTCAGAATATCAGCAGAGATTTGTAGAAATAACAATGTGCTATCATGTTCTGCAAGGCCTGAAGGAACTAAGACAGCAAGGGATAACACCACCTTTAAATATGGGCATGTTGCCTGAGTACAAGCACAAGATTTACATTTGCAATTATCGTTTCATCAAAGAATTCACCAAAGGTGTTGAAGACCAGTGGACAGTGAACATTGTGAATCACTTCAGGCCATCAGATTTTGTCAGTTAATAAATGTCTCAAGTGTGACTAGTACAAATATAATAATGCAAAATAAAATTTGTGCTCTTGAAATTAATTATAAATACGTGCACTTTCTTCTTTTGTAGGAATTCTTTTATACAGATTTGTTATTTAGAGCCACATGTGAAACTATAATGCTTTATTTGGAATGGCAGCTCATGATAAAAACATGCTTCATAGAGTTTGTAGAGATATGACTGCAGTTTTGTATTTGAATGACATGTAAATGTAATAAACTTTGTATGTGTTCTAGAATTAATTTCCTTGTAATTTTCATGTTTATTGGCAAGAGTATTATCCCTTAAATGGGTGTATCCGGGGTTCCAAAATACAACTTAAAACAGGTAGCTCGGCAAACAGTCGTGCAGTATGTTACATATATGTATTTTTTACTTGCCACTATCTTAACTTGCCTTTGGAAACTAAGTGATTATACTTTTGATGTCCCGAGTGTATAACGGGAGACTGAATTCATGTTTGAATAACTGGGGTGTGTGAAGAAATCAATGCAGGTATGGACAGTGTGTGGTACATATGATAAAATTGTTACTTTTAAGAGACTTAATTTGTGGGCATTCACTGGATGCTACATTTTGCAGAAAGGAATGGACTGATCTACATATACTGTAGTTTATTGAAAATATATCAAAATGAAAATGAGTTCCATACAGATTTCATCTATCATATGTGCTGTGAAGGTGATGTCTTATTCTGAATTTATTTATTCACAAGAAAAGAGCCTTTTATGCCCGTGAGATACGAGGCTTAGCCATTCTGGACATGGTGGTGAAGAATGTCATGAGCTCTTGACTCCACCCACCAGTTGTGATTGGCTAGGGTCCGGCCACGAGCACTGGCCGGGCAGGTATACATGGGAGACGACCGCAACATCCAGTCACATCAGAACCCTGATGATGGGGGACAGAGATGGTCCCTAAAATGTCAGTTTCTTCTTTTAACCAACTGATGCAGCCGATCGCCCAAGAAGATTTTATTGAAACACCAGTCCCCCTCACTTGGCCCATTGAGAATCAAAACACAACTGCCTAGTTTGTAGTGTACACAAAAGAAAACATAAATGATGTGAAATTAAGGAAAACCAAGTTCTGAGACTTTTTTCATAGAGATAACAAATTTACTAGAGTTATTTATGCAAACATGTGCTCTTGAAATAATATATTTAAAGATTCAACCGGTAAAATTTCCACATATAATTTAGTATCATTTGGCTCAGTGTGTTGGACATGTCTGAATTGTGTACTGTTATCTAAATACTGAAATATACAGGGTGGGTGGGAAGTAAGTAGGCATTGAGATGGTTATAACCTCTATATTTCCGATGCAATAGTGATTATTTAATGCCTACTTACTTCCCACCCACCCTGTATGACAATTTCTTTGGTTCTTTTTAAAAAATATGCATCGTTTCATATAATACTGAGCTCATAGTACCTGATATACATAAAAATGGCTATATGACCATAAGGTATTCCTGAATGCATTGTTTTGCCACAAAACACTGACTCAGATTCTTAATAAACACTTCTGACAGTGGTTATGGATGTTTTTTATTGATAATTCTATACATACATATACACATGCATTCACATCTTTATTCCATGGATCCATAAGCTAGTCAGATGGCAATAGGATGTGGAATAAATTGTACTAATACAATATATATTATACATCAGTTTGTACTGTTATAAAATTTCACGTTATAAACAAAAGTTGCACATAATTCTTAATATGGTACAAGTATATCTACCCATTACATACAACAAATAAATTATACTACTTATTTATGTTACATGAAGACAAGATAATGAGCATTATGACTTATTTGTGAACAGAAGAAATTCATCACAAGAGTAATAGGAGTGTATAATTAAGTATCTTTTTAGAGCTACTTTAAATTGTGCCTTTTTATTTCGAAGACTCATGAGACTTGATGGTAAATTGTTGAAAATGTTGATGCCTAAATAATATGCATTCTCGTGAAAACATGAGAGATTGGCATTTGGTATGCTGAGACACCTGGGACATGATGTGGTACATGGTTGCCACACCAAATAATTGCAACACAATTATTTGGACCCAAGAAGACGTAAGGGCAAGGTGGAGAAAATTGCATAATGAGGAAATTAATAATTTATACTATGTACCAATTACAGTTTTATTATGTTGAGCAAAACAAGATGAGATGGGCAGGGTATGTAGCATATCGGGAAAGATGATAAACTGCACACAGAATTTTAATCAGAAAATCTGAACAAAGAGACCACTTGGGGACGTACATGTAGACACAGGTTGGAGGATAATTTTAAAATTAATTTTTAAGAAGTAGTATGTAAGGGTATGAACTGAATTTATCTAACTGAGGATACAGGGAAGTGGCAGGCTCTTGCGAACACAGTAACGAACCTTCAAGTTCCATGAAAGGCATGAAATTTTACAGATGAGTGAGGAATGTTATCAGTAAATACTTTTAATTGTCAACATGATCATTTAGATTGTATTCAAGGCTTTAAAACTAACAAGTTTTTTTTTGTGGTTTCTCTAATTTTTTTGAGGCAAATGCTTGCTTCAAAAAGTCATGATTCACTTCGCTCTTCTTCCTATATGGTATGTTACGGACTGCTGGGTCGACTGCAGTTAAACCACAGATGTGCCTGAGTGATCAATGGCATTTCCAAGTCAAATGTGTAACTGCTAACCTCCTTCTTTGATTCAGGATCTTTCAAAATCACAGACAACACTATTGGCATCTGAAAAAGTGCAAATATGGCTGTATCATTCATATGATGAATCAGTTATTGAAATTATGAGCAATATGTTCAGTTGGAGATACTTTAAAATGGAATTTGCATTAGTGTTATTAAGCAATACTCTTTAGTTATGCTATACATAAGACATTTTTGTTCTTGTATATGTATCTCTTAATCTAGCATTTCCCCCAACCAAGCTACATATTTAATTATTAGCTTGTAATAGAATTTCTGCATAATTTTCTATGGTATTTATATTTTTTCCTGTTAAATTAGCAGTAAAAGTCTGTGGAACAAATTGATTTAATTCTGTCTTTACTAATCAATATACAGTGTCATGAACTGAAAATGCGCCATTAAATTAAAGGAAACCTGATATCCAAAGATGTGAAAGCCACCTTTTTCAGTAAGATACTGCCACTACACATTTATTTATATGCTATGTATTTTCATAGAAAATAGACTATGCAGCATATGGACAGCAGCTGCAGATGCTGACTGTTACATGTTAATGTAATATAAAGGACATTAGAAGCATCAATAAAGAGATTTTAGTTCAGGAAATTTATTTGGAATCTTAAAAATCACACATGGAAACAAGTGACTGATTTGCATACTCTATAATATGATGAAATTTACCTTTGTCTTCTGAAGGTTGTGAATAGTTATTACTAGGACATCTCCTTCTCTGTGAAGTTCTAACTTCAATTTCTGAAAAGTAAAAGTAAGACTTAAGTTGATCACAAAAACTCTCTTCACCGCCAGAGTTACATTTCATTCTCATCGCCATGATGAAGGCAGCAAGTACTCCTGAAATGTTTGTAAACTTATACCATACTACACAATGCTACAACCCAGAAGACAGTGATTTTCACACTTGCCACCATGAGAACCTCAAATCCTACTAAGGTTTACTCACACCATACATCTTGGCACTACTTTCCTCCCTCATACAAATGTGGAACATTATTTTTCGTATATACGAGATGTGACAAATAAGTTCCGGTATTTCCATGTCACATCGAGTAGCAGGTGAGCAGTAACTAAGGAGTGGCACATTACAACATGCCTGTGGCTGTGTCTTGCATGTTGGTAAAGCATTAACATCATGCTTTGTTCAAAGTTAGGCAAAAGTGCAAGTCAAACTCTGCAGATGTTAACAGATGCTATGAAAAAGTCTAGTGTCTTTGAGTGGCATAAAAGATTTAAAGAGGGTTGGGAAGACTACAAAAGAACTGGACCTTTTGTTAAACAAGGTAGAATATTGAGCCAAGTGAGGTAAATTGTTACACATTAATAATATAAAATGTATTAAATTATTTCTAAATACAGTAAAGTATCAATGTGTTAAATATTTTAAGTGTTAAGATTTCTGTCTTCTGGGTTGTTGCGCTGTGTAGACATCGACCAGTCTACATGACGCAAACAACCCAGAAGACAGAAATCTTCATACTCACCGCTGTGAAAACCTCAAATCTTACATTTTAAGTGTTGTCTCTACATATAGAAAACAGGATCTACAAAATAACATTTATGGCAGCAGTGTCTAGTCAAATACCTAACAGAACTCAAAGTAAATCTTTCACGGGTTATTTGGAAGAGAAAGTATTTAGGCCCTTACATAAAATGGTCTTTTAAATTCTCATCTTAATTAAAACAGAAACATTTTTTTAAATTATCCAATATCAAATTTAATCAAAATCAGTTTACTTATTCAAGTTGTTTCATGTGTGCACAGTGATAGAGCAATTTTAATATTGGTCTGCAGGTTGCAAATATGTCTAAAACTACTCAGACTTGACTACCAACAAAATGATCCTATGTGGCAAGAATCAAACCAGTCTTACCTCACACGCCATGCAACACACCACAGCCCACTGCGCCATATTAGTAATGTAGATGTCAAGACTATTGTGGAAACAGTCTCTGTGTGGTTGAATTTTCACCACTGACTTCCATCCTATATTATCAAATACAATAGTATCCACTGCTGGTAATGCCATGAGTTTCTGGAATCTAATTTCAGTTTCTGGGTGTCCTGTCAAATGTACAAAATAATTTGATTGTGAAAAACAGTAACAATCTCAGGAAAAAGATCGTTGTCTTCTAGGTTGTTGTGGAGTGTAGTCTTATACCTCCAATCCACTATATAATATAGACATATTTTGTCATACAAAATACGTTATTTGTATATTGCCATGGATATGACATCCACAGATGTATTTATTTTAGTTTCACATGTATGTGGTATGTACTGGAGATCTCTAATATGTCAGTAGGCAAACTGAAGTATGAATGCAGTATTAAGTTTATGTTGTCTTCTCTCTTGGTTCTATCCGGCTGTTTGGTTACTTCTGCTTTCTCAAGTATGGGTTGCAGGAAGTAATGTAGCAGCCTTATAAGACTACTGAATTCAAAAAACTCATTATGCACTGTAAGGAACAATAAAAATATCTACACCCAAGTGAAATAAAGCAAAACACATAAACATACCTGTTACAGAGTCTGTCAGACAGAAATCATCAACCACATTTGAACTTGTTAATGGCATCTGTTTATCAGCTGCATCAGCTGATTCATTTGCAATCTCTAAAAAACAAAGATGGCAGTGGTCTGCTGCATTAGGTACGGCAAAGAGTGAAATAAAAAACTAATGCTAAATTAAGTAATTTAAATTTCAATTACTTGTCCAACTACAAACATCAGAAATCACGGGTGTAATAATAGCAACCAGTCAAAGCTTGGCATTTATGTTCACTACAACTTTTATGAAAATATCTAGGTGTCAGAATTTCAATCTCATATAAAATTAAGATTTACCTTTTTGAACCATTTTCAGGATATTAAGAATGGTAATATTCTTTTCCAGATGTTTCTTTAAGTGATTCACATATATGCCATTTACTTCAGTAGATCTCTCGTATGCCCCTAAGTTACTTGTCGTGGCATACTGTTGAATTAGATTCCTCTTTGGCTCATACAAGAATGCCTTTGGCAGTTCTTCATGGATGCCTGGATTTTCATTCCTGTGAATACAACAGGTTACCAATACAGATATTTTCTCTTGAACATCTTTTATATCACATTCCTGATTTATAATTTATCAGACTGTATTTTAGTTATTTCTTTGTGGTTTAGTTAATAATGCTATCAGTAGCACACAATTAAGATTAATGAACTGGGAATGATATAGAAGGAAGCAGTCACAGCCTAATTCAAGGCACTATCCTGGTATCTGCCTATAAAAAGTAAAGTAAAGTAAAGTAAAAAGAGAGAGAGAGAAGAAGCTCGAACATCTGTTAGGATAAGTAGTTTCTGGGCCAAGATGTGCACCTGGGACCTCTTGAATAAAATGCAGACTTGTTGACCCCAATATTATGAAATCTGGTGTGCTGTTTATTGGTTTATATAATGACAGAATAAAGAGAACATAATTTATTTACATTCCATAGATCCTTCAAAGGCCTAGATCAAGGATGTAGACATAGTGATAACAGTGATTTACAGTATTGCAACAAAAATGTTTACACAAGAAATCATAACCAATATTGATTACATGTATTTACAAAAGCTGAGAATTTTTGGGTAGAGAAATTCTTCTATGGAGTACAAAGGCTGAGACAGGAAATACTCATTTATTACTGCCTTGAACCTCTTTGAGTCATGGTTCAGACTTTTTATATTGGGGAGGGGGGATTAATGAATAGCTTAAATCCAGTATAGTAAACTCCTTTTTGATATTTACCGATGTTAGTGTTTGGCACAGGAAGGTTATATATCTGGTTTGAAAATTTTCAATGTTGTCCACTACAGATGGTAATAATGAGAGCAAGAACTCACTGCCTAGCAGAATACTATAACATTTCTTAAATAATTCCCTCTATGAGACTCTTTTTTAGCATCTACCATTATTCTAATGATTTTTTTATGTAAAATACTTCTTTGCTGTGTATTTTGATGCCTTTAGTAATCCACTCATTATTTATAAGTCTGATTCATTTCCTGTAATTATGATAACTGGAGATTTATCCCATACTTTTTGTAACTAGAAGTTCTGCATCATGATCAAATAGCCCATTTATCACTGGTGCAATAGAAACATGTTCTTTCCTGGAAATGTCTATAAAAACATTGTCAATGGCAGTAATGGAGTAATTCTGAAGTTACATGAGATTATAAGATGTCAGTAGGGAGTTCAGACATTACTTGTGGCAAATTTCAGTAAGATAATTAATATTAATGTTGCCACAAATTACAAATTTTGCTGTAGGTTTATAACAATAATTTATAATGCTTTCTAACTTGTTAAAGAAGGGTTCAAAATCAACTGTGGGAGCTGTGTATACAGCTAGGGCATCTATATTGGAGTGTTTAGATTCCAATTGCACAACACAGCGTTCCAAGTCAAACTAATGATGTTACATAGCATTGAACAAGAAATAACAGGATGATGTGAACAGATAATTATTTGACCTGTGGCAGGAAATGGCTGCACCATACTTTAACATCAGCATCTGTCTAGAGAAGAGATAAATCATAAAAGATCTTGATAGCTTGTTTCTTAATAAAGTGAGATATAATTCTGACCTGCTAGGTATTTTGAGACACATATCTAGCAAAATCAGAAACAGCTTTGGTTTTACTTTCATTACATCTCGAATCACTTCTTTTTCACACAGACTGTTACAACGGCGATATTCATTAGATCCTGGTGCATCCACTGGCAGCATGAATTTATCCTGGATTTCAAAACCATGCCCCACAAAGTAGAAAAATCCTAAAAATAAAATGAACAAACATTCCAACTAGTCATACAAGTAAAATAAAAAAAATACAGATTTGTGAGTCACATAATATTCAGAAAGATGTTTACATTTAGAAGTCTGCAAAAGCACTAATATGAAAATCTGAAATTCCTCCAGGTGTAAAACTTTAATAATGGATACTCATTAACCTTCACAGTGTGAAGTAACTAACCACATTGAGCACAGTCCAGCTTGAGAATGTGACTTGCTTAGCCAGTCAAGAAATTCCCTAACTTTTCGGTTTATTTAGTCGATCCTCTTCTACTGCTTGGCGTAGAGTCCCTATCTTTTATGGAACCTAAAGGTTCCTCACCATGTTCACAAGAGCCTGTTACCAATCCCTATCCTGAGACAAATTGATCCAATCCACACCCCAAAACCTTATTTCCCTTAGATCCATTTTAATGTTATTCTCCAATCATGTCTTCTGCATCATCTCTCCCCTTCAGTTTTTCCAACTAAAACTTTGTATTAATTTCTCATCTCTTCCATGTGTGCTACATTCCTTGCCCATTACATCCTCCTTGATTTGATCATCCTAACATTTGCTGAACAGTACAAATTATGTAGCTATTCCCTATTCAAACTTCTCTGGTGTCCTTTCGCTGCATACCTTTGTAGATGAAAATATTCTTACTGCATACAGCCTGTACATGTAAATATAGGATATGTATTTAACTACTGACTAAATACTGGTTACATCAAAATCCCTGAAACAAATAATTTTCTTGACTCTCTGATTTTGGACATAGACATGCTTCCTCCAGCACAGTACAATGAAATACAAATCAATAACGAAGTTATCGGAAAGTAATAATTAAATAATACGATGATGTCTTACCGTATCCTTCTTGTGGTAACAACTGACAAAACTCATATACAGCATTTCTCATCTCATTGAGCGTCAGATTATGTAGAGCAATCACCTTAAATCCGATGTCTTTCAGAATCGAAGCGATGGTAGCCACATCATTCCTCGGTGTGTTGAGATCACTTAGGTCTGTGTATGTGTCATTACCAATGAGAAGTGCTACCTTTTCTGTTGCTGAAATAAATAATTAATTTTCCAAGTTGTTTTAGTGTATACCATATGAATAATGTCACAGCACCGGCAAAGCCTTTTGGCAACATTACCTGTAATTCTGGTCCGAGACTCATCATCGGGGTTAGGAACTATCTGTAAAAAATTAAAGTTACATATTTCACACATTACAAATCTACATACAATATTATGAAAAAATGATTGTGTGAGATCTGAGGTCCTCATGCCAGTGTTAGTTTTCTGAGTAGTAATGTGGACTTGCAGGGAGCCATGAAGATGGAGGCAATATGTTCCTCCAAAACACTGGTATCTACCTACAAGTCCACATGACATTACTACCCATAAGACCACCACTGACAAATTGTAGGCTTAGCTCAAAAATACAGTGATCTATTTGTAGAATATAAGAGAAGTCAAAAAAACTACCAAAACAAACAGTTTATTCCAAACTTTTTCTTCTTCTAACAGAATTTACATTTTATCTATCATAAATCAAGGGTTAATAGGTGCTAAAGAAAGCAAAGTTACCATTGACAGGTTTGAGTGATTTGACCAAACAGCACCACCTCTGTTCTTTACATAACATCTGTAACTGCCTTCACAGCTTGCACCAACACCACCAATCTGAAATCAATACAACAAAAAATCACATGCATTTGAACGGCGAGGAAAGGGCTTGCTGTGCTGCACATAGGTATCGATCACATGAAACAGATCTGCACTCTGATATAGTCCACCAAGTTAAGGGCTTAATAAATAAATATTCATTAAACTTTTCTAGTCTCTCCTACACTGTAAGACAAAAGACAGTCTGCACTATGAGTTTTGATGTTATAAAAATCAAAAATGCACTTTGGCTTCACCTTTATAATATTAGCTACAAGGAATTTTTTTGGCTCTAGCTATATTAAAGCCTGATTTTGGCAGGGAATGTATTAAATGGTTGCATACTCATGAGAATGAATAATAATGACACCCTTATGAATGTGTTTAAAAGTCCAACCTAAAATCAACTCTGCTGCTGGCTTTACAGTAGTGAAAAGTTAAAAGTAATTATTTATGAATACATTACACGTGATTCTCATTATATGCTCTTCTGTAACCACACCTTTTGCATATCCATGATTTTACTTCAGTACATGTGGAGTATCAACACACTATCTGTTGCCACATTTGAAGCTGTCACACAGGAAGAATAAGTTACACCAACTCAACCCATTTTGACTCTGGAGACTACAAATTAAGGCCTCTCATGGTGTTTCACTCAGAACATCCATAAGCATGTTAGTCTCCCATTACACGTTTTCAATATTCACAGTGATGAAACCCAAAATATAACAAAAGCCACCTATATTAAGAGATCAGCCTTACAGTTAATGTATTGGTTTCTTCTCCAGGAAGCTGAAAATTCTCTTTGAACCACTCATACTGAGGCTCTGGATATCCAGTAGCAAAGCACGAGAGCGTTATGACATCACCTTCTCTAAATACAACACAAGGCACTGGGTGTTCATGTATAGTGGGAGGTACTGGGAGTAGCTCAACGTTAACAGTGTGGGAGTACACCTGGCACACCTCTTCGCCATCAACGTCCTGACTTACACAGCAGTAGTATTCACCCTCATGCTGCACGCTAGACAATAAAGAAGCAATTTATTACTATGAAATGAAATACTGTTTTGATGAAATTTGAGTTTAGGTGCTCACAGTGGCAAGAAAAAGATGGCTGTCTTCTGGGTTGTTGTGCCATGTAGTATGGTAGAAGTTATAGCCCTGAAGTCGATATATTTCTACCTGACTACATGATGAAACGACCCAAAAGACAGTGATCTGATAAATTTGTTTAATGAGTTATTTTATGGCACACTATACATTGCTAGGATTAACATAACACTGACTGCGAAATTACACAATAATTATGAATGATGAATAAAGATGAATGTGGTTTATACAACATTTTTAAGACAAATTCCTTATCTGGTCTTTCTGGGAGAATGAAGCATGACTTTGCAGGAATAGACTCTTATCCAGAAACAAAAAGGTTAATGTAGATATACTGGCCATATGTGAAGGCACCATGATTAAATTTATCTACAGTGACTAAGGAAGAAACAGAACATATTGGTCAGGTCAGATGTTCTCATCAAGATTTGAACCCATTACTTCCAAAATGTGGGTCACACCACATTACAAGCGTGCCTACTTGCTTGGATGTGTTGTTTTATAATCTTATATCCTGTATGTTTTGTCTGAAAAAATTAAAATTTAACAGGTATAACCTAGAGGTTATTTAAGCCTTCAAGCTTAGGAGCAGTCCTGACTAGCTGAAGTGATCCAAAGCTTCATTCTAAGTTCCCATTCTAGGAAACTTGAAACTAAATCTGTTCTGAAACTGGAAACAGAACTAACAAATTACGGGGCACATCAAATAATACATTGGAATAGAGAGAATTATATATTATATTGCAATTTTACCTGAAATCCCTTATGAGAAGAATGCTAGATGTCTGGGCCTTTAGTTCTTCATTGCCTTGAAACCATACATATTTGGGGGGAGGAAGCCCAAATGCTCGACACTCTAATCGTAAGTCTGTACCTTCAGGAATGTAAATGGTGTCTTCATCATCACTTGGCTGTTGTGTAATAACCACACGTTCTATAAATATAAACAAAGACTGTGGACTGACTGCACGTTGTTTATAAAGCAACAGACTTCCTTCAATCTTCAAGTAACATGGTACTTAATGAAAATAAGATACATTTTCAGCAGCATATTATAAAAATCTGGTAAATAATTCACAAATTGAATACCTGACAGATGGATTGATTCATAAATTATTTAACAACGCTGTTTTAAATGAGCTGACACCGATTTCAGGCAATCACAATGAACAGAAGGAGAAAAGTCATGTAAAGCCCAAGCCAGACTTATATGATAATTTGGTTGAAATCAGAACTGGGTGTAAGTATGGAGTGTTATTACTACAACCTACTCAATATAACAAAAAGGAATTATGTAATATATCCTCATCTAACTTTGACAGGTTATATATAATGGAGATTTAATGTTTAAAACTTTCATTTAATTTTATTTTCCATACGCTGAAACACTTTTGTATTCTCTTCAATGTAAGAAACAGTGGTGAAATGGCCTGCATTTTGATGAACACTTTTACCAATGATTGATGCCCATTGGGTTAATGTATGCTGTAACCAATTCTAGCACCAAGTTATAAGAATAAATGTGGACATCACTTTGAAATAATAAACATCTGTTTGAATGTTAGATCATATTTCATCATGAGCAAATTATTTTGTAAAATTCTAGTGAAACTTACCTGGTTCTCTCAGTAATGCCAATGCATCATACAGTTGACAATTCAGCAATATTTCACAAAGAACTCCAACAGTACAAAACCGATTTCCGATCTCATGTAGAAGCATCTCTGATGGTGAGGATTTACTCTGGAACATTCTTATGTCACATGCACTGCAACAGAAATAAAAAACTAGTTAAAATTCATACATAACAGCTGATTCCCCCTTCCATCATGATGACTGATTGTTAAGTTATTTAACTACACTGTTTCAACTGCAGAGACTTTATGAGATAAAAAAATTGGGACAAATCAGTAAGAGTTTGGAAGGAGTCAGATGCAGCCTATCTGAAGGTTCTATCCTAATGTTCACCTGCAAAAAATGAAATATTATGTAACTCCACAGGAGTGAGTTTTTGATAAGCTTGGAATCACTCACCTACTCAAGAAATTCCCCACATTTTATGGAACCTGAAGGTTCGTTTCAGTGTTTACACGAGCTCACAACTGGTAGATATCCTGAGCCTGACGAATCCAGTGCATAATCACAAATATGATTTCCCAGTGGTTAAATTTCCAATAAACATTCTACCTCCCTTATATGACACTTACCTAAATATACCATAACATTTATTAAAACCTTCAGCAAGCAACTTCCAGGAGTCATTGGTATCAAGTAACACTCTCAAACGTCTAGCTATTTCAAATTCAAGATTTGTTACTACAACATCGGGATGAGGTGCCTTTGACATCGCCAATATAAAATTCAATTGACTGTTTGTTTGCTATGTCAATGAAATTATACTTAAAACATTATAAATACATTACTATCCTATGACACTTCATTCATCATGGAACCAGCAACACGGAAAGTTCGCACATGTTTAATCACAAGGAAATAGTATGTGATTGGTCGAAATTTGATGGCAGACTCGTAACTAGTTTATCAATAGAATGACCGAACAATTATGAAATCGAATACTGAGAGATGCCAAGGATGGCGATGTGTATAATTAATGATCGACCTATTTTGAGAGAACTTTTACTCCAAATTTCGATATCAGAGTGCCAGTAGATATAAATATTGCAGATTTTTGTCACGAAAGTTAGACGAATCAAAGAAACAAACATGCAACTGGGATTACAATCCCTGCTTGCAAAAAACGTAGTTTTAAACAATAATTTTATATGACCGAAAGATGCTGTATAAAAACTATTCCAAAACAAACAATAAGAGTGGTTTACTTATTACCCAACAGATGTCGCGGAATGTGCAATTTGGCGGTTTATGGTGACTGCAGTGTGAATATTTTGTTTTTTGTGAAAAGTGCCTCTGTGTGTTTGATTTGAGGTTAAGGTAAAACAGCGGCAACTATGAAACGTCGGGCAGACTATAAGGCGCAGCAACCCAGAAGCCAGTTGTTTCTTAAGTAATGGTTATTCGTGATTCTCTATACATTAAATAATTGGAGCCAGTAAACTTCAATTTACCATACATTTGTGTTGTGGAATGTCTTCAGCAGCAGATGTTGGTTTATATTACCATGAATCTGTCTCGTTGTATTAAGTAATGGCATTCTAACTACTGCAAATGTAGTCTAGTCTGTGAAATCAAAATTGTAATTGGTAAAAGTAAGGAATTTCTTCACCCAATTAAAAAACACGGCACGTCGTTTTTTTATATATATAACGTGCAGAAGTAGGTCCTTTTGATACATCAGAAGGTAAACGTTATCGTGAAACCACGTTCGTACAGAAACATGAAGCTAATTATTTACTTTATTATTTATTCCATGCCTTGATCACATTTTTATGAAGGTCAGGATATTGAAGAAGAAGAGGACGAAGAAGAATAAGGAGGAGGAGAGAGGAAAACAAGAAGGAGGAAGAATATGAAGAAAATGTGGGAGAAAACTAGAAATTGAAGAAGGTGAAGGAAGGGAAGAGGAAAAGTCGAAGGAGGCGGAAAAGGGCAATAAGACGAAGAAATAGAATAAGGTAAGATAAGAAATAAAATTATTCTTCCTTATGTCATCAGTGTTGTTCAGAAAACAATTTCACGAAATCTGAATTCTTTCTAATGAATTGGGTCTGGAAGGGAGAGCATTCTTTACGTAAGTTACACCTGTTACGATGTACTCCACATTTTCAAGTTCCATTTGTGGGGCAATCGATGAGATAACGAAATATGTTATTCATAGGCAGACGCAATTTCAGGCCCACAGATTCTTCTCCAGAACTCAAGTAGGAAGCTACGTACGTCTTTTCGCTCCCTATTTCAATTATGGACGTCAGTAATCATGATGAACAAGAGCTGACCGATTTCCGTGAATCAGTAATTCTATGTTTTGCCCACAGAGTGTGTTTATCAGTTTCGTATGTTTCTAAAAATAATCAGAGATTATTTCCTTGAACATCATTAACCAGGTGATCTCTTGTTGTTTTCTTTGCGCTATGGACTGAGCTTTAACTGTTTAGATGAGCTTTGGGTTCGTATGAAGAAAGGCTAGGACGTTCAAATTTTTCTAATGGGTTTATATATATATATATTGTTTTTGTTTTTTGGGATAGTTTGAAGAGCAAAGAGTAATACATTGCAATTGAGTTCAATGTAGACTGATCACCCGAAGAACATTATAACTTTTCCTGAAACAGACGAATTGCCATTTATCTCTCTTCTGCTTTCCTTGCCCCTTGAGCATTAGAGTATATGTGCAGCAATATCCTTCTGTCTCTTCTAGTTGCCGACAGGGCGGCGCTGTGGTCGAATAACAATTTTAGAACTTGTCTTTCCTGAACATGGTTCGCGCATTAGTGTGATTGGTTTCAGCTAACCAAGGGGGAGGTGGCGGGAAAACAGAAACTGGACAGCCAGGTCTGCGTCTTATAATAATTGTCTTTACTCCAGACTAGAATTAGGCTTTCTCTCCCTTTCATGTCTGACTGAAACTGATATTGAGAATATGTCTGGTTAGAAACTACAAAAACGACAATGAATATGGCTTCTTCTGAGTGTTGCACAGTGTAGTCTCGTTGATATTGAACGACGTTTCAGAAATCAATATTCCAGGAGACAGTCATTTTCAAGAATGAAAGAATCTTTAAAAATACGTGTAATATATTGATAATTGTTTATTGTAGGCTATTAGAAACTACCAAATAACAATGGAATAACTGATGGTTTGGAAACATATCTTAAATGTAAGCTCTAAAAATTACGATTCGCATGGCATCCAGAGGAGTTTTAAATTCTGAAAAATAATGTACGATAATCAAGTTTTAAGTATTTTAACTGTTTGTTTGTGCCATCTGTTGAGAGGATTTGAAAAAGCTAAACGCATTATTTAAGACGGTAGAGATTGAACAGCTAATTTGAAATTCAAGAAATTGTTTAATAATATAGATATAATTAGAGTTTATAAGGTAGTATATTTGCGTCATATTGTGAATTAGGTTAATATTTTAATATTTTCCGTCAAATCACAATTTTTAATAAGATAATAAAATATAAAATATTTAAAAAAACGTTCCAATTTGTAAATCGATCATTCGATG
>NW_019059652.1:794102-822639 GCF_000696155.1 Zootermopsis nevadensis | reverse complement strand
TAGAAGTATTACTGTGTCGGGTCGAGGTTTAATACTGAATTGCGGTTGCTCGTGGAGTGCGTAGGTGAAAGGAGGTTGTTATGGTTGGGGTCAAGGATCTGGAGGGCATTGAAGATGGGGTTATTAAGAAAAATATTGTTGTCGTTTAGGGAAAGGTTTTGTTTATATGTTTGTTGTATGTAATATTTCTCTATTGTATCTCTATGTCTTTTGTTACGTTCCAATTTGTAAATCGATCTTTCGATACGGAACGTGAAATGATATTTTAAATATTTTATATTTTATTATCTTATTAAAAATTATGATTTGACGGAAAATATTAAATAATAATTAGAGTTATACAAAGTTGCTAAGAAGCCTCACTACGAAACAGTTATGATGACAGATTCTGTATGTGACTGTAGGCTTAATATTTTAAATATACTATGGTTTTGTAAAACTGTATGTATGTTTGAACCTATGTATATTTATCCCACATTGCAACTACACACATTACAAGCTCTTGTTTTACGTCATCCCAGACTCTTCTAGTACTTGTTCGTATTCCCAGGCTATATTTAAGATAATAACACTGAGGGGGGGGGGGCAAGTTATTCGTTTTACCAAAACATTTCTTTACAAAAAGGAGAAGTTTGCCTGTAAAAGAGAGAGTTTTTAACGGCAAGATATGTATTCAATCAGTGTTTGGAAGTGTGATTAATAGAGTGTTATCTTATATCCTTGGATGACGTAGATCAGCGTGATCCAATTGGCTGCCCGCGAGCCGGATCCGGCCGGCGACCACTTGTAATCCGGCCCGCGAAAGTATTTGTTATTTTTTACTAGTTAGTACAACCAATTTATTAAAAATAATTGTTGCAGGAGCAAATTTAAAATAATATACAACTCTGTAGTTGACTAGAACCTCGGTTATTTAGCTCGTAGCCTAATCACTAAACTGATTGACCACCCCCTGTGTCTGTTATTCGTTCTGTAAAGTCGTAATTCGACGCTTTCTTATGCCGTCAGTCTTTACCCATATTCGAAATACGTTCATGTGAGTCGTCGCAAACAGCATCAACGTATCCGAGTCCGTGTTGCAGACATCGAAACACTTTCTCCTGTGTTTCTAAATCACGTAAACTGAACGATAGTCCCCCAACTCCAAATGGTCAAAAAGTTGCTCCCTTTCATTCCACTCCCCTGACGCCACCACACCTCAACTTTTGAAACTAATTTGCTGCCCGTGTCTCTCAGTAACAGATTTGGAAATAAGTGTGCTATTGAATACAGAGAACCATATTATCTTCAAGTGCCTCCATGGAAAAGTCTCGCAGAAGGAGAATTGAAACTTGAACTGACTGCGTGAGGGGTGACCAAACTGAGATGATTTACAGCAGCGGTCTAGAATTAAGAAATCGATTCGCCTGTAATAAAGTTAAAAGTTAAAATCGGCGTATTTCAGTCAGTAAAGTGACTGGATGACCAAGTTTCGATTCCCGGGAGAGGTATAATACAAATGTTTCTTTTTGTCATCATGTCGAGAAAGATTCTTTGTCCCATCTCGGCCTCGTGAGGGTTCTTCCTGAGACAAAAAGGCTGGAGGGTGAAGTTGACCGCTTGAAAACTGGGGTCGGTATTTCGAATGAAGCTCGAGCATAAATAGGGTTCTATGTCTATTATGACGTATATATTCTTCTGTTCAGGTAGAGGCCTTTCGATGGATCGATTTATGGTCAAAGGCGTTCTACCAAATTAAATTAAATCCGTGGCGTAACAGCTCCAGAGAGCCAAAGCCGACTAGCTTGACTGCTGGCCTCACATTCACATGCCAAAGCAGAGGTGAACGATCATCCAACCAGATATAGGCTGACGTGTGGTCAGCACGACGAACCCCCAGCCACTGCTACCAAATATCTACAAAATTAATTTTGAAGGTGAAAGCAAAGTTTGCCTAGGCCTTTGCTCAATTAAGCACCAAGTCGTGAAGACGTTTGAGTGGAGTTATAACTCCACACATTCTTAGCCCCGGCGCTGTATGAAAGTCAGCTTCAGGCTTAGGGTCCCTTTGTGTTGGAGGCTGTGTGGGCCCCAGAACCAGTAAGGGCAATGTCAGAAAGAAACCCCCCCCCGTCCCTTCTGGGAATGAACCCCCAGCCAATCGCTTTCCTGACTGATCTCTCCCGGCTCATAACATTAGAGTTCCCTAGTTAATTAATTGAAAATTTTATAATGGAATATTCTCCACATCAGTTGAAATAATTTATTGCACCATTATTCAATATTCTGAAAGTAGACAGTGACAAAAAATGCAGTGGATATGTAGCCACAACTCGATCGCCTGGGACTCGTTGATAAAAACGGTTGTACAACGTGAAGAAGAGACCTTGTGCTCCCCTCAGAGGACATGTAATGTTGTTGCACTAGAACCCGAGCGATGGCGAATGTTGGGTCGGTAGCGCGAGCTGTAATTGCAAGAGATGCGTGTCACGCAGTTGGGTCCCCCCCCCCCCCCACCACCACTGCCCCTTTACAATATACATGTATAACCCTTCCCCAGCACAGATTCAATCAAATCATCGCACCGGGAGATAAACTGGTTAGTGTACCGGCATCTGACACCCCCCTCCCTCGATCATTCGCATAGGATTGTGTATGTAAAACCCACCCCATTACCTCCATCCCCACTCCAGTCACATTACAACATCACCCCATATACTCGACCATACCACACAGACGGACACCAATTTTATCATTACTGCACCAGGTTCTCGACTGGGTGCAAATAAGTTTGTTCAAACACAAAGATAATTTAAAATATGTTTTTAATAAACTACATGGAACAGAGACCTTCTTGAACAGCTATAATCGTCCATCTAACTAATAAATTCTTAACTTGTTGCTTGCAAAACCAGGAGGTTTATAACTGTGTTTACAGACCGTGTCGTAAACCAGAAAAATGTATTTTGCAGATACGCAATGTGGTTTCTAGTTCAGAATCAATTTTTGTAATCTTATTGATTTATAAAACACATTTAATGGTCATATCGGAACATCTTATGTTGTCCGTTTCTATTTCTGAATATTTTTATATCGGCCTGTTTATAATCTTATTTATTGTAAACGTGGGACTAAAATACATACTATTTTTATTCTGTACATGCTTTGGAAAGTGAATTAACTGTTCCACGTCTTATGACGTAGACTTTTAAACGAACTATATTTCGGCATAAATATAGGTGCACCAAACGATATTTATTCCGAAATTTCGTTGAGAAGAATTTCTTTCTTGCCTAATTTATTGCCAGGAACCTAATATTACTTGAGGAGCCGGTTAAGGTTAGGGACTGACTCAGAATGGATGACCGGGATTCGATCCCCGACGAGGGCAGTGTATTTTCCTCTAGCCTCTGCGTCCACATCGGCTCTGAGGCCCACCCAGCCCACTATCCAATGGGTACCGGAGTCCTTTCCCGGGGTTAAAGCACGGCCGGGGCGTGACGCTGACCACTCACCCCCATCTGGTGCCGAGGTCAAGAAAGAGTATGAGCTATATTACATCTCCTCCCAAGCGCCTACATGGCGTGTATCGGGACAGATCTACTTTACTTTTTACTTATTACTCGTTGTCGTCTCTGAAATTAAATTTCGAGGGAGAGATGTGTAATTTGTAAACCCGGAAAACCTCTATTAAACTCACGAAGCCTGAGTTTCGATTATTATACCACGATTTTCGACAGGCTATGTCGACCTGAAATTTGATTGCGCAGGGGTAAGTGATTAGTGTATGCTTATTTTCGGACAATCAAGGCGGGTATATATGGAGTTTGCTCTAAATGTGTAAATTAACGCACAATGGGTAGGATTTACGTACCGTTTGCATGTTTCGTCTATGTAATTACTCGGTGGTAGGAACCTGGATGCCTCAGTCAATACAATGACCAGACTACAGGGTAGATAAACAGGGTTCGATTCCCGACAGGAATCAGGTATTCTTCACTTGGGGTAATTAAGTATAGGAAGGTTGAGATCGGGATGTAGCACACACTAGAGAAATGCAAACAGAATTTTATTTTGAAACCGAAAAAGACAATATTTATATAATTATACCTTATAAGATAGAAAATGAAACATTAGGGTATTATTTTAATATACAACAGTACACTGGTAATTACACAGTTCAAGATTTGTAAATGTATTTTGTACAGTGTGCCCCGCTTAAAGTAGAGCCCGCTAGGTCAGAATGCCGTAGCAGAAATGTTTTAGTCACGACGCAGAACATAACCGCCGCATGTCAGGAGGCGGGTCCCGAGTTACGTGGGACACCCAGTAGTAAAATTCTTGGCTTTGTGTTAAGCGTCCTAGACGACATGACTTCTAATACCGATGGGCTTTTCCTGTTCGCCATAGTTTTACTCACATGGGCTCTGGGATTCGCCCGGTCTTGTCCATCGAATGCTAACGACTGGTTCCCCGGGGTAATAGTGGCTGGAGCTTGAACCTAAACACATCCATTGTCATATCCAGTCCAGTATGTAAGATCTACCTACACTCTTTTAATAGATCTAAGTCTTTATAACGCCGTGTTTAGGCACAAGCAGAACTGAACAAAACTATTTTAACTCACGGTTTTATTAATTTTACGGACTATAAGGATACAAAGACCTGAAGAATTCGTGATACTCAGTAATGACGGAAAAGTCGCGTTCTCATTAGGTCTACTGACTGTTCAGAAATAACGCATTCACTGTTTTGCCTTGGTACATATTGGCCACATTAGAAATTTATTTAATGATGTATGAGTCTGTAGGCTATATTAAACAATTAGGAGCCCCATTTCTGTGGATTCCTGAACGTGGATCTGCTACACACACGGGTTGTCTGACATTTAAATTTATTATACATCAGTTTATCCCCTGAAAAACCCCGAAGACTAAACCATACAAAACAATAAATCTCTCTATTGTTTTATACGTTTGCGAGACATTGTGTCTGACCTTAACAGAATATCATAGATTGACGGTGTTTGAAAACAAAGTATTAAGGAGAATATTTGGATGTAAAAAGAGAAAAGAACGAGAATGTGGAGAAACTTACAGAAAGAAGTTCATGGTTTGTAACCTTCACCCAGTTTTATTAGACGGTTTAAGTTAAGGTAGATGAGACTGGAAAATACATGAAGCATATGTGAGGAAAGAGATCACTTGGTAGACTTAGTAGTAGATGGGAAGATATTATTAAAGCTATCCTGTAAAACTAGTCTTAGTCCTAAGTTGATTTTTTATTTTATAAAGATACTTATGGTTTATCACAATATTCGTTATGTATGTTATGTCATTGAATGCCACGGCGTGTTCTTATCCTTTACATCATATCATAAATAACACCAACATGGCGGCTAAGCGAACTTCTTTGTTGGAAGCAGTACTATTGATGTTTAATATAGGACCCTGAAGCTTTGTATAGTGATACATATGGCCTATTGAAAAATTTATAACTAGACTAAAATATTTTTAAGAATAAAACAATATGAAATTATAGAAGGCTGGAAAAAGTTATGATATTGAGGAGATTCGTAATTTGTGTATTTATCAAAGTATTAGTCTCTTAGTAGGATCAACTCAACGAGAATGACGTAGGTGGGGCATGTAGAACTGACGGGAATTACAAGAAATACATGCGGAATTTTATTTGGAAAGCGTGAATTAAGAGACTACCAGAAAATAGAATTGAAAAAGGAGGATAATATTAAAATGGATCTTAAAAAATGGTGATGTAGCGCTGTGTATTGAATTCATGTGACTCGGAATAGAGACCAGCGGCGGGCTCTTGTGTATACGGTAATGAACTACCGGGTTCCATAAAAGGCGGATAATATATTTACCAGCTGAGCAACTGGTAGCTTAATAAGGACTCTGTGGTATGGAGTTAGTTAAAACTATGTGTTCATATTTAATAAGTGTATGTGGTACTGAATATTTTATTTTCATCTGTGAAAGTGGTATTTTGGACTTTGTCCATCGTCAGTATTTCAATAAAATTACAACTTTTAAGGAAGTTGGACCTTCTACCGTCTTCGGGTGAAAAGGGAAGGACAGAAACCCTAGATGTTGGGCCCTCTGGTTGAGCTGGCCGCAGTAAGAGATATCGCTTTTGCAGATTATACCGTACCATAATGCGACTTTATTTGATTTTCAGTTTATCACATTAGGCTTCTGTTAAAAGTATGCAAACTGTTTTTTTTTTTTACGAAGACCAGCGATATCCACGTGCGTATTTGACCTGAGCAAACAACTGCTTGACGTGAATAACAACTCATGTACTATGCATGGGAACAAAGACAAAAAAACGTATAACTATATCCATTTGAAACATTGCAGATAAATTCGTCAGTGTAGCATATACGGAGAATGAACTGCCTGCTACGTGTAGGCTATATAGGCACCTATGGGGGTTGGGTGGGGAGGGCTTTATAACGTTTCATGGGATTATCGAATTATTCCATGTACTATGCGTGTTATATCGATCTAGGGACCTCGCTAGTGTCTAGGTTAATTCGGGGATAGGATGCACAGCTGGGACCAACTGGGATGTGGCAGGGGGGAATCATGGCTGTTTGACCCACCACCGTAGCACCCCCTACTTCTGGGTGTCAGTGGCGTATGCTTCCCTCAATAAACTAAAGGTTTCTGCAATGCGTCATTTCATACACAGAAACAATTGTGTGGGGGATGAGAAATTTAAGAGAAAGTGAAATCTCTCTCAGGCCTACTGCTCTCTGAGAAGAAGGTGCGCATGTGAGGATAGTACTGGATGTGTAAATGTGGACTGAATTAGTCTGAATCAAGACAGGGTCCAGTGGCGGGCTGAACCATTGGTTTTCATAAATGACAGAATTTGTTTACTAGCTGCGCAACTGCCAGCTTCTCAAGAAAGATTGTTTCGTGGTGTTACAACGTAAGACAAACTGTCTGCCTCTTATAATTCTAACATAAACAAGGCATTTGTACGAAAAGTGACAAATGCGTACACAATTGTTTGACGCATGGCTCAAGGAGAGTAGTCTACTTTGAAGGTAGCTGTTTCTAGATTGAGTCCGGGAACTGTTTGACGTATGGCTCAAGAAGATTAGGCTACTTTGACAGTAGCTATTTCTAGGTTGATTCCAGGAACAGTTTGACGTATAGCTCAAGGAGAGTAGGCTACTCTGAAGGTAGCTATTTCTAGGTTGATTCCGGGATTTGTTTGACATATGGCTTAAGAATAGTATGCTACTTTGACGGTAGCTGTTTCTAGGTTGATTCCAGGAACAGTTTGACGTATAGCTCAAGGAGAGTAGGCTACTTTGACAGTAGCTATTTCTAGGTTGATTCTGGGAATTGTTTGACATATGGCTTAAGAATAGTATGCTACTTTGACGGTAGCTGTTTCTAGGTTTAGTCCGGGACGTTTACTGGCCTATGTATTATGTTACTACGCACAGATGAAACTACAGTGCAACATAATTCATGGTAGTGAACTCCTCATACGTAACAAGCCCCTTTTGCCATGCACTTAAGGTGAGATACAAATCGCGCGCGAGGGTGTGTATTTGTGTTGAGGGGGGAAGGGGTAGTTTTGTGATTAAACCTCACCACCCGTCAGACAGAGAGACCAAATTGGTTCCATTATGTGCCCAGCACAGCCAGACTATGTTCGTGTTGCTTTATCCTCCGGCCGCCTCTGATTGGACTTGTATCAATATCCACGGTGCATGAGTCCGTTCTCATGCACCGATAATGTCATTGTGCCTTTCGCTTGCCCAAATTTGTATGTTCAGAGGACAGGTGCTAACAGAATTCACACCATTGCGGTCGGATTATTTTATATACTAAGGATGACCAAAATGTGGGTAGTCTTTGATGGTATTGTCACTTTGCAATTTTCCATCAGATCACGGAGCATTCTTCAGTATTTTCTCACGTCTCTCAATTCTGGAAGTCGCTTCTCGACATCCTCTTTTGTTATTTTTCTGCCTTTTTTCATTTTTTCGTCCTATTTTCTCGTCTCATTATGGTAACTTTGGCGATAAATTGTAGGCCTATGTATAACGACGATTTTTAGCACTTGGTACTCATGTTTAGAATTGTGCAGTCCTGAGGAATGTATTTCTAACAGATTTTTGATATTATTCACTGTTTCCAAATTAATAATTGATAATCATCATTACATTCTATGCTATGTGCCTTTTACGCATGTAATTCATATATCGTGTGTGTATATATATATATATATATATATATGTCCTGACTGTCACATACTCCTGGATTTAAACATAAGGAATAAAATAACATCTTACAAATCTTGTCAGTATGTGACTTAGTCCATTATTCTACTTTCTGCCGCTGTGGTTCCTTACAGAAATTCGTTTAAATGTTCTCATGGTATTTCCTTCCCTTGGAGTTAGATACCAAGTTGCACACACGTATAAAACAAAATTTTATTGGTTATGTTTTTGTGTATATTAATAAATACTATGTTCTTTATTGCAAGCTTCTCCTCGAATATAATTTTTATTCTTTACTGTCGTTCCCAAATATATGAACTACCATATGCTACATTTTAGAGTCATTTTTATCTGTCTTTATATTATGATTTTGTACTGCAGTCTGGTGACGAGACTGCGTACGTTATAATTACTTTCTTTACTCTGTATGTATAAATTTTTGTTTATATAAATTTCCTTCCAGCTTATAGTAAGAAATTAAAATTTGTGTTTTTCTTTATTAAATTTGTTTTGCCTGGTGAAAATAATTAACAAGTTTACATGCAATAAATATTGAAATGTCATATATGAAGACAGGCAGTCGAGGATAACATGATATTATAAACATACGTGGCGGGTTTTGATAACTGTACAGACATTTTAAGTAAACCAAAGTTTTATTTGTTAATATAATAGAAAATTGACGTTAGTATGAAGTGTGGAACACGAATCGAAATTTAATCACCCCTGATACAATCCATTTAAAATTGACAACAGGAAACTGGTCTCAGTTTGTCTCTTTCTGTCTCGTGTTGGGCCGTGTAGGGGAGCTTGTGTCCGTGTGTGTCCTCTGGTTGCTACAACGGCCGAGGGTTCTCCTGTGCCGCCTGGAATATATGCATGGCAAATCAAAGCTACACTTCCGCAAATTACATTAACAACTAAAATATGGCGTTTAGCGCTCTATGTTAGTATTTATATGTGTCAGACCATATTCGCATGTGTCTATTAGGACGCATTTTCTACTCGTCTGGGTTGTCGTTCCTGACGACAAAGCACACACCCGCGCAATTGGTGTTTATGTCTGTTTGTGGAAAAGGATATCCAATGCTATTAGTAACCAATGAGTACACAAAGGTTCTCCCACGTGCGGATTGAAATAACTGAAGCGAAAAAAGTATTTTAGGCCTGCGTCATCAAATATGGGCTGCATGTATTAATATAAGCGGAAAATTACAAAACAGATTTCAACATAAAAGCGCTCGTGTTTCGGAAATATGTCTGCGATAACACAAGCCCACATTTTGTTTTTGTTTTACGCATGGTTTCCTGTGGTTGTCACTGTGAACTATTCTTTCCAAAATAAGTTTTCTTTTTAATCACCTTAGCCTCAAAAATATCAACATGGCGGACTTGATAAATTATGACGTGGTAACGACAGTTGTGTCACTAAATATACAACATAAAACCCACAGGTATAGTTTGTGGGCATCTCATCGCTGCATGTTTAAATTCAGACTTACAGACTAGTGATTCAAATGGCACATATAGTTGGTTACTACTGGGATAGAAAGGGTTAAGGATTTTTTTTGTTGAACCTGAAATAATAGCGCGAAATCTACATTTTTGTTTCCATTTGGTATCCACCACTAATGGATAATTAAAGCTAGGCTGTGAAATTTTGTATGCAGATGAATCTGAAATATATAGAACTATAAATTATCTATGCATGATTTGTATGATTTAAATTACAGACGCGTTGAGGGGATGAATTTTATATGGGAATTTTAATTTATAGTCCGAAACTTACTATGGAAATTAATACAAAGAAATTATTCACTAAATTCTATAATAATTAATTTTCAGTTTATTGCAGCATTGCTATAATGAAGGGTCTAAGATTAAGCCATTTGATACGAAAGTAGGCGCCATGAGAACTTTCCAGTAGGCTACCTCATATTGAAAAATGCTTTATTTTAATCCATTATTCACAGAGCTAGCATAAGTAAATGTATTTATAAAATAAATTAAATGTGGAAACTTCTTCAGGGCGACAGAAGCCAGACTTCTGCCAAACTTAAGACTCCACTACTACAGGTGCAACAGCCTCGTTCAAAATTTCTTTGCTACCAGGGTCGCCACGATCAGAGCCTGATTTTAATTTTTCTGTTTCGCACTGACGTTGCTTGCGTAGTCAGGCGTGACGGACATTGGCTTTTATGTTAGGAGTAGGTTTGGAAAGTGTCGACCGTGGTTTATTTAAGGGCAATATCTCAGTTTTCAAATTGAGAAACTGAAAAAAATATAATAACGGCCTGAGTCAGTATGTTACAGCTGGATGCAAACTGTATATCTCCGGAACACAAATCTGAAGCGTTACCGCTGTGATAACTTGCTCGGATTGACCGTATTTCGAAGTGCTTTATACTAATCTGTGGAGAAATTTCGCTAACACAGTATACCCAACAGCAAGTTCGAATACAATGATGTTATAACAATGTTGTTGCTTATGGTTTTAGTATAGACGTTTTCTTTGACTGTCCCACAATTGAATTACTCGTTTGTATAGAAGCCTAATTTATAAAGGGAACCCCCCCTTCTCACCCCTCTTCCATAATTCGATGAACATTCGGCTGCAGCCGACTTCTCCCGCAGTGAGAGTTTCATTTGTTTCTTTTAAGAGTCGCGCGCGTCTGTATGGCGACTCTCAACTCCCTCTTCTTTTTACGGATTCTACTTTTTCCCTCTCTGCCGCCCACTTGGACCATTTTTCAAATTTGTACTGCAGGAAAGTAAAATTACAATGAAAAATAACGTTACATCTTTGTAAGGAAATATGCATCCAAAATCTGCGACAAATTTCGTGTTGTTTGGTGTTACGTGTAACATTTTCCTTGATCGTCAAATTAGTTTAAAATGATTCGTTAATTTTTGTTGTTCCTTTGTTAAATTTCGAATATTGCTCTCTTCTGTTTTGTTCTGCCGTTTAGTTATGTAGGTGGTTACCAGGTTTCAACCCTGAAGATGGAAGCTATACGTCCCTCCGAAACCTTAGTACCAACCTATAAGACCACACGGAATCACAGTCAAGCCTCAGGGCTGATAGAATTATTGTTATTTGTCATTAAATTAAGGTTCTGTATCACCCCACGATAATAAATCTCTCTTGCGATACATCGCTTTATGCATTCGACCTGTATGGTGCCATAGCAATCAAGACGTTGACATACGAAGAAAGCGGAAGGGACAAAACAGTTACACGACGTTATGTTATCGTGATGTTATCACTGAATCATTCAAGAAATATTCACATCGAACTCATGGCTGTAAAACCTACTCTGATTGGTTAGCGCTGCTGCTGTGTTTTCGGGAGGTTCCGGTTTAAAATCTCGGTCCTGATACCGGCTATCCTGCATTAATATTTTCGTGGTTTTTCTCAGTCGTTTTAAGCAAATACCAGGACGATTACCTACCTTCCTGCCACGTCCTGTTCTGTTCATTATTCACTTATTATCTTCTCATTTGATACTCGTCACCTCTGATGTGTTTACCGAAGATTAAATTAGCCACACATAAATCTCGTGACACCACAAACCGACAATGGGTCATGAGCCTCAGGTTGGAAATCACTGCTCCAAATTCATGTATAGACTATTTTGGTCTAAGCTTGTAAAAATGGTTAAGCTTCCATGATTAAATTATATAGGGCTTGGTATAAGCTGTAGTAATGATTTCTTGCTTGAGTGTAAAGGGAAATACCTGTTCAAAATTAGAGATACGGTAATAAAATTAACATTTCGTTACGTGCGCGTCAGGAATAAGTACGAGATCCGCAGATGAATGTAATTCCGTTAATTAACCTTTAATATCCATTGGTAACAATTTTAACTTATCACCTGGCTTAACTATAGGCTAACTTAAATTTATTTTTTTGTGTTTATGTGCTTCGCATGAATAAACAACGGTTATTTCCTTAACCAGCGTTAACGAATGGCGAAGAGTTGTATTTTATTTCCGGTACCGACTGGATTCATAAATAAGATTTAGACCAGCTTTAACTTCAAAGATTTAATGACCGCACATAATGCCTGTCTCTCGTTAGCAAACACATTCAACACCACTAGTACCGAGCCAGTCATTGGACACGATCCTTAACCCATCTTGAGAATCTACAATCCTATAGTCCATTTTCTTAATATTGTACTTCCATTGCTTTCTTCGTCTTCCAAGTAATCGTTTTTCAGAAGATTTTAAGAAATATAGACTACACAGCGCAACAACCCAGAAGACAGAAATCTTCATATACAGAACAGTTAGCGATACCTGCATGATAAATTCTTCAGTATAAGAGTTTGGCACGTTAACTAAGTCTGCAGACCTCCGATTCGTCCGTCTTTATGCAGCCTCTCGGCATCTGTATCCTCCCGCACGACCTCTGCGACACTATTGCCTGCCTCCAGCCAGCGCACTGTGCTCTTCTTTTGTTCGCCTCCAATTCAATTACCGCAGCATTAGGTTATGATGGAAGAGAAGAGACGAACTGAGAGGATGGGACACACAAGCTGTCACCGCCACTATTTGTCACCACTAGCTGCCTTCAGCGGCAAATCGTAACCCTGTTACTGCTTACTTACGCGACGTTTTTTACAGCAACGACACATTTCAATGGTTGCCTTCAGTTTTAAATAGGCGTGAACGGCGCTAATATAGGCCTATGAGGAATTTTAATTATCGGCTGAGCGAAACAAATGTAGGAGGTTCTATGGACTTTATTCTCGGCATGATACGAAAGTAAAGTTCAATGGAGTAAGCCTATTTTACAAATGATGTGCCACCTGTCTTGTGTCCGGCCGGGGCGTGATACTGAACACTCACCCCCATCTAGTGCAGAGGCTGAAAATGAACAGAGTTAGTGCTAGCTATATCTTTGATGCTTGATAAGAAGAGTTGAAGTGAAACGTAGTTTGTGTTTATTCAATCCTGTGAAACATGAAGTTTATCTACATAAGTAATTTCTTACGTCAAAGAAAACACATCGTAACACATTACAAATCAATCGGTTAAAACTGTTTAAATAAATAATTCTTGTTTATTCTGTGAATTGTATAAATCTGTGAGAAAAATGCAGAGTCAATTAACGTGAAAGCTGATGGTAAATATAGTTACCACTGTGCCTATGAACGTCATAAAGACATTGTAGACGTTGGTACTACTAGAGAGAGGCGATGTTTACTTTTCGTTTACTTTACACTGGGATAAATATTCCCCAGGACTTATCGGCGAAGATAAAAATAACTTTTTCTGCCGGGAATCGATAAGGATCTTCAGGTCCGAAGTCAGACCTTTTCATGACCGAGATCGCTCTGTAACTGCTTTATGGTTGTTGTAAGTCACTGAGAGATGTCATAGGTTTGATGGTACGGTAGACATTCGAATAAAGAGACTGTAATATTTTGAACGTGTGCTGTCTGCCACGCCTCACTAAGCCCCCCAGAGAATAGCACTCCTAGCAGGGTGCCACACACGAAAACCTCCAGGCCCTGGAGTTTGTGATAGCAATGTGACTGTTAACAGGGGATGAACTTGGGATGAGAAACACATTTTCATGTCTCCCACAGGAGAAAAATTCTGGGTCCACGGTGTAGACCTATTACAGACCTGTTAAACGCGTGGCACAAGAGGCTATGTCACGTGGCTTTGTTGACTTCGAAATAGAAGGAAAATAGACCATTCTGAGGCCGCAGTGTCGAAAGACTGGAAACGGCTGTGGGTATTCTTGAAAGTAAAATGAATCTTCAATAATTTCCATGTTATGAACGACGTATTGAATATAAATACTCGCACTTCTAATCAGGATTATTGTTGTGTTTGAGTAGATAAAGATTATAAAAGTATCCTTCCATTTAAACCTGACTATGGTTAACAATTTTAGCTTTCCAAAAATAAAAATTACTTTTTGCCATGAAAATTATTGACAAAACAAGGTTTTTAAAATAGAACTCAGCATGGAAATTAATAAGGAGATAAATAGCATAAATCAATTTTGGGAATCATTGGTTTAGAAAAAATAATCAGCCATTAACTATTTCAGTGTTGTGAAAAATCTAGCGAGCCTAGAAATACTGTCAACTTTATCGAATAATTCTTTAATTTTCTTTTTCGATTTCGTACGTACATGTCACGGATTGAGAGGCCATTTCTGAAAATAATAAATCGATTCGAAATCTCGAAGGAACAAGCCTGGCCGTCATATTAAATGCTACCAAAATGGAACCGTCATATTCACGTAACGTAGGAGTATGTTCGAATTATTTTTATTGTATAATATTGCATATGAAATTAAGTATACATAAGCATACTCAAAATGATTAATTTGGCATGTCTGTAAAAAATAGATATAGTTTTCTTAAAGCATCTTTGAAAATCTGAATCACACAGCCTATTTTAATCATTTAACAGTTGAATTAGGCTTGAAGTATACTTTTAGAAAGGCGTAAGCCTGTGTCGAATTTTTGACACGTGCTAAACCTAAGTTGAATTTATTATATTATCTCTGTGACGGTATGAATTCAGAAGTGCCCAGACATCAAGATGTAAACCAAGTGGTTAGTATAAAGGAGTTATGGAGGCGTAGCTCCATGCATTTTAAGTCTCGAGACTAAATATAGTTGAAAGGTGAATCTTTATCCCTGGGAAAGAGCAACCAATTCTCTTTGGATATATCCAGGTCTAAGACAGGGTAAGCCTCTGGTAATATAGAAGTAGACTCGAAAAACATTGCTACACCTGTCAAGAACTGTGCCTAGTCGCTTGCCAGTTACGTCACTGACTTATTTCGACTCGTCTATGTAGGTGCAATAGATAACTCATTGTTAAACAGAAATAAACCTAAACTGGTAGGCCCTACACTAAATAAAATATATTTTTTTCAATTTCCTCAGCACTTCAGAGTAAACGCCAAGAAATTGAAAATATATGGGTTCTTCTTCTTTAACGTCTCGTGTTTTTCTGCGCATCGTGAGGCTTATGCCCCGTTAATGGAAATGAATCGGGTACTTAATTACTTAACTAATTAATTAATTACGAAAGGAACACAGAAGAGATTTTATGTTGTTCTTTTTTCGATGTGTCATCCGGGCGAAGACGGCGACCGTGAATGTTCCGCCCCTGTTTCATAGTCCAGCAGTGAGACTGTCTGTCTGGTCTATGATACCAACACACACACAGCAGTTGCTGATTACTCTTGACAAGAAACTGAGTTGTTTCTTCCTTTCCCGACAGGGGGTCTGCAGGTTGTTCTGACACACTGCCGCTCTCGTCCGTTCGTACTCCTCAATGGTGGTCTGCGATGTCTCTAGGGGGTCTATCAAATAAACTACAATATAGACTGCCCTGTCACTCCGGATGCTGCAGCTACATTACAGACTGATCTAGAACACAAAACATCTAAAAGCAAGACCGTAAGGAAGTCATAATCCAATCCCGTCAATCAATTAGGCCTAAAGGTAACTGTCTTCTGGGTTGTACCAACGTTTCAGAGATTTAAGCCCTGATGATGGGGGTAGCAAGCACGTTTGAAACGTCAGTAAACTTCTGCGGGACTACATGGCGTTATAACTCAGAAGACAGTCATCTTTGTACTCGCCGCTGTGAGAATCTCAGATCTTAATTATCTCAATTAGGCCTTTCGACACCACGCGTCCTCGTTGATCACAATTCTTTCTTCGTGTTCGAAACGTGTGGGGTTATATACCCACCAACTTTTAGTGTATCCTTACAGAGGTGTTTCGAGGTTTTTCTCAGATACTCAAGTCAAATGCTAGGGCATTATGCATGTCTTTCCATAGACTATCAAGCCGACCCTTCAAAATTCTTAGTCACAGTGATGAGAAATCGCCCTTTAATTGAATTAAGAAACTGCAAAACAACATCTAATATCGGAGATGTAATGTCTGCATAAGTGTTTCTCCGTGGATCTAGAAACCGACGTTTCAGAGGTGCTGTCTTTCTCCATCATTTTCGAGCCTACACGGAGCAAAATCCCAAAAAGAAAGTTATAATCAAACTCGTCGCTGTGAGAATGTGAAATCTCACCAAAATCTGACCTTTACCATGCTGAGTTGCTTTTTTTTTTAAAACGTTGCCTCGGGTTACGTGTTTATTAGCGCAGTTTTGTACTGTAACCTACGACGTTGATAACTTCGCTGGTGCTGTCCACACGAAGTAACGCCATCTTACAACGTATTGGTACATCTGAGCTTGTAATTATAGGGCGTAATGCGCGGAAAATGAAGGGTGTAGGGAGGGAAGTAGGTTCTTCAGATTAGACCGCGGTTCATGTGACGTCAGTGCATGCTCACATCTGGTGCCCGTTTATACCACGGCAGCTCAGATTTCTCAATCGGCAGACGGGTCACAAAGGAGTTCCAGTTTTATCAGACAGTTTAACGTCGTGTGGGGAGACGGGGAAAGGGCCCTTAAAGATTTCCTCAGTATCTCGGTCAGTTGCAACGCCTACATGCTCGATAATTAATTTTCAATGTTTGTTCCATGTACTCTCGTATTTCGTATTGACGACAGTTCTTAGTTTAATAGTGTTATGATTTTAAAGCTGTCATTTAGTACAGCTGTGACATAAATATGCCTGCATAGAAATTAAAATGAAACTTTGGTGTACACTGTATGAAGGCAGGAAAACCTGTCTCTTCTTTTTAACTACGCATAATGCCATGTAGATGTATGGAGAAGTGGAGGTGTGTCTCCACGTAGTTTTTATTTAGGCACTAGATTAAGACGTGTTGTTAGCTTAATGCTCCAGCCATACAACCATAACTACACTCTGTGGGCAAAATGTAGGATAATTATTTGTTATGCAGGTGGTACATATAGTTACCATTGGGTTTTAAAGGGTTAATTTCCTTAGTTATTGTGTACGTTGTAGGGTTGTTCTGTTTTCTTTAAAATTCTGTACAAGGTTTGAAGTAAAATAGGACTCCCGTGTCCTGTGACAGACTGCTTCGATCGCATCCGATGAAACCCAACAGAGGCTGTGGTGTTCCATCCATCACACTGTGTGACGTGGATCTGACGGTTGTATCCGGACATGATCGGACCGTGGGACGTAGAGCGTCATTGTCACGTTCCTGGGTGATATGTTGGCCACGCCCGAACGTCCAACTGAGCAAAAGGCCACACAAAGAAGCTACAAATATTATTACATTATTAAAATGACCACTGTCAGACAGCTGGCTCTACGAGCAGTATGGCGTGGGGGCTGGGTTCAGTTTCCATCCGGTATTTCCAAGGATTGGTTGATGATTGATTAATGGGTTTAAAGTCAACTCCACTGCACTGGTCACTTCGCGTCTCACAATACAATGAACAAATTTAAACCTTAAGTTACGCACTAGTCTATGTTCAACGTTCTGAAGCTTTTCGTCAAAATAATGTTTAAGAAGTCGGCTCTTACCTCGAATAAGATGTATCTCTTTACTGTTACAAAGATTAGATGGTTAATGCTGTTTAAGGAAATAATCATTTTCTATTCTGAGAATCATACAAATCGCATGAATATTTTGTGTCGGCAAAATGTAAATTTACTGGAACAGGTGGGACATGCAAAGTTTATTTTTTCTCTAGACTTTTATAGACCTAATACCTACGTGACTTAGTTCTTCTTAATTTAGATCTATTGTACCTTCTCTCCTTTGAAAGTCTACATCCAATCGCAAAGACGCAAGAGAATTTATATTAAACAAGATCAAGTTAACCGATTAAAAGTAAACGTACTGCAGAAACATCAGTGTTACTGATGTCTGAAAATAAATGTTTATTTTAAATTACAAAACTTGATGATATTCCTTCATAACTTTCTCAAATTAATTAAAATTTTTCTAACCTTTAGTTTTGTCTAAAAGCGGCTGTATTTTCTGTTTGATAAACGCAGAATTATGATCCTACAACTTACAAGAAGTTACGGGCCTGTGTTTACGTAAAACAGTAAATTTATATATTACTTTACATGGTTGTGAAACGTGGTATTTTGTTCAAATTAATTTTTTTTTAAATAAGTTCAGAAAAATATTTTTCTTAAAGGAAACTAAGAAAGTGGTAAATCATAAAACTAGTATCATGATTTGTATGCTTAATACCACTAGCAAATTTAGAAGTTCGAACTTCGTACGATGTATCTGGGACGACACGAAATGCAACCCGCTGTTTTCTGACAAAACTTAGGTAGAAAATGTGATGTGGGATAACATTAAGACAGGTGTAGCTGGAACCCACTGAAATACGGGAAAGAGCCCTATGCCCGTCGTAAGCCTACTCTTTAAAGCAGCATTTCTGCCCCTTAAACCGTGTGACTTCCTTGTTGCTAACCTACATTGAAACATAATTGGAAAACGCAGAAACTGTTGGAAGAAATATGTTCGGGAATTCGAACCTCGGCCTACGGGCTGTTGCCTAAACATATTTTTCGTGATCGCTTTCAGTGAGGCCATTTCGAGACGAATATCGGATGCGACAGGTTCATTTCAAAACCTTACAATTCGTAAAGAAAGAAAGATAAATAGTGAAATAAATAAATAAATAACTAAGTCTGAATAAGCAGAGGAAATTTAGTTGAAGAATGAGGGAAAATAAGAGAGAAATAAAAAGATGGAGCGAGGTACACGAAAGAAATACAGAAGAAGGGAGCAGAAGAGAATGAACGATGCTTATATTTCTTGACGGGAAGAGAACTCCAGCAGCGTCGGATGGTCAGACAGAGAGAAAGACAGTAGATTCACCCGGGCTAAGCTAGAGTCACAGTCTCCCTCCACCATCTCGTGATGTCCTTGCTTTATTTTCATCTCCGTCTTGAGCTGGTTCTCTACTCCAACTCGGATCGAAGTCACATTTACTTTGCTGTTCGGGAGGCTAGAAGCTTTTTGAATGAGAATTAAGCTTCTTATCCTCCACACACCCCCTGCCTTGCTAAAATGCAGCGACCACTGCTTCCCTTCATGACCCCGCAACCCCTTACATCCCTTACAATTCCCGCCTCCTGATACACACTGCTTTTTCGGTGAGCCAATGAGATCACGACATCACGCTTCAGCCGACAGCAGCCGACGACCAATAGGATTAAGGCATGTAGGCACTTGCCAGCAGCGTCAACCAATCAATGGTGAATATCACGATGATATTATTTGTGATAGGAGGATCGTAGGGTGGATCTCCTCTTTGCCGACAGAGCTCTTCGACTCGTGGGCCGTATGGTTAAAATGAGAGCAGGGGGTGGGTGGGAAATCACGCCTCAAACATAACAAAGACGAAGCAAGCCGCTTCCGAATACTTATAATTCTTTTCGTCTGATCATCCGATTAAATTATGATCGTCTTCCACGTGTCTTGAGCAGTGACAAACTTCTGTCACAATCAGTAAAGTTTTTTTGTAGGCGGAGGGGCGGTAATGATTGACGGGTCACGTATACTATATACTCTGCTTGTCTCCCACCACTGGTGTCATGAGTAAGAGCAATTACTGTAATGCCTTCCTCCCCTCCCGCGCGTCACTCTTCACCCTGTGCGCTCCTTCAGTTTTGATCGCATGTGTACGACTGCGCTTGTCGAGATGGTGATGCTGGTAGGTGCATCAACAGCTACGCCAAGAGCCATCGTAGCGAGATTAAGCCACGTCACAGACGTCCCGCGGTTGCTATGCTAAACGTACACGAACTGCGTACTTAAATGTGGGAACAAAATTTGTAGGCTGTTTATTGGAATAACTAAACTGTAGAATAGGATTGTAATAAGCCGTGTGTTATTACTGAGAGCACCGCAGAGCCACCATCGGATGGAACCGGCAAGTTCTTCCCCGCCGGCAACCACAGCGGTAGGATCGGCTCAGCCGTCACTCGAATCGGAAAACGTCACTCGCGGTAAGTATTTTAGAGCCACTGTTTCTTATGAGGGTCACAACGGGACTGTGATTGTGAGTTTGATTCTGTCAATGGCTTGGTAATTGTTTGTGTGTTGGAAAAATAAAATGTTTGTGTTAATTTGAAAGTGATTTATGAATACATACACGCCTGTAGTCTACGTAAACACTTAAACCTTTGTTTATTTGCGATATTCATTTGACAGTGAACCGTTTTAAAGTTAACCTGTATGTAAATTCTAATTTGTATGGACTGTGATTATAAATCGGTTGCCGCATAACGCTTATTGAAATTATTACAAGCTGTTTTACTGCTTTTGTAAAAGTGTCGGGCTATTATTGAACGTTGTAGACACAGTGTGTAGTACAGGTTTTTAGATGTAATAATTTAAAAAAAACAATTTAAATCTGAATTAAATCGGTGTTTCTCAACCCTCGTTCCAAGTATATTTTTCATGTATTATATCACCTTGTAAGTATATCGTCTAATTAATACATTAATGCTACTTAAATTAAATATTTAATGTCAAGTGAATACTTTACAAAAATATAAATAATCATCGTGAATTGGTTTCCTCAAAATTGTTAATAAATTATCTTAATGTTTCACTTCAGAACAGACTTATTTACAATCTAAGTGCTAAGTAATTTCTTCCTAATCGAATAGGACCGGATGATTCTCATTTCATCTTATTATCATAATTTGTTGGTTTTGGGTAGGCTACAGGATAGAAGCCCAGGAAGTATTCGGTTTGGTTGGTTTTGTTTTGATATGATGTTTGTAGGGCTCTGACGTTTATAAACATAGGCCAAGGTCAAGTTTGTTTCTCTAGGCTGTGGACTGTTTCATATGTTTTAATTTGGTTCATTATGTCACACAATACGACACTGTCCGTTGTAGTCTTTTGAGTTGTGACGTCGTGAAGTCTACTCTGATGATAGAGGCGATGGGTTTCTTCGCAACTTTGGTATTTATCACACGGCGTCACAAATCACGCTGAACTATCGAAACCTCAAATCTCATCTGTTTTACAGTTTGCTACTTATCATTCATGTAAATATTGTTATTGGTAAGATTGTTGTTATTAATATATTAGTTAAAGTAAACAATTCTGCCAATTCGGTAGGGAATTTACATTTTTATTTTGACGGACAAGACCAGACCATGGATGCTTATCTAGACTCTAAGCATTTTAAACATCAGTGCCAATTTAATACCTGTTTCTTTGTGGCTAAGTGTGTTACGCTTGTAATATACGTTCGCTTAATATCAACATTAACTCTTTTAAGGTTTATCATTTACATTTAATAACTTGATAGGTCTGTCACCATGCAACACCGTTACTTAATGGACAATTTTACGGCATACGGGCAATAATACCGATAACAGAGCATTACAGTATGCTTTTGTGTTTAATGAGTCAGCATGTGTACTGTGAAGTCATGTTTTAATAGATTGAAGGTTAAAATATTTCAGGAAAACACAGGTAGATTGTAGCATATTTATTAAAAAGCATAACAAAATACATCGTGATAGATTCGCCGCAAGGATTTAAGCCCTGAATATAGCCTACAAATAAACCCATGAATCTGCTCTGGGAACGTTTTATTTATTTTAACGTCTCCAGAGGGTTGATCATTTTATGATTTGTAAGGCTGAATACGTAATGAGCGCGTTTCTTTAAAAATAATTTTGCACACACACGAGAGATACAGTGGAATGTTCATACAAACATGAGGGAATTTTCTTTTTAAGAAAAAATAGTAAGAAACTTAATGTTGTAATATCAGTAAGCCTAAATCATTTAAAATTTATTTTCCGTGCCATAGGGTCGTATTAAAAATAACTTTTATGATTATAATTTTCCGCTGAAATATTAAGGAGAGTGTTACATAAAATATATTTCTTTTGTTCATAATTTAGGCTAGTTAGGAAACGTAGATACTGAGCCTGTTTCGTGTTTAAGGTACAGAAATATGTGCAAACAGCGTGGTTAATAGGCTAACTTACGTGAATCTAGTTAAGTGTGTTTAATTGTGTTTAATGAGATGCAGTTTCTGTTGACTGTTTTAAAAAAAATACTTTCCTTTATCAAACCCAATTAGACATTTCTTATTATGATGTATTTACCTCTGTATCAAGTTCAAATAAGTACTGGTAACAACTTAATTCAACTCTTACTTAAAGAAGATATTAATAATACATAATTTCGCCCTATAGGCCTGTGTGCTTAATGATGAATTCTAGGTAAACTGTGCTAAATATTAGTTCGATCACTTATCAAACCTTTAGAGAATTATGTTTCTTTCCAGGCATTCAAAAATAGACTTATACTCTGCAGTGATTTATTGTCATTTTATAGGGCTAATGTACAGAGATTTATTTCACCCGACGAGGAGTTAATATAGTGCTAATTATTAACAGGCTAACCGCAATGATATTGAATATATAAACAGTACATGGTTTTATTCCTTCATCAATCACACCACGAATATACGTACGTATGAGCGTGTAACTCATTCCTCTTTTAGCTTTGGCATTAGGCTATTTAAGCTGTTTAGTTTTATCCATTTAGAGGTTAATAGTACTATTTCGAAACTATATGATAATATTTTTTGCCTTCTGGCATGGAAAATGCACTATTTATTACCAATCCACATTTAGACCTATTAAATTTAGTACCAAACCACAGAGACATGTGGGATTTTAGCATGTTTTGTAAACATGTGAACAGTAGTTGTAGTTATGTTGTATTTATTTGGTTCTTGATTTATTTAACGACACTTTGACAACTATATGTGCAAGATACAAGATTATAATGTTATCTGTGTGTCTCCCTTTCAGAGTGAGTCTCATATGAAATGTTTCTGTTTATTTTTTATGTTACCTGAAAGAAACTTAAAGGTAGTTGTTTAGCAAAATTATTGTAAATTAAATGACGATTATGAACATATAAGAACATAATCGTGGCTTACATTAAGATATATCAATGAAGCATGAGTATCCATTGCTACATCAAGACGTTTCACAAATTTTACATCGTGAAGCAAAATTTATGATACAGAGTATTGGTGGTAGTACAGCTCTTTAATATCCATTCGTGTCTGAAAGTATCCCTCTAAATAGACACCCTCTAAATAATGGCCTGCTTTCCCGACGAGGAGTTAATATAGTGCTAATTATTAACAGGCTAACCGCAATGATATTGAATATATAAACAGTACATGGTTTTATTCCTTCATCAATCACACCACGAATATACGTACGTATGAGCGTGTAACTCATTCCTCTTTTAGCTTTGGCATTAGGCTATTTAAGCTGTTTAGTTTTATCCATTTAGAGGTTAATAGTACTATTTCGAAACTATATGATAATATTTTTTGCCTTCTGGCATGGAAAATGCACTATTTATTACCAATCCACATTTAGACCTATTAAATTTAGTACCAAACCACAGAGACATGTGGGATTTTAGCATGTTTTGTAAACATGTGAACAGTAGTTGTAGTTATGTTGTATTTATTTGGTTCTTGATTTATTTAACGACACTTTGACAACTATATGTGCAAGATACAAGATTATAATGTTATCTGTGTGTCTCCCTTTCAACTTTTGAACCAGATTCTCGATAATCACTGTAAAGTGTTATGCCGATGCAAGCCACCCCCAACTTGACACATTCTAAAGAGCCGAAATTCTGAGATGGGGGCGAAACTAACGCAAAATATGCAATTCATTTTGAGGTGATTAATGCGAAATTTTTCTGTAGCTTTCAGTTTGACAGCGATAGACCTAATTGATGAAATACTGGAAAGGCATTTGAAATTTTATATTTAAACAGGTCATTAACACAGCCTACCTTCAAATTATGTATAAAATACTGACTGTAACTTAACGATTACATGTACATGGCGACATCGCGAAATTTTAAAGTTATATTTAACAAACTTAACATAGGCTTAGACTGGATCATATACTTTGGGGTAACTAATAAGTTTAAGTTCTTCCCGAAGTATAAATAATAATAACAATATTCTAATTAACATTCTGGGACATAATTAGAATAGCACGCAACAATAAAGAAAATGTGACTTAAGCATACGATTCCAAATATTTAAGACAGTCTTCTTTTCTAGAGAGCCGTTTATAAAAACTTTTTACGTTAATAATTGCGTCTGGTTTTCCTTATGAGAGTTATGCTTCACTGCACAAATGAAGGTACCAACTGCAAACCTCCCAGTTTCCTCGTTTCACGTTATATCGATGCTTAAAAAAATGTGCAATTAAACAAACATCAAATTTCTACGTGTCTGTTTTACTATTGTACATTATTTTTAGATTTCAGTATATGGCTTCAACCCTACAAAATTCCTCCAACGTCACATTTTAAGCCTAAAATTCTAGTGACCACAAAACAGAAGCTTTTGAATCTATTCGTGTAATAACAGTCTTCCTTCCTTCCCCCTCCCCCCAGAGCCCATTTCATGCTCAGTGTCATTTATGAGTTTCATCATAATCCACAGTTAGGATATGCAGAAAAGCCTATAAATTAGTGGCGAGCACAGTTGTGATTGCAGCTGGACAGACAGTGTTTTGGCAATTCGTCACAAACTGCAAGCGTATACATAAATCCCAAATGTATTATATCTGCATGATATGTATGTTATATATATAAATGCATGCAGGGTCCAGTACTAATTCTCATCACATGACCTAACCTCATCATTTGCTCGTTACTGGGAGTTTTCTGCGTTACTCTAGGGATCACATTTAGCGCTCTCTTCCCTTCGTAGTCATTTACCCTCCTCTGCCCCCAGAGTTTGTGAAACGTTCAGTTACATTTGCAGACCCGGAAACCCTGGATAACGAAGGAGTTAAAGTCTCAAATTAAACATGGCGGAGTAAGCACGGTTATGATAGAAAGATGAGTCACGTGTTATGAGAAGTATAAATCTGAACTTACGTTTCACTGAAGTAGAATCAGTCGGTACAGTTGAAAATTCGGCAGCGATGATTTTCCATCTTGTTGATGTTACTTAAATTATTTTAAAATTCTGATATTTTTATAGAGAAATTACTGAGGAGAACATTTGAACCTAAGGTTGGAAGAAATAGGCGGCAGGAATAAATTACGTACTGTACTCCACAAAATATTCCTATCAGGGTCACCAAATTAGAAAAAAATATGACTGTCGGAGAGCTGAAAGGAAGACGTTACTTGGAAGACCTAGAAATAGAGAGGGGGTAACATTAAACTCAATTCATGTGGCTCAGAGTAGAGAATAGTGGCGGACTATTGTGAACGGTAATGAACTCGAAACCCTGAAATGGAGTCAGTATGTTCCTCTGGAATGTTGGTATTTAAGTTTATCTACACGTCCACATGGCGTTACAATCCAGAAGACCGTAATTAACATTTTGGTTCCGTAAAAGTTTAAAAAAAATTTTGATTAAAACTATTGTTGTTTTATGAGTTGTAGCTCTGTGTAGTCTGATGGACGTTTTCCAGCGTTTCAGAGGTACTTGCTGCCTCTATCATCAGGGCGCTTGCCGCCGCCAGAACCTGAAATATCACAAATTCATCTGTTTGATTCGTTCAGTGACTGTTACCTTCTTAAGACGGACTCTGCTCTGAGGAGTTGGTCACGTTTTGGGTTGCAGGATACTTGGACCCATGTAAAGTGATGTCGACTGAACACAACTACTCCCGTCTGAGCGGTGTTTCCTGGTCTCAGGTGCGTTGTTTGATACCGCGGTTAAAATTCTGGCATTTAATCGGCGATTGAATAATGTACCGAGTTTTCTCATGGGTAAGGAATACGATACAGCGGTTGGTTGCTACACGAGGCAAGTCTTTCAAACGGGGAAACAGTGAAATGTTGATGTAACAAGGGACAAGTCTGCTACCGAATATTAAAACACCCTTATTAATTTTTCTTCGCCTTTCAAACATTAGTTCATGGCATGTCCCAATTCAAAAATACGGCACTACTTCCGAAATTATTAATCCGAATCGTCGTTTGGTAGGACTCCTTGGATGGGAGATCAGCTATATACACAGGACTACAAAACACATACATAAGATAATAAATGTGTGCGTCAGATATAATTCGAATCCACGTGAAAATGTTAATGCCTATCTACAGTTCGTTAACTTTTTAAGCGGCGATTTGTATCTGCGATAAACTGAGACGGAGATCAATGACACAGAACACATTCGGTGCAAACAAGAACAGAGGTTTGTAGTCTTGTTGCACCACAAGCTGACGACACTCGAGTGGGATGTACTCCGATGTGTGTCACCAGTCCGACACGTGTCTTCAGTCCCCGGCACCCCCGACAGGGCACGGAGTCAACACCCCGGGCTTTACTCTACTTACATATGAACGGATGCTTGCTTCCTTGCTTGCCTTAGGGGTGGACAACAACTAACTGCAATTGTTCATATATTTAAACAGAGACGGTGAAGTATTTTGAAACGTGCTTGTTTTGTCAAAGGAGTGTACAGTTTTGGGTCACTGCAATTTGAAGACCGTAGGTTCTAGTTCTTCTGTGGCCACATGTGTATTTGTGTCTTCTTTTCTTTGTGTTGTCTTGTGAGGGTAGATGGGTTTATAACGGGTGACGTACTAAAATGAATTTGGCAGTAGTGCGAAGAATTTTAAAGGGGTGAATAGATGAATAAGAAAGTGGAACTGACGAAGGAAATGGAGTGGAGAAAGAAAAGAACAAATAGAAGAAATAGAAATTGAGGAGGACTGAAGAGGCAAAAATGAGGGGAAAGACGTAGGAGAAGAATATGGAATAGGAACAGAAGTTGAAGAGAAGCATAATAAGGAAGTCTGATCTAAACCGTGTTTATTGGTGACGATGTGGATGCTTAGATCTTAATGTTTATGATCATACTTCATTTGTTTCATCATAAGCTAATTCTTTTGGACGTTATCCGCTGTTTCTCACAAGCTGGAACTCAGTTAACACTGTTCAACTTCGTCCAAGGACCAAGAAATGGATATATTTCTTGAGAAGCTAACAGTACGCTGAGCTAGTCTAGAAATCCCTACCATTTATGAAACCAAAAGTTTCATAATTATCTTCACAACAGCTCGCCACTGGCCCCTATCCTGAACCAGATGAAACCAATCAACTTTCTTCAATCTTATTTTCCTAAGATAAATTTCAGTATTATACTCCCATCTATGCCCAGATCTTGCGAGTGGTCTCTTTCCTTCAGGCTTTCCAACTAACATTTTTACGAATTTATTATCCCCCAAGTGCATCACGTGTCCCACCCAACCACACCCCCTTACTTCATCATTCTAATAATATTTTGTGGAGTGTAGAAACTGTTAAGCTTTGTTATGTAGTTTCAAGCCATCATTTCTCTCACTTTCTCTTTCTTAGATTCAAACATATTTATGTACATTTGATAATTGTATTTCGGAATATTTCTGAAATGAAACGCTAACACACTAAATAGAATGATGAGTAACATTCATACGCCTGCAATTAATAAGCGATCAACTTAATTGTTTTTCATTAAAATGTTATTTGTGGTCATTTTACTCTTAATTACCTTTATTTATAAATCATGTGACCCTCTAAATTTTTCACCAATATTCTGCTTGATATTACCTCCCAGTGTTATTTAGCTTCTAAAATATGTAACCTCAGACAATGCACTCTGAATGCTTTAGCCTTTTAAAAACAACTTGCAATTTTGCGGTAATTGCCGGAGTGTACTTCGGAGCGAGCCTATACGTCACGTCTCACACTGGTTTTGGAGTTCGCTCCCTATTGCACGCAACGTAGACAAAAATACACCATGAAACAACCTGAAAATAAGGTACGTTCAGCTAATCAAGAAATTCCCCGCCTTTTATAGAGCAAAACTGCTCATTGCCATGTTCAAAAGAGCCCGCCATTGGTCCTTATACGGATCCAGATGAATCCAATTTACGTATTGCAATTCTATTTCTCCAAGATACATTTTATTATTATCTTTACGTATGCCCGTGGGTCTTCTGAATGATTTCTTCTCTTCAAGCTTTCTAATAAAAATTCTGTATGCATTTATAAACTCTGCAATGCTCGCTGCATGTCCTGCCCGTCTCATCTTCCTTGATTTGACCGTCCTAACGATATTTGGTGAAGATCGGAATTATAGAACTCTGGGGATTTACATTTACCAAATTCTTCGGACGTGTTCTGGTTGAAGATTGCAGTTTTGTGGAACAGAAATTTCTTCTTCTTGTAAAATGATAAGGTAAACCATTTATTATCAGCCCATCACTGTAAAATCTGAAATCATCTACCAACTCCAGTTAATTATGTTATAAAAATTGCTACCTTCTGCCATCGTCCTGATGAGGGAAACAGCAAGTACCTCT
>NW_019059652.1:753078-793189 GCF_000696155.1 Zootermopsis nevadensis | reverse complement strand
TCAGTTCAGCTCTGGAGCCCACCTAAACTCTTATCATCAGGGATAAAGCGGTCGGAGCGTGAAGCTGATCATTCACTTGTATAGTGCGTGGAGCTATGCCTCAAATTCCACATACGTCTGCATAGTGCGGAGTTTAGTTAAGTATCAGAAATATTAAATTTTGTGTACGTTGTTCAGTATGGCGTCTTCTTTGTATAAATATCGAAACATGTTTTATCTATAAATAAATTGTAGACCTTACATAGGTTATTGTAGGTGCGTCATATTGTGATTTTATTTAAAATAGTATTAAAATATATTAAAATTGTCCGTCAATCACAATAAAGTAATATAAGATAATTAAATGGTTAAAATATTATCCTTTGTTCCGTATCGAGTACTCGATTTACATATGGAACATTCTCGACATGTTTCGGCTTTTATAGAGCCGTCATCAGGTGTATGTTATAAACTCTTAATTAAATTACTAATTTTTAATTTTCGTGTCATTTCTTAATTTTTCACATTGTATCAGCATTTGTTGTTGTATTATATATCATTGATACAATCGTATTGTCGGAGTGATGTTAATGCTGCGTATATTGGTCTGTGAATTAAAGGATTCAAAACCATTAATGAAATTGAATATAGAAAACAAAATAAATAAATGAAAGTAAACGTATAAACTTACCAGAGAAGTAATATCGAAGTTGTAAGAGGAGAGATCAGAAGTACATCGTATCGGAGCGAGGTTGGTTATTGACTGCGGTGTTAGTGGGTGAAAGGCGGTTTGTCAGGGTTGGGGTCAAGGTACTGGAGTGCATTAAAAATGGGGTTGTTAAGCAAAATGTTATTGTCATTAAGGCATATGTTTTGTTTATAAGTTTGATATATGTGATATTTTTCTATTGTATCTCTGTCTTTTTTGTTCTTTTACTATTTTTAATATGTGCATTGTTTCATCAATTGTGTTGTAATCATGTCCTGTATTGAGAATGTGTTTAGAGTATGCAGAACTATCTTAAAACACAATAAGAATTGCGTCACATGAAAGTAGGGAATTTATCAGTTGAGGAAATATGAAGTTTTGAACGACGTTGAGCGCCACGTTTTTGGAACCCCTGTGAACCACCCTCTGGTGTCCACTGACCCATCACTAACAAGTAGAAGTGAGTACCATTCTTGTCGCAGCCGATGATCACTGCTGACAGCCAGAGCTAACCTGATTGCACTAGTGGCGTGTAACCTTGTTAATGGACGTGGTGTGACGTCCGTCCATTGTCGTGTCGTGATGTCAGGACCCCGTTACTGTACGTGTTTCCTCTTGTGGAAGGAAACAGTCAATAAAAAGGAGCTTCAGCACACATCATTTGGCACAATCCGCTCTACACAGGCCCAAGCGAAAACAGGTTGAGACGAAGGAGAGAAGATAAAGCTATTCCTCGGTTGATTTCATTTAGCTTTATTTAACGACGCGAGGAATGCGTATAAACTTTCGATCAGGAAACTTGAAGGAAAAGGACAACTTGGAAGAACGACTGTACTCCATGGAGTTGTTTAACTTAAGTAGTCCTGTTGTATTTGCTAGTGTATAAAAATAAATAAGACTAAATTTTCACTATATTTACTTTAAAAAAATTTCAGTGTCAAAGATTCATAGTGAATTTTGGGGTAATATTTAGTGGAAAATTATGTCTTATAAATTTTTATTAAGTAGATTAATTGAAACAAAATAGTTTTGAAGACAGGCTACTGTAAAATAGTTGTGAATACATGCAACAATATCAAACCAGTATTTTTCGTTCCTGAGAAAAATTACGATTATTGCAAAACATCTACTTACGAAAATTGTGAATATTAGCTTCGACGTTAGTATTTTCTATAAAGGACTTTGGCGTTTCGAATACGCTGCAGGTAATTTCATAAGTTTATTGTAAATATTAATGCTATAGCATTTCTGAGGGAGATAATATTAATAATTTCCAGACTATGTTTTACGTGTAAATGAGCCAGTAGTAGATATGGACTAATGAACCCAGGGTTTGTATATCATAATTATAAAGGCGCACAGCACCTCCTCCCTGAGGTGTACCTACTTTTACGTCTGTATATTTTGCTAAACTACCTTCCTTTCCTTTTATGGCTTCGGCTCCAGGTTGTGGTAGTACATTAGTTATGTAACCCGCCTGCCACATGCGTGTGTTTTGCTCCCTTAAGCCCTATGGTTGTTTAGTTCTGCGGGAGGTGTGGGGGGTGTGAAGGGTGAGGTTGCACAGAAGTAACGTTAGCACTGAAAAGCGCACGTAAGGAAAATTTAGCAGCATCCACTGTGTTTGTTCGCATTTTTATCCTCCGTGTTAGGATGAGGAACTGCCTTACGGAGGCTAGAGGTGTTTTTTAGACGGTGAGGGGATTTTAGGGGTGTTAGGGGTGGTGGAAATGGGGTGGGTGGCAGGAATGGTAGGTTTAAAGGGATTGCTTGTAGTATACACTCAGCATAAAAAAGTGGTGTAAGATGGGGGATGAGAATTTGAGAGAGGTGTATATGCATACGTGTGTGTGTTTTAAGACGGAGAAGAGGTGCAAAATGGAGAGTGAAGTTTGTAGCTAGACAGACGATGGCGCTAGCAGCAAGCAGAAACAAGAAGCGACTCTGCAGATATATATGAAAGGAGCAATTTGCGAGATTTCATTAGCATATCTATTACCACGTAACGGCGTTCGCCCTTGCTCCGTCCCTCGCTTACTACGAAAACCAAAAGGGAAAGACAGAGAAAGAGGGTGTATAGTGCCGGAAGAGGGTAGGTTCTACAGGAAGAGGGCGACCCCTTTCCGGCTTGATTAAATGGTAGCTCTGGGACCCCATTGGGGATAATTAATTTTCGATTGCCCTCCAATCTTGGCACATGCACCACAAATAAAGCGAAGTATGGGGGCGGGGGTGAGGAGACAGGGAAGGCAAAGGAAGATGTGGAAGGTTAGTCCCAGCCGCTCCCAGCTTCCAGCTTCAACAGTGATGGACCATTCGAGGCAGTTACGGCAGGCGTCCCTTCTAACGTGAGTCCTAACTCTATTGACACTCCCGCCCCCCGATAAAGCTGGAATGTTACTCGTGAAATGGCGTTACATCGGGAAGAGAGACAGAGATGGTACAAGCAGCCATTTTCTGAGGAGGGAAGCAGAGGTTTAACCTATGCAACTAACCAGACAGGGGGGACGGATCTGGGGATGCTTTATGCATGCCATTATGTTAGAAGCCGAGTCTTAGTGAATCCCTTCTGCGTGTTTTGTGTCTGGTAACCGTGGATATCCTTTTCGTATTACGGTTCTTGCTGATGGAGGTTTATTTTGAACACCAGATGGCACGATGAAACGTAATCTTGACGCTGGTAGTTTTAAATAAAGGTTATGTTGTACCTATTATTATGCTAAACGTATTAATAAATAACCAGTATGTCACGTATGGAAATTATTATATATGCATATAACTGCTGCAGAGTGTTGGAGTTAATGATTTCTTTATAAATGGGTAACATTTGCAGTGGTAATCGCAAGAGAAGAAATATGGGTGTCATGCTTAGGGTATACAAATCTTCTGTACGATTTTTCGTCCGTCATTGATCGAGTTTGTGGTGATTTTCAATGTATAGGTCGCAAATGTTTTGATACGGAATTACTATATTGATAAATATTTTTCTGTACCGAATATAAATCATTAGTAAACAGGATGAGAGATGATTTGGCTCATGGCAGGGACCAGTGGTGGGTTTTTCTGAACACGATAAACAACTTTTCGGTTGCAAAACATTCTTACATCCGAGCTGGAGCTGCAAGACATTCTTACGTCCGAGCTGGAACTTCCTACGTTCCACGCAGGTGGATCTAGGAATAAATATACATCAGCGCTAGTATAGTGCCTTTGTCTCGAAGGCGTGTCTGCCTCCATGTCCCTTATACGCCTGGAACACAAGGGTAGTTACACCACGGGACTGCCATTTGAGCGAGAATTTTTGTGTCCGATTGTTTCAGAGGCTGTGCCATCTCCGTTGTCACAACGAGAGTGTTATTCACCGGCGTCCTCGAGTCCTCATCCCTTGGCGCTCTGCCTGGGTCCCCCGTGTACTCCGTCGGCACATCGGACGCCCCCGCCGGCGCCTCCTTCCTTCCTGCTGGGGCCCGGTCACGGTCACGTGTCTTGTCCGTCGTCGCCGCCATCCGCCGTCAAGAACAAAGCGTCGCTGGGCCTGACGTGCGTCGTGTGCGGGGACACGAGCTCGGGCAAGCACTACGGCATCCTCGCATGCAACGGCTGCAGCGGTTTCTTTAAGCGTAGCGTCCGGAGAAAACTTTACTACAGGTAGGGAAATTTTGTCAGCAACTGGAGGTTGGTGGTATTTGAGGTTTTCGCTATGATGAGCGCCAAGATGGCTTTCTCCTGGGGTAGAGCACGTATTTTTGGTAAATACTGCGTGGAATCAACTACCGTAGTGACTCTGACTAAACAAAGCAAATGACTGACTCATTCACTAGGAATTCGCTTAAGTAGTCGAAAAATTACCTGCCTTTTGTAAAGCTCGAAATTTCACAATAGCCTGCCATCAGTTCCTAACCCGAGCCTTATAAATGTAGTCCATATTTTTTCATTCCATTTTTTTAAGATCCAATTTAATATTAACCTTTCGTCCGCGTCTAGATCTTCAGATTTTTCTAATTTTTAACATGCGTTCTACTTTCTCTTCCCATCTTATTTTCCTTGATTTGGTGACCCAAATAAATTTGACGAACAGTACAAATTAAAAAAAATACTTGGATATACCGATAACTAAATCTGTTTTTGTTACAGAATATCGTTATGTTTGATTGCCGGGAATATAGAATATATTTGTAAATCAATCCGTGTTAATTATCTTAACAGCTACCAGTCGCGGTGATTTAAAAGCTTTCTGCTGTCTGTAATTGTGGACTATATCGGTAAGTTGACTCGCAACCCTCCCGCCCTCACATCCTGGTTATCGCTTCAAGTGGTGTATCATGTCTGCGCGTGGTGAAACCCAAATCAATTAGTTTTGCCTCCTCTCCCCCCTTCCCGCCCCTCGTCCTACTCACCATAACTGTTAGACTTGAACTTGTAAAGGGAACCTATTGGGTTATCAGCTGGATTTAATCGAGACAAAATCCTTTGGAGTGGGGAAGGGACATGGAGGATCTTTCATAATCCGGTTTGCTTGGCTCAATAACTGATGCTGTCATGAATCATTCACCCGTCTGGACCAGATCCCTACAAAAGCATCCAATCCCAGCAAGCACTCGACCAAAACCAATCCTGCCCGCAGATGAATTCCGCCAACTTGGGATTTGAGAAAAATCCCCAAGGGGATTTCGGTTCATTTCACCCCCTCTCGAAACTATAACAAGCTATAGGTACTGCTGTTACGTCCTAACACTGCGAGATGGCCTCAATTTTGTATGGAAGGGTCAAGTAGATAGTTCATAAGACATGCGTCACTCGCCCAATCTTTCATTAAATTACTCGCCCAATTGCTCATTCGCTCAACCAATCACGTAATCGCTCGCCACTCATTCACTAACTCAACCGCTCATTCATTCTCAAAATCACCCATTGAATCCCAATTCATTCACCCACTCGCTATCCCAATCTCTCGATGAATCGCTCATTTATTTCAGTAATTTCTTCAGTAGCTCGCTTATTCGCTTGTTTTCTCGTTCGTCCTGTGTCCTGTGTCCTGTTCGCTCACTCGCTGAATCATTGACTCGCACTTGCACAGAATATTTCAGGATCAGATGAGTGAAACCTGAATGTTCGTGTAGTTAGCTTCTCTGTTTCTGTTGTCCTCAGATGTCAGGCTGGCACGGGCCGTTGCATAGTCGACAAAGCGCATCGAAATCAGTGTCAGGCCTGCCGACTCAAGAAGTGCTTGCAGATGGGCATGAATAAAGACGGTAAGATTATCTCAGATTGCTATTTTAACATTTTCCATGCTACGAACGAATTATATCGTTTTGAAATCGGTTTTGTTTTGTGTGTGGAAAGAAACTTGTCGTGCAGTATGTTGACATTTTAAACTGACAATTTAAAGTATCTCTAAAATAAAGGTATACGTTACCAGAGAAAGGTAGAAACAAATTTGTTTATTATAGGATTTGAGACTTTCGCGGCGAGTACAACCAATAAAATCTTCTCGGACAATCAGCCGCGTCAACTGGTTACCGTAGTAAACCGACGTTTCGGGAACAAACTCTGTCCCCATATTCAGGGTTATGATGTCCGGTCACATTAGAACCCTGAAGATGGGGACAGAGTTTGTTCACGAAACGTCGGTTTACTACGGTAACCAGTTGACGCGGCTGATTGCCCGAGAAGATTTTATTAAATGTGTTTATTCCTCAAATCTCAGCATGTAAGTATTTAATACTCAGATTATTTACAGTGAACTTAGTGTTCCGTTTGCTAGATTAAGATATGGAAAAATTTTCTGTGTCATGAAATTGAAGAAAGGTGTGGGGGCAAGTTACCGCTTAATCTTAAGGAACTTTGCTGTTTAGTATTTAACACGTCTGCTTCATATTCAGGAGCATTACTTTACATTACTTTAGGTTTACTTCTCGGTTCATAGATTCTCCATACTACCTGATGGTTTTCGTGACCCTGTCGGGCTTTTTTCAAGGAAATACTGATTCGCCGTCTCGTTGACGTCTTTCCGAATTTTTAATTAATAACTATCCTAACATTCGCAACGATGTAAGCTGCAAGTTAATAAACCAGAAACAATGTACTTATTATTAACCATGGCACCAGTTAAAGTTGAACCAGTTTCACGCTCCGGCTGATTTTCTCTATCAGACAGATTTAAAGTTATTTCTTATAAGGGTATTAATGGCTCTGTATCGACTCTGAAAATTGTGACGTACAGAAAGATCGCTGTCAATTCCCAGAATCGAACCATGCCCATCCTTTCCAGGTTAACATTTACGTAATGGGAGAGGAGATTTTACTTCTGTCAACTTCGAGTTTTTATAATCGATTTATTTAAAAACTTAGTTCGAAAGAGGAATGGGATTTATTTCGTACGCTATTTATGATCCTTAACAACTTCCTGGCTGACTACGACTCGGGTTCGAATCCAAACTGACATTTTCTTTTTGCCATTGCTTTAACATCATATCCAAATGATACCTTCGTTTTTTCCCCTTGAAGGTTAAGGCGAACAAATCTGTAGCCCTTTAAAGCTCAATGGTAACTATTTGCACCACATAATGTAACAGTCATTAACTCTGCCATGAAGGGTTTTGTGTGATTCTTCGTATTATTTCATTAGACGATATTAAAAAATTGGCTTTCGTAATGGGGGACGCGTTATATTTTCTTTGGGGTAAGAACTGGGTTTATGAATATTATTCAGGTGAACTTGAAAGATAAGGACTACCATTAGGGTTCTCGTATCTAAATTCCGGCTACAAGTCGATATGCTTCTGGAAGGTCCTGCGACCGTTCAACTTGATCAAGGTTATCTGTACTTTTCCTCCGTAATAGAACAAATTCTGAGTTGGTACCCAAACTCCACGCCTCTTATGCAAGCCTCCTAATATTAACATAAAATTTATCACTACAGTAAGTCTGTCTATGTCACCAAATACCGCCCTCCCAAATTTAATGTCAAAATTTAAAATCGTATATGAATTTCGCAGTAAGACCGCATTTAACGTCTATATTTACTCCATTTTTGATTACTATACCTTCTCAACTTTCGAAAGCGTTACCTTTTTAACCTCATTCACACAAGGACGAGCGGGCACTGCTTGGGAACCTTCATAGTCTAAAATGTATCTGTGTTTTCCAGGTTAAACACAGCGTCTCCCAGTACTCCTCCTCTCTTCTCGTTCATTCAGCTTCGTACTTCGTAGGTTTAAGTAGCATTAGAAAATAAGAATGAATGGGGATTTAGTGTCATATAGCCTACACCTTTATGACGTCATATTTATCGCAACACTAATACCAATGCTTGAATGGTTTACTCTCTTGTAACTTAAACAAAATGCTTAACCCGTTATATGAAAAGTTACTTATCTTTTTGTGTTTTGTGCAAGTCTTTGCTAATTCTAATATGCTTATTTAGTCTGCTCACTAAAGCAGACAACATGCAAAATGTTAGCTGTCAAGAGCACACGTTTAAAAATAAGAATGTAATAATGATCTTGCTAAATTTAGTATTTAAACATTGCTACGTTTCTATGCAGTACAATTGAACGTACAATTTTAATATTATCTTCTCAAGAGTGCCTACAACTTCAAAGCAGTTTCGCTTCATGCCATTAGTAACCAAAGTTTTATATTCATTTCTTATTTCCCTCATGCATGCTACACGTCTCGCACAGTTTATCAGTCTTGATTGATTTTAACACTATTCTTATTTGGTGGAGACTGCCTGGAAGCTTATCGTTCTATAATTTCCAACAGGCTTTTCAACATTTTCTTTCTTGAGTCCAAATTTCTTTCTCAGACTGTTGTTCCAATACGCTTTTAATCTGTAGACTTAGTGTACACAAAGTTTATGAAACGTAGTCAAATAAGACCGATAAAAGATAAACCCATATTGAAAACGCAGTAAAACAGCATGATGAGGTGTCTGTGTGTCTGTGTGTCCCCATGTCCCGGCCGGTCGCTGCAGATGTCCGCGACACTGACCACCGCTTGTTCGCTGCGGTCACCCTGTTCCGCTCCGACCAGTCCACAGGTAACAACTGCAGTTCCACTGTCAGACAGTGGCGTCTGCATTGCCACGGAAACCTTAAAATCATTAACAGTACTGTGCAATGGGATGTGTTTAATTCCGGTGGAATTTTGAGCTTGAAAGAATTTTAAATTAAATAAAATACCATAACATAAAAATTCTAGTTATGCAGGCCTGTATATTATAACATTTACTTCTGAGGTCGAGTAGAAAGGGTTTAATTTCGGAGGTGTTTAAAAAAACAAAAAGATTTTATTATAAAAATAATCTACAGGTTTTTATTTTTGTCAGTTTAACTTGAAAGAATTCTCCAACCCAAATATTTGTGTATGTTCAATACAGACCCTACTTTTGTGAAATAACGCATAAAGAATTTAGTTTTGGATCTATTATAAGAATAAACTAAACTTTACTAGTTGGATAAAACATTGTTTAATAGTAGTAGTGTAATAATTATTAAAATGGCTTTACAGGAATAAATAGCTAAAACTGTCGGTGTTTTTGAAGTGGGTTCTGAAAGATACAAATTTTTCTGAGGAACAATCTGCTCATTTATGTTTAATGTTTGCTCAGAAATTAACTATACGGCTGAAAACAAATTTAAATGTATTATTTCCAATTATTATAATTCCATTTTTTTAAAATCCCTCTCCCTCACTTTCATGGTTCGAAAGTTTTATAAGGGTTTAAACCCTCAACCTCTCCTATAAACAAGGCTTTATTCCACCAATTTCTGTAAGATATAGCTATTTTTAAAAAATCCTACAAATATCATTCTAAGTTTTACAAGATCCTGAATTTGAGTATTTGTTTTAAATTGTTCATAATACTGCTTTTACTACCGGAGTTCCATTATTCGCAGAGCAGAAATTCTACTTCCATACCGGCTCTGGGGCCCATCCAGTCTCCCATCCCAGGTCTTAAATTGGCCGGAGCGTGAGGATGGTCACTCCCTTCTAACTTAGTGTCGAGGACTGCCATCCCGGTACCTTATAGCTAAATGACGCAGAAGAATGTACGATTTGAGGTTTTAACAGCGGTGAGTCTGGAGATGGCTGTCTTCTCTTTCAGAGGTCTTTGCTGCCTCCATCATCAGGGGAATTATCGCCCTAATATTGGAGGCATCAAGGACCTTCGAACGCTGACAAACTTCTACCAGACTACACGGCGCGACAACCCAGAAGACAGCCATCTTTGTGTTTCTAGGTCGTATGAGAGATCAAAAAAGTAAGGATTGTTTCAGAAGTAATTTAAATTCTCAGCTATCAATTACAATTCCGTTAACGTCCGCGTAAACAGCATTTCACATTCGCTTTTCCTCAGAGCCATAGACTTTATAGCACCAGTGCGAAAACGCCTCCGTGATTAATGTGTTTTGAAGCCACGACGTAAGCTTGAGACCAAAAATGTTGTTCGCGTGTAGAGTCGAAAGCTACTGGCGCGAAGTTTGGCTTCGATTTCAAGCTTCGATTTCTTTTTATTTGTACAGAGTTTTGGTACTTTAGGCTGCGAATCCAGAAAGGACGTTAAGCCGTGTGTAATTTACGATGTCGGATGAGAAGTGGGAAGATTGTTTCGAGTACAGGGAAACTTCCACAAGTGAGTAATCCTCATGTTGTGTGTTGGGACGACACTCGTGGAGGGAACCGTAAAACATGGCTGATAGGGCTTCAGTCAAAAACTTCTTCTTCTCTGTTCCTTTCCACTGTCAAATCTGAAAATTGTTTCCTTCTGTGACAGATCTGTCGAAAATAATGCCAGCGAATAAGTATGAATGTTGTTTTACTGTAAAGTAAACGGATATTAGATATTTCGGGGTAACTTAAATATCTACCGAGAAAATCAATATAAAATTTTCTCTAATAATCGTATAAATATAACAGAAAAATTGTCAATCAGGAATTAATTACTTGTTTATTTAGCGTAATGTTTGTGTTCATATTATTTTGTACCATAGTTTGGTTTCTGGGATGTTTAAGAAAAGAAACATTAATGTCAAGAAAGTGAAGAGATAAAGTCCGTTAATAGACAAAATATGTGTAAAATCGTTTATTTATAACGAATAAAATGTAAAGTTGTCCCTGTGTCTAAGCACCGAACCATGAAGGAATACGGACCACTAGGTGGAAATGAGGAATTGTCAAAATATTCATCATCAATGTCTACCAGAATACATAGTGTTATATCCCAGAAGACAGTCGTGTTTAAATAAATATTTTGGAAATGTGTGGATTACATGATCTGCCTCAGGACAGCGAATAGTGATGGGGCTTTTGTAAAGTCTAAAATAAAACTCGAGGTTCCGTTAGAGGTCGGGAATTTATTGACCAGTTGAGTAACTGTTAGCTCATCAAAAATAATTCTACTTCATGAAATTGGTTGGTTCTTATCCGAATCTTTAATTTTAAGTATACACAATGTTTCATATAAGTCACATATTAAGTAGGCTGCCCAAATTGTAATAAGTATTTGGTTTTGAAAATTTTTCTTAATATCTGCTTGATCTAAATACCAAATAAAGCTAATTGCGAAATCAAAGTTTATAATTACATTATTACAACATATGCTAAAAGCATCCCCCAACCTGCTGCAGATATAACTCAACCCGTTCGACATATTCAGAGAAAATATGCTAAGAGTGGCGTCTACAAGTCGAAAAATGGTTCATTTATTTGGTACAGCAGCATCAGAAAAATCCACCTAATATTCCAGTAATACAGCGGAACAAATATAGATTACTGTAAATTTTATTTTAGTAATAGCTAAAAGTTAAAGCAGGCAAACTCAATCATTCTGGATGGCATTAATGTCAATATGATTACAGATTAGTTATTAATAATCACCGAGTGTAAGGGATTAGTTTTAAATGTATAACCCACGTCATTTTGCTGTTAAATTTTGACAAATTCAATATAACGACGTACAAAAATAAATTTAAAATTAATTTTCGATATAGTATTATGTTTCTCCGTCATTATTTATCTGTAATATAAGTACAGATTTAAATTAAGCTCTTAATATTCTTAATTTTAACATCAAATCATAATGAGAAGTATTATTATACAAATATCAGCCTTGTGTTCTATCTAAATAAGAATCATTTTAGTCATTAATATGTAATGACCCTCTACCTTCACCATTTTAACTTTGACTTTGCGCGAACATGAGAGTCACCAAACTGTTAACCAGTGTTTAATAACTACTAAGTACTATGCTTAATTCTGGGAAATAAATATCCTAAAATTACAAAATTGTGAATTTTGTTTTTAATTTCTTTATCTTTTACGTTATTTGCGTATTTTATTTTTTGTTCTTCTTGTGCTGTTGGCGTTTAGATTTTTTCTATATTTGCCCTTGTTTAGCGGAATAAATTAAATTATTCAATTATTAATTTTTTGTAGTTTCTATAAAGATGATCTCAGTAGGTCAGATTATGTAACGTCGAATGCTACATGCATTGAAGATTGTTGTCTTCTGGGTTGATTCATCGCCCTGATGACGGAGGCAGTATGACCTCTGAAACGTTGGTTAACGTCTACCAGACTACACAACGCAACAACTCAGAAGACAGAAATATTCATACTCACCGCTGTGAAAACCTCAAATCTTACATGCATTGATTTTGAGTGATGAATTGGAAAGGATATCAAACGAAGCGGTCGTGGCCTAATTCAAATTAGTATCATCACATTTGCCTGGGGACCGAGATTTTGACCCAGTAACGGGAACAGGTTATGTGCTCTGCATTATACACAGTGTGCACAGAGTGTTAATTTCTCAAGAAGCTCTGTAGAAAAAGTTACATGTCTATATACGCCCATGTAGATTCTATGTTAAATTAATATGTTTTATGTGGTATTAGTTAGGTACTTTGAAATGATTTTATAGAGAAAATTTTCACTGAGTAGTTAGCAATTTTGCTTATTGTTTGGGAGGTTTTGGATTTGATTTCCGGTTTTGAGGTTCCATCTCTTGAACAGCTTTATACTTTAAGATTTACCTTTGAAACAGAAGCTCGTCTAAATAATATTTAAGAATTCGGTCCGTACCGCGAAGAAAACACAACACTTCACCATTACATAAATCAAGTGGTTAACTCTGTTTAAGTAAATAATCGCTATTTACAGCGAGAATCATACGAAACACATACATTCACTTTTGTAGGCATAACGCAGAGTTACTGGTTGTTAAAGAAAGTGCCACTACTTTTTAAACAGTTTAAAAATCAGCTAATTAAGATTAAAAGTGAGAGAAAAACCGTTAAGTCTGTTTGTAAATAAATACTTTAGTTAGCCACCTCAATTAAAATACGAAAATGGTGTGGTCAGACGGACGTACAGTCTTTCATGAAAGGAAAAATAAACAAACATTACATTTTTAATCTGTTATTTGTTCATGTACGATATGAATCTTTTTGTCGGACTGAGCTGACACTTGCCACAGGGCAGTTCATTTGCACAAATCAAACAGAAATCCACGGATGACGTGCTCAATATTCTCTTGTGCTAGTTTTTTAAAAAAAAATTTTTTCAGGATACGTGACTTGTTTAATATCTAAACGGAGAATTTGTGCAATAACTAACTATCACGTATAACTCATAAAATTGAACACTGTATATTTCTAAATTACTTTTATATGCACATTTACCAATAACTGTACAATACAGAGGCGGTTATTGTAAATTGAAACGAAGCACGCTGGCCTCTGATTACAAAATAACGAAAGAATAATTGAGAAGAGGGGGGTACTGCGCCAGTACAAATCTCCGTTGCCAAAATCTCGTCACGCTAATAACTTGTAACGAATCATTCGGTTTTTATTTTTATTTTGCAGATTCAGAATTGATGTTGTGCAGACGGCCTTAGAAATTAGTAATACTTCAAAATGATTGCTAAATTCGTTTGCCATTTTGCTTCTTCTGTTAAGTCAGAATATCAATAGAATGTGTAAAATTTAGCTTGGTTTTTAAAATAGGGTATAATATTTAAGAGATCAGTTAATAAAAACTAAAATTTATTGTACAAAACTTACAAATTATACATGCTTTATGAGAGTTGAAGTTTACTGCTGGGAAAATGTCGATCTTGGTCTTGTGAGTTGTTACACTGTGTGAATTTGTAGACAGACATCGTTACAACCCAGAGATTAACATCGAAATGTCGCTGGTGGCAGGGTAATGGTGCAGAAGTCCCAAAATTTTAGATGCAGAATGATTTTTACTTTGAAGCCTAAATTTTCGTATTAACCTATAATTCAGCAAACATTCGCTTTATGCTTAAGTTAATCTATAATTTATATTATTATATATACATTTTTTTTAAAAAAATATAGAAACTTTTTGAAAATAATTTTTGGTTTCCTGAACTTTTATGACTAATACTTCTTTACTTAGGCACCTACAATATAGCCTATGTTCTGTGTGTAAATGACTTTGACCTTACTATTAAGCATGACGAAGGAGTAAAAACAGCCAATTTATTGACTAGACGAATACACCTAGCTATGTGCAAAACAAGTAGGAGCAAAAGAAGGCTTGTCTTCAGGTGACGTTATGTTCACTTTAGTTAACGAAGATCATTGAACTGTTTTAAAATTATTAGGCGTGTTGATACAGTATGTCTAGTCATCTTTACAAACGGACGATGTTCCAGACTAAAGTAAAACAGAAGTCATTCAAAGTAATTTTAATGGAGCATTTTACAGCTGCTTTTTTCGTATATGCATGAGTGACTTGGTGTTGTGTGTGTGTTCGCATCTCTTTCTGTACAAAGATGTTAAGTTCTCTGCTTAAAGAAGTTTAAAGCCCTTATTAAGATATTTTGAACCTTTGAAATAAGTTTACCTTACAAATAAGTTGTTAGAGATCTCTATATGGCTGACAGGGCTTATTTGCTCAGGTGAAATTTACCAGAAATCCATAAGACGCAGGAGAAAAGGGTTTCTCTAAGCGTAAAATCGTTCTTTACTTCATATTAAGTTGAATACAAAATAAGAAAATGAATCTGAATTTTGATAAAAGTTTGAAGAAGAAGAAAAAGAATTTTACGAAAAATTGTTGAGACATTTCAGACTTAATTTAGATCGAAAAAATTAAACAGATATTTTACATAAAACCAAGAATATTTTTTGATCTCATCTCAGTAACGTACTTGTCAAGAAAAGTTTATAAATGAATTCTTTTAGCTTACTTGGATAAATATAACAACATTAATTTTGAGACCAAATAAAACAGTGTAAGAAGAGAACCTTTTCCCCTTGCCAAGAATTGAACCCAGATAGTCTAGCGCGTAGTCAGTTTCTACTAAATTTTACGCGAAACCAAATTTGCATCTTTTCAGCAGAAGACTGAAACAAATTCTTGATTGATTCTGGACTGCGTTGAAATTAGACTCCTTTCATTTTGCTAATTAGTGTTCTGTAGGACTGTGATGTATAATAATGTATTAAACAAGTTACATAAACGTAATATTCTCTTGGTGCGTATAATAATAGTGAACAGCATCGTGAAATAACCTAAGTTTATGCAGTGTTTTAAAGTAATGGAATAAGCAGCCACAATAACCAAACAGAATCAAAGCAGTTTCACAGTGAAATGTTCACGTAGTGGAAGATTTGGTAACGCCATTCAAATTTAGCCAATTTGGCTGTAAGATGAAGTTAGTTTCCTCCAGACCCAAGACTGTAGTCACCATTTTTGAGGTTGGAGAATTGTGTTCAGAAGACGTAAGGACAAAACAGAGCGCGTTGAGGACCACATCGGGGTAGGAGGTTGAACAAGGCCGTTAGCCTACCTTTCTCTTCCTTCTGTCAAGTTGCTCACAAGATGAGGAAAAGTTTGATCAAGACTTGAATCTGAAGACTTATCTCTAACTGAGGCAGATGGCGTGATAAGCTGCCACGAAGTATTTGCATCGAACCTGTAAATGAATGTAATGCGAGACGGAAATCCGCCTAAAGACACGAGGGTGGAGAAAATTCTGCTTGTTTGTCGATCCTAGAGGAGAATGGTTTTCACAACAGGTTGAAGGGTGGAAGAAAGAGAAAGCTGATGTTACCTCGATGCCCAAAAGGGATTCGTGGCCCTAGGGACGTCATGTTCGTGCCATGTTACAAAGTTACCGTCATGCAAATCTGCGACACCAGCTAGCAACAGATTCTGCATGTATCTGCCGTTAATTATGAACTACCCCTGTCATCCTCACACCCTCACAGACACGAATAAAGTTATTGGCCTCGTTACTGGAGTCGGTCGACTTGTGGAGAACCCAACCGTACCGCGACGCTCATTTGCATTTTGCTGCGTCTTAACAGCGACCATCCTCATGCGTACGCCCTCCATACGCAGCCAACTTGAAGTACACTCGTGGAAACAAAAACTTCATTACTTCACGCGATTGGTAAAATGATACCTGTGTCTAAGCACCACAACATGAAGCCGTAGGTGGAGCATGTCTGTAAAATGCCTGGTTACGGACCGAAAAAAGACGTTTCGAATTTATGGTACTGGCATCAATTCCAGATTGGTTCTGTTGGCATTTCAACTTCTTCCTATTATTCTCTGTTGTCCGGCGAAGGAGCTGGAGTACATTAAAATACGGTACAACCGCTTCCTTTCGCATAAAGTTTAGTTTATCAGACAAAATGTCTTTTCATTCTACACTAATTATTCTGATACTTATGTTAGTAATATAGCTGAAGAAGCGACGTGAAATAACTAATAATCAAGCATTCATAATGGTGAGTAGGGGAAAGGATATAAATGTGTGTCAATTTCAGAGCCTACTTGTCTCTCACGCGTGCTACATGCCTCGTCCATCTCACCTCTACCTTTAGTAGTATATATTATTACACGTTAAAATAAATAAATCAGTGTCACTTCTAGGAACATAAATATTCAATTATAAAAAGTGAGTAGTTAATTTAATCATTTAAAGCCGCAGATTGTATAAATAATATTTTAAAAATTCAGTCCGTACCGCAAAGAAAACACAACACTTCACCATTGCAAAGATAAACTGTTTAACGCTAATTAAAGAAATAATCCCCGTTTACAATGAGAATCATACGAAACCTATAAATACAAAATACAGCGTTATTGATTTTAAAGCAGGTGGTACACATAGTTACCACTGGGCTTTAAAGGGCTAAGATCATGAAAGAAAGTTCGACATCATGACGCCTGTAGGAGCTCGTTATATGTGTTACTCAATTTCTTTGTTGTTAAATCGTATTCAAATTATGTAGTCAGTCAATCCTGAAGCAACCACACATCTCGTGAACCCTTCCTCGGATTCCCTTTGTTACATGCCCGAAAGGACTCAAGTTAAAGGATAAAATAATGATGGGGAAAGATAACTGTTTCGGCGAACCGTGAGGACAATAAAGGCCTGATGATGATGAGATGTTTGGAGGGGTACAGAAGACGCCCTTCTGACGCTGCTGCAGAATTTTTCGTCATATTTCTCCCTTTCCACTTCTAACTCCCTTCCCTTTGAAACAGGGGTCGTCAGTGACAATAATCTGCATTGTAACGCCGTGTGGATTTGTGGTAGATATGGACATTTTGGAATAACTTAGTGTCTCCATCTTTAGCCCTGAAGATGGAGGCTTTATGTTCCTCCAAAATCTTAGTATCTAATTACAGTCCACCTGGCGTTACAACCGAGAAGTTTATTATTGTCATCTTCACCGCCTTGAGAACCTCAGATTTTATGCAAATTTGCGTTCGTAACAGAGGCTCGGTTCTAAATTGTATAATTATTTTATTAATTTAGCTGAATTTGTCTATAATGTTAGACCAGCTGGCAGACATTTTAAGTCAATTGGATAAGTAGTTTAATCGCAAATTTGTCGTTTATTTTTTACGTACAAAATAATCATGTAAGTATAATAGCGAAGGAAATGCATTCGATTGCTCAACTAAGTCTGTGTTTCTCGATCTTTTCCACGTGATATATCGAAACTGATAGCAATTATTTGCTTTTACATTACGAGGTAGACTGAATATGTAATATTTTTTGGATACAGACTAAATGTTATCCTAATTAACCCTCCTTAAACGCTTGATCGAATGTATAATATAATTCCGTATCCCATGCCACACCAAATCACTTTTTTATTGCTAAGTTATGTGTAATGTTCATACAACAGGGTGTTCACGAAAGCTCTGAATAGCAACTTACAATAAGCACCCTCTGTTATGTCGTGCAAGATGCAGTTATCACAACTCGTGCTGTCAGACCAAACGCCGAGCATTATTTTACGCAAGTTTACCAACATCAAAACAAGAAAGACGTTCAGAAATTAAAAATGTCGTTTCGTGAACACACTGTGTTTTTAATTATTTGTTTTCTTTTGATTTTCTTTTGTATGTTTTTAAAACAACAGTGACTGGAACGAATAATTCATTTCTAGAAGATCAGAAACTGAGGCCGAACAGGGGTGAACAGTAATGTGGCTACGCTAACCTGTTCGGAGAGCCTTTAATGGCTCTACGGTTGTGCATCCTTGAATCAAATCGGCGGTAGGACGACGGTCGCCACAATATGCAGAGGATCATTAACTGACGCAAACAAATTATTAGACCAACCGCACGTTAGGGACGGCCTGAAGCATCGAGCGATGTTCCGATGTGTGGAAACTGATGGAGCATTGCGGTCACGCGTATTCAAATGAGTGATCGTCCTCCCCAGCCTCATAACCGTAGCGGTGAATCCATCATTAAAACCGCGAATGTTACAATCATCAAGTACGTGACGGATTCAGGACGCACAGCGATAAAAACTATTTGGGACACGAACTCAAAAGCATTGCTTTCGATATTGTTCTCGTTATATGAAAGATGGAACAACAGAATTTTATAAATGCTTTACTCTAAGAACATAAAACGCATAATGCTAACAAGATGATAGTTACCCAGCTGCTCAGTAAATTCCTTGATTTTATAAAGCCCCAAAGAAAGAATACTGGCACTATTTTATTTTACTATCCACAAAACGAATGAATTCCATTCTTTAGGATATTTCTTTAGATGTTTATAGTTCCTGATCAGTTACACTACTAAATGAACTGAACTATATATCTCGTGCGTAACGTGGAAAATGTTGAAGTACTTTCATCTTATTCTTTTTTGAATACTCTGTACTGCAGTCAGGATGACTAGCTCTCTAAATTAAATTCAGCGAAGAATTAAGTTACGCGATATTTTCATGTCATCTACCCATTCTAAGACCGTATTATAGCTAAGTAAGTCAAACATCGGCTTTGTAGGATGGAGGCCCAGTTTCAGTCCTAGGGCAGTCAGTGTGATACTGCGTTATTTTTTTTAAATAACACAGTCGTCGTCATTAGTCCATACTCATCTGTTAAAGCTCCTAATATGTGCGACAGGCCTGACCAGCCAGCATATCATTACAGTCTCAGATCTTAGTGGGTCTTGAGTTCTAACCTGTAGTCGTCTAGTAAAAGAAGTTAGCTTGGAGGTATACGCCCTGGATACTACATTTAATAATCGGACCAGAAACTGAACGCTGTGTTTAAAGAGGTAGAACACCCATTTGCCATCTTCCGCTGCAATTATAGCCATTGTGGTTCTGACGTCACGTGAAATGGATTCGTTCGACTGGCTAGTCTGTGTGCAGACATTAGGCCTAATGGGGGATAAATACATTTTGCCTACCTGTCAGGGACAGAACTGTTCTGAATTGTACAGCAGAAACACTTCTCTCGGTTTTCGTCGTCAGTAGCGGATTGGTTGAGAAATCGTCCCATGGTATTTCAGTCAGGGTAACTGATAATAAAATTATGCATGAAATACTTAGACATTTTGCTCTGAATCAATTTTACAGTAAATATTCTAATACCAATGGGGAAACATTTACATTTTCTTTCTGAGCTGATTCATTTTCATAGTTTTATTTACAGTGAGTCAAATTAATTAGCCCTTGAAGCCTAGTGTAAATAATTCTGCACACGGTATATTTATTTTTTTGTCATTCTCAGAATAAGCAGATTGTACATACAGGTAAAATTTTGCCTTTAAAGAGATAAAATATATTTTTAAATGTTGGGATAAACTGATGTGGTAATTATCTGCTTGACATATAATAGTTATAAGTATTGGATAATAGGATAATAGCTCTATTAGAGGCGGTTTTATCAGAGTTGTGTACCGATAAAACATGTTAGACAGACAGTCTTCAGTATATAAAACTCAACTCAATAAATTATTTATTCGTTGAAATGTGGCATATGAATTTTTTTCTCTTACCTACTGTCACATGTTTCGTAACATAACAGATGAATCATAACCAGATGTATTGATCAGCGTCATGACCATGAAAGAGTCAAATGAAGCATAATTTGAATCTTTTGTACTGTATTCGATATAAACTTGCCGTTGCATGATATATCATGATTATAACGTGTTACATTCTTCAGTACCCATTAGACTGTGATCGAATGAAACTTTGCCCATTTACCAGCCCGTCTCCCCAGTCCAACCCTGATGTAAGTCCACTTCTTTCTCCCCTATAAGCTGGCAGTATCTGCTGAGGTAACTCGGCATTTGGTAGTGACGTCCCGAGAGACATGTTCGTCAAACCTCCCGCGGAGTCCATTTTATGTAATTACTGAACTCGGTGCGGTAAAACAGTATTTATAATGCTCGACGGACGGACAGTCAAACCAGCAGAACGTCTGTTTGTTCACGCTCTTCAGCTACAGGATCAAAATAATTGAATACTAATGGTTAATGCTCTAACTTCGGTGTAGGCCTAGTGTACTCCATAAGAAGTTCAAAATTCAGGCATATTTGACCTGATTCACAATTGTCGATGTTTGGCTGTTTTTAATTAGGATAGGTTTAATATTACACAATAATAATTAAATTCTTTGTTATTGTTTGTGCTGTATCAGCAGCCAGAAGGCCAATTGTAGATACAGCACAGACGACGAGCACACAAACACATTAATAAATATAAAAAGGTAGGAATAAAAATTACGTGAGTGCATGGTACATTAATACACAAAGGTAAATTTCTGCTGAATACATAAGTATTTTAGTAATAATAATTTAATTAAATTAAGTAAGTTAGATTATTGTAGAATGCAATTGAGGGAAGCAATTCTTGTTTCAAACATGATGAGTAGATGAGCGACAGGTAGCTTCTCAAGAAATAAATCTTCAGTGGGATTAGCTAATGATTTGGGACCGTCACCGTGTATCTAAGACAGACTTATGAAATACTTAATACTTTCAAAATTGATGCGTAAGAAACAGCTTATAAGTGATCTGACACAGCCAGCCGAAGTTACTAAGAATACATAATGAAATAATAATTTTATTGATTTAGTAACTTTGTACATTAAACTTAATTAATAAAGTTAGTCACTTTCATAACAAATATGGCTAAAACTTTAATATCAAATGAACTTTATCGCAGACTCAGGCTATCTTTTGTCTTGAGCAGTTTTGAAGTCTACTTTACAAAGTAAGATTTTGAACCCAAAGTGTTTACTTCTGTTTTCAGAACATAATCTGTGAGCACATTGCAGCTTTTGCAACTTTAAGAGGGTTGAAGTAATTAATGTCGTCTTATATACAAAGTTTAAATTGTGGGTACGTGTGTTCGCTTATAGTTTGAGAAAGGATAAACCGATTTGAACCAAACTTGGCAAGTTTATTCCTTGAGGCCAGAAAGAGAATTACTACTTTAGATTTCGCGTCATTTTTGACGGGAAAATTTCTATTTATATATAACAAAATGTTGGTCTAGTGAATTGCAGACTACGATAATAGGATATGGCAATTTTAAGACAATTTGCCGAATATACACTGACAAAATAGACAAAGTAACGGATCGAACTCGGGACTTTTTGAGTAGTTTGACACGTTTTTATAGTAGGTGTTCAATTATACATTAATTTTGTTCTTAGTATGTAAGACTTACCTTTGTTATGTTTTATAACATTTTCATGTTTTCATTGCAGGTTATTACATAGTTCGTCGCTATGTATTTATGACCTTATAATATGGGTTTCGTATTATCGACACAGATTTGAATTATATAATCTTACTTCTACAAAAACACTCATATCTAAAAACGTATTTAACTGTTTACGTTTATATAAAAACTGTCTATTGTAAATAATATTTTCAGTGTGATGATGACATTATTTGAAACATTTATTTCATATATGTTTGGTTTATCATAAGAAAGTAAAATAGGGTTCTCTGTCTGCTTTCCAAACCACCATTGGCTTCTTTCGGTTCCAAACGCTGTAAATAATATTGAAAATAAAAATGACTGAAAATAATTATCTGTCAATGTAATGACAGAATGCAATCAAATTACCAATCAATCAACCAATCAATCACTTATTAAGTTGAGTTCTCTATACAAACGTATGTCCACCTAACACCAGTTTTTTTCGGTCTACAACTCTATTGTAACTATTTCTAGCAGAGCTTTTGTTCTCTTGTTATATAAATATTCATTATTATAAATATACATCTACTCCCCCTTCCCTAATTTCAATATAATATTACTGAATTTAATATCCGCTTTACGTATAATGTTCCAGGCTACATATATTTTCTTATATTTCTTATTTTTGAACATAAGTACAATTTATTATCCTCTCTTAAGCTGTCTTTTCAATAATAAAAACGATCTTTTATTAAAGAAAATTTCCCTCCGCGTTCTCTTTCGCGAACATTTCAATGATATATTTAAAGCTTAAAATTACCGGAGATGGTAGCAGGTTGATTCTCGAGCCATGTGCAGGGTTCGACGTAATGACCCTGGGGTTCAGTTTGATGTGACGATGCCTTTTGTGTTTGGTGTGTCGCAGCTGTTCAGAACGAGCGCCAACCCCGGAACACAGCCACGATCAGACCCGAAGCGCTACTCGAAATGGACCAGGAAAGGGCGTTACGAGAAGCCGCAGTAGCTGTTGGTGTTTTTGGGTACGTATTTTTCGCCTTTACTTAAAAAAATAATCGTATAAAAAAAGTTGATTTTCCGTAAATTGGTATTCTACGATGATTTATATCGAACTGCTCCGAAACGTGTAAGTGACGAAGTTGCAAAAGCGTACGTTTTCCGAAAAAATACAGTGTGTTCCATTTCCGTCTTGGTTTAAAAGTTGGCCGTTTTCTAAGCGGTTCGCCACTAAGCATCTGTACGAATTCCTTGCCCAATTCTATCCACATGCCCAACCCATTACAATCTCCTTGATTTCACAGATAGGGAAGTCTGATAACATACCGCTGAAATAATCGTACTTTGCTATTCTCGTACTAGCTTAATTTTGTTTTTTATTAATGTACAATAATTACATTAGCAATCTTACAAACTAAACTATTTCAGCGGTATGTTATCAGACTTCCCTATCTGTGAAATCAAGGAGATTGTAATGGGTTGGGCATGTGGATAGAATTGGGCAAGGAATTCGTACAGATGCTTAGTGGCGAACCGCTTAGAAAACGGCCAACTTTTAAACCAAGACGGAAATGGGACAATAACATTAAGATGGTTTTAAAGAGAAATTGAGTTGGCTCAAAATAGCGCCCAGTGGCGGGCTTTGTTATTAGCAGCGTTGAACCTTCAAGTTTCTTCAACAGAGATTTAGTTAATTTTTGTAGTTTATATAAAATTTTTAATACAATTTGAGAAATTTGCTAATTCTAAAAGAAGTCATAATCGTGTATTTCACATCCAACAGTACCAACAGAACATAATTATCTAACTAGCTTCTTCATAAGCCATAAGATTAACCTGGATACAATTGTGAGAACGAAACTAAATTGCAATTTGAATTTTTTGGACGCAATATGGGATAGTAACATTGATTTAAGCAGATAAATCACCTCCAAATGAAGGGCCATCATTTCACATTCCACCTCTTCAGCAAGTCACAGCCCACCAATAATAGCAACTACCTAAATAATCCTTTTACCAGAACATGGAACTTTATACCACATAAACCAACAACTTTTGATGGGTTTTTGCTAAACAACAGACAACCAATAATAACAGCGAATCAAACAATAATAAAGCTATTGGATATACACGCCTCTGCAAAGGTTATTTTGCTCATTAAAAGAAATAACTTAACAATGCATTCTCGTTTTGCATTACGTCATGATTCTACATTAATTTAAATGATAACGCTTCACATAACATGTTGTAAATACCATTTATTTTAATGGTTTATCTTTTAATTTACAGCGGAATTAACAATTTCGAAGACATGTTATACTCTGTGATATTATTATAGACCTAACCCAAAACTGTACAATTCAATTAATTATAGTGTATAAATTTTGGATTAATCTAATGCAATTCAAACGTAGTGTCATATTTAACTGTGATTGATTATTGGGGACAGACCAATGAGTCGTCATTAGCGATTTAAATGGTTGGAATTTTGGACATCAAACCGTGACGTAAAACTACATAATTCAGCATTATAATGGATTAATAAACTGTATTAAAATCCACGCACGTACCCTGTGATATCATATACAACAAAGCATTTCTAGTAGGACTGCAGCCATTCATCATTATTTAGGACTGACAGATTTTCAATTTTAAAATGTAGGCAACAGACCCCTGTGCGGCGTGGGCAGAACTACAGTACCTGAAAATACAAAATCTCTAAAACAAAACACACAAATGGACATTATTCTGAACCACTTAAGTCTATTCATTTTCCCATAATTTACAGACTCATAACTTCTCTAGCTTTAAACTGATTGTTCCAACCAAAATTACGAATGTGTTTCTTGTTTCCTACAAACAAGCTACATGAAGATTACTCTTTGCATGCTACGCTAGATATCTCATATAAAATATTGCCTCTTTCATTTTGAATTTATTTCATATTTATCAAGAACAATGTTTTCCGCCGACTCTTAATAGGAAAAAGTTAATTTTTATGGCTATTTAACGATAAAAATTATTCATCGTTTGAATACATTTTCATTTCGTGTTTTAAATGTCACGGGTTCAAATTTAGTCCCAAAACCGGTTGTCCTAAAATTTATCTTGGATTTACTCAGTCCCTCCAGGCACAAAACTTCGTCTATTTTTTTGTAATTAATTATTCATTAACCGTCCTGGAATTTAACTTCTGGTTATATATAATCTGATACGTTGAACGTATCGTTGAATATGCCTACACAAAAAATAATTTAAAATTGTAATTGAAATTGGTTAGAAAAAGATCTATTTAGCCTAAGTATAATTTTGCATGCAAAGAATGAGAGGATTTTAGTTGTCATTATTATTATTATATTTAAAATTATAACTGTAGACCAATTCGAGAATCGATCCCAGGACTTCGAAGATTCAAATCAGGACTACTGAGAGCAAAACTCTCGCTTTTAATGTCATTTCCTTGTGCTGGAATCAGCAGATGATCTTTGCTGTGTCGTCGCTGAACTACATTGGACTGCAGAGTGTAACTGGTGTGTAACGATGTTTTCTCACCCGACTGAGAGCCATCTTTGACACATAACACGTGTGTCAACAGACCCGCAATGCTGTTAGGTCGTGCGTTCACATATTCATACGCGCCAGTTGTTATTTGAAGCTCATGTTTTCCACCTGACGTGCCAAGTCTCTCTTTGTACCCAAGGGAACTCTTGAAGCTGTTCTACGCAGCTGGATCAAAGTTTTCCTCTCTCCATACATATTTATACGGTGTTGCTTCTGTTCTGACCAACTGAATCAATAATTGACGCCATCACCTGAATCTACCATAAATTAACGGGATAAACAGTTTCATTCTCTATAAGTGTTTAATTTTGTGGAAACAAAAGCATACAGCGTCCCACAATTCTTACCAGAAGGTCATTGGTATCTCTGCGGTTATTTTAGGTTACGATGGAGATCGAAAATCTGACGACTCACATTAGAGGCGTTCTTTGCACAGAGCGTTTAAAATAAATACATGATAGGGAGGTCCCTTTTTTCAAACCGTTTGCTTTATCTTCAAAACTACTGAACCGATTTCGATAAAATTTGGTTTTGTGTGTCTATATTGAAATTTTTGAACAAATTTAAATTTTATTGTTTTGAATCTGTGTTCATCATGTTAATATAGTTTTGTAGCATTGCGTTCACTATTAACAGAGCTTGCTGAATTAAAAACAGAATCAGATGAAAAACACTAACGTAACGCTTAGCGGAATTTTATTACGTTTTAATTTAATTTCTCTTCAGCTTTTGAATTCCGTTTCTGTCCACATAATAGCGCACATTCCTCACTTCATAACAGAAAATATACCTGTGGTATACTGCGCATCTCCCATAATAACTCTTGAACTGACTGACGGATTTTCATTAAAATATTTATCATGTCAATATAAATCACTCTACAGTTCCGCTTTCCCCTTTCCTATCAGTTTGTTTAAGAGCCGGGGTAGCTTAGTCAGTTCAATTCGTAGTCAGTCATTGACTACGGATTGGACGACCGCGGTTAGATCCCTGGCAGGGGCAGAGAATTTTTCCTCTAGCCTCTACGTTCAGACCGGCTCTGGGGCCCACACAGCCTCCTATCCAATGGGTACCGGGGTCGTTTCCCGGCGGTAAAGGGCGCCCACTCGCTTTCATCTAGCGCCGAAGTTAAGAATGAATAGGCGCTATACTTTCTCCCCCCCAAGCGCCTATATGGCGTGTAGCGGGACGGCTCTTATCAGTTTGTTTAATTTACAAATTTTACCAAATATTATTGACATAAATCAAGGAGGATTAGATAGGAGGGAAATTTAGCTCGCATAGGTAAATGAGAAATGCATATCAAGTTTTAGGTTGAAGCCCCGAAAGGAAACGTCAACTTGTGAAACTTAGGCATAGATAGGTTGGCATCTATTAAAACAGGTGTTATAGATATAGGGTTTCAGGTCGCGGACTGAATTAATCTGGTTTAGGATAGCATCACAAACGAGTTCCATTACAATCGGAGAATCTCTTGGGCAATCATTCAATCTATTCTGCGAAGTTATCAGTGCCTTGCATGTATTGTTATAACTGTTGTTGCTGTTAATACAGTTTGTTCTTTCTAGGTATTTCACTAACTAACTAACAAACTAACTGCATGAAGCAGAGTTCTTCTTGAGAAGCTAATAGAGTACTTTCAGCAAGTATGGAACCATCGTGTTCACAACATCCAACCACTGGACCCTTGCCTGAGCCACCTTAATCCAGTCCACGCCGTTGATTACTATTTCTTTAATAACCACTTCAATACTATCCTTCCATGTACGCCCAGGTCTTCCCAGTGGTCTACTCCTGCCAGGTTTCCCAACGAAAATTTTGTGTGCATTTCTAACGTCCTCCATGCGTGCTATATTCCCTCCTCATCTCTTTCTCCTTTGTTTTATTATCTTAGTAATATCTAGTTCATAGTAAAAATCAAGAAGGTCCTCATCATGTAATTTACTTTAACCTGTTGGCACTTTATTCTCGTTAGGTATCCTCAGAGCCCTGTTCTCAAACACCCTCTATCGGTGTACTACGTAAGCAAACTCGCCAATCTGTGCTTTGTATGCCATGAGTACTACGTAATCAAATATGGACCAAAAATACAACTTTTCCTTTCATAAAGACTTTTCACAGAGGTATTAACTAAAAATAGCGAATGTCTGCTTCTGTGAGGACCAAAGTTCAAACTGCACCCAAAGCGATGGGCATGTGATCTGATCGGACTGCTGTGTTCTCTCACGTGAAACATGGCAGCCGTTCTGACGTCAATGCGGTTCCACGACGCTTTATCTGTTCCCTTCTTTTTTTAGATTTTTCTAGTAAAGAATTTGTAATAGAAGCATAAACTGACATAGCAGGACACGTTTGTGTCCAAATAGTGACTGTAACAAACTATTTATTTCACTTCGTCTATAAATGGGCCTTTCTGTAAAACTTACTTATAACGTAGATTCAAAAAAAGTTTTGAACATTTTTTTGTATCATCAGAACTTCGGTTTCATGCAGATAGACCTACTTTTTCTACTGCACAGTACAGGACCCATAAAACGCGAGTAGAAAAATCAAGGACGAGAGAAGGAATATTTGATGTTTTTCGTAAAAAAAACCCATACCGCTATAAATTTTAATTTTTCCACAGATAGGAAATAATAAGTCTTTAAATGGCGTTGGTATGAAGGTCTTTGTCAACTCAACACAGACGTGTGAGATAGGTTGTCAATCCCTGAAGATGGAGAGAGTATGTTTCTCCGAAACTTCTGTGTTTACTTATTGATCTAAACGTCACATAAACCCAGAACAACAACATCCATAGTTCGCGACTGTAATCTTGAGACTTGTGGGGTAAGGAAGTGGGGTGAAGGAGGAAGGAGGAGAGATAGCGTCTGCCTTTAAAGCTATGGACTTCTTGCATTCCTTGCAAGTCTCAAGATTACAGTCGCGTACTGTACATTGAAGTGTTTGTCGTTGGGATGTGGGAAAAAGATAAGAGTAAAATATAATTCGCGGATTGTTTTTGTTCGTTGCTGCGTGAATGATGGGTCGTTTGTTTCACTCCTACAGTATCGACACGTGTAAGATGCCAACAGCTGCTGATGATAGTGACTCACCTCTCCACTGTAGGTCAGCTGTAGTCAGTTGTTTCTCGACAATTGTGTGTGGAGTTGTCCTTGTGGAAGAAATTTCTCTTGGAAATAATTTTTGTCTGATTGGTGAAATGAAGGGACATTTGTTGACCTCTGACAACGTAGACTTATTTATATACTAGACAGATGTTGGACGATGATCTTTAAAATCACTATTACAGATGAGACGATATATTAAAACATAAGTATTTCTCTTTAACTTTTATTTATTGACTTTTACCTACTTATTTTGTTATTAATCTTCTAATTACAGAAATATCGAATTGGAATCTAATGCGTGTACTTTCTACAAATTTCACCGGAATTCATAATCATACGTTGTAAATATTATTTTCTTTTTTCTCTACTTATTCAGTTGTTACAGGCAAACATAATATAAAATTTAATTTCCACATAATGTTTGAAATTTTCATTCGCTTGTTAGTTTAAAAAGCTGGAAATGATTAAGAATACGACGTTTGTAAAGCTGGCTCTGTTTATTTCTTCAGGTGAAACCAAACAAGCTAGTCATTTGGGTCAATTGGAAAGAACTAATCTGAATCCGTGTCCTGTTATGGTTTCATCCATGGCGGAAACCTTCCGAAACGTCTTATGTTTTAAATTTAAGTTAATAGACGAAGGGAAATATCCAAGAATATGCATAAATTTTATAACAAACCGTCACAAAAATCCATTAGTCTTAACAAAAATTTTATTAAATAAAATATAACTTTTTATTTTTATCGTCTGTCTTTAAGCCCAAACAAGTTTTCTAGCTTTTAAATAACATTACTATATATAACATTTGATGATAATATTGATGTAATTAGCATGCGTGTTCCACAAGTAATGTGCTTGTCTGGTATCAGTTACATGAAGCGTGTGAGAAGGTCTGTAAAGCCTCTAATAAACTCTGCAGTCGACTGTGCTGACAGTTTGTCACGGCTGTTGTAAATTCCCCCTACTGACAACTCCTCGCATCTCATTAGCATTACAACGAACTTTGCGCTAGGATCTGCAACTTGGAGGCTATGCTGTATACTTATGTTCAACAGATGGGCTATCAATAAACGACAGACGCGCAATTATATCCGTGATCTCTTGAGGGAAGTGCTTGATATTTTGTATTTCAAGTCTACCGAAGTGTTAACCTCATTTCTGTTGTCAATCGCCCATTAACGAAACTGCAATGCCCACTTAGAATACAATCTGATCGGGTTCACAGGTGCAGCAAATACAAAAACAGGAAGAAATGGGATAACTTTCAGTGTAGCGAATAGGTTATGGGACTGATGATCGGGTTTACATTCCTGACAGGGCAGGTTCTTTTTTTCTGGGGTCCACCAAGCCTCCTACCCAGTGCTATTCGACGTATGATGGCTGCTGGAGACAGCAAGTACCTCCGAAACGTCGGTAAATTTATGCTAGAAACGACGCTACAACCCAGAATACAGTCATTTTACTACTGGGGTTCTTCTCTCGTGGTTAAAGTGGCCAGAGCATGAGGCAACCGCTCACCTCAGTCTACTGGAGCCTTATCTCCACTCGCACATACGTCTGCATGCCTTGATACTTAATCAGGGTCAACTTTAACTTTACCTTTCAACACACGTAAAGGCAGGATACCGAAAGCAATCGACTGTGTTAGAAAATACGAAGAAACAAATCTTGGTCTTTTTCTGTGACCCTCTGAAGCCGATAAAAGAGAGACAGGAAGAACAGCAGAGGAAAATTCGGGGGGGAGGTTCCCAGGCAATGCCCGCTCTCCTTCTGATAAGGATAATACGTTGGAGTGATAAGTAATGAGAGTTTGATAAGAGAGTCGGAAATTAATTTTCTTGTTGATGAATGTTGAAATTATAATTTTAAATGTTAAATTTCCAAGTACTTACGTATTCATCATTCATAATCATTCACCTATCTCAAGAATGTAGACTTGCAACACTTTGACGGATATTATTGCAAATAATATTCAGTTACATGTGTCTCAGGCTTGATACTGTCAAGACAGTGAAGATGCCTATCGTGTTTTCTTGTGTTAAGTTGCCAACGTTTCGGAAGAAAATACTGCATCCTTCTTCAGGGTAGTATGTTCCTCCGAAACGTCAATAACCACCTACAAGACCACATGGCGTCATGTCCCATTAGACATTTTTGGACTTGGAAGCACATGCAAGAAAAATATAATTGTTCATTGTGTCCTGTTTCTAGCCCTCCAGTTACTCTAGCGATGGGTCTCTCGCCAAGGTATCACACTGGCATGCTGACGTCACCCATAGAACTGCCACCTAAACAGGAAGCGGAAGATGGTAAGTATTATTTATTCTTATCACACACGGCGAGTTTTGCCTGAGAAATTCAAGAACTCTACCGATCAAAGTTCATCTAAAACATTTAACAAGTGCGAAAGACATGCCATACTAAAATTTGAGTTCATCTTTCTTTAATGTGCTATTTTAAATTACATCATTATACTTTATTTTTTATGTATTGATGAAATATTTAAAATGTAACTATTCTTTACGACATTAAACAGAATTGTCATTAGTAATTTAAATAAGACTGGAAGATAAAATTATTATCGAAGTACACAGTTTCCACATACGTTATTTTAACCTCTGCATTCTGAATGTGTCTAGCTGTGTGTGTTTATAGATACGTCGAGAAAACATTTCCACAAAGTCAGTTAACAATCTAGTCTTATGGTAACTGCTCTGATTATAATCATAATTTTTTTTTTAAGTTTTATATTCATTGTATTGTGCATATAAGAGTGGATAGTGAATTCAGTTTAATAATATTTCCTGTGTAATTTACATCCGGTTACAATTATTGACGTTGTCAGCCAAGCAGGACTTGTGAGCTGAGTTGTATAATACGTTGTAATTCATGAGTTGGCGTTCGTGACTCGTGCGCAGATGGTCATACGATCGAATTCCACTCGGTTCAGATATTTTTATTATTGTTCGCCATTTAATATATGTCGCATAACGTTAATTAACATTCTAGAGTAAACCTATTTTTAAACTTTATAAGAACATGTTATATACAGATTCTATCCTCAAAATTTCGCCGTGTTTGTAATTGTTGACGTAAATAGAGTTTGTACTTAATGAGTTTATGTTTATAATTTATCTTCATGAAGAATTTTACAGTGTTTCATTAGTTATCGTAGTTAAACTGACGGCTAAATAAAATGTTCGCACTGCTCCATATTATTTTATATTCTGCATAAAATAACTTAAAGTTACATATTTTTAATTAATTATGGTAGTATTACACATATTTTCAGTATGAACCATATTGAAGTATGATCAAGGACATTTGTTGACCTCAGCAAGGTTTAATTTAGTTGTCTCGTCGATAGCTCGCAGTTTATATCAAAAGCCTCGACGTTGTCAGGGTATTCGATGAGGACGCACTACGTCATACGATCCAGCTTGTGTTTTGCTAAATTTAGTTCTTACAAAGAAGCAACGTTAATAAAGAGAATTACAACTTTTTTATAAGTTCTTTACATTGGCGTGAAATAACCGAATAAGTGGAAGATAGTTTTCACCGCCTGTCTGTCCGTTCTTCTGCATACCTAATTTTTAAAACTACTGAATGAATTTAGATTAAATATGGTACTGAGAGGTCTGCTCTAAATTTCTGCGACGAATTTTATGTTCGTTCGTTTCTGTCAACTTTTGATTAATGCTCTAACTGAAAGCGGAACAGGTGTTTAAATGTACTGATTCTCTTAACGACGCACTTAGGCCTATAAAAATTACTAATTATATTAAAATGTATATGTCATTAAGATTTCATCTGAAAATTTTTACATTTGGTGAATATTTAGCGAAATACAAAAAAATCATCATTTTTTACTCGCTGATAACATATTTGAAATCAAGGCCATTCATACAGAGCAAGAAACTTATGATCCAAGTCGAGTACACCACTGTTGCTATTTAAAATAACACACAGATTAACTCGCAGGCAATTAGCATGGCCGTGCGGACTAATGTACTGGGTTCGAGTCCCACATGAATGTGTGTCCCCCTTTCCATGATGTGCAGTCCTGTGTAGGTAGAGGCCTTACGACAAACCGATTCTCCTTCCAAGGAGCCGTACAAACTGTCGAAAGTATTTATAAAATTTTAAGATTTCAGATTCTCACTGTTTCGAGTATGAAGATGATTGTCTCATGGGAAATTGGTAGAAATTGACCGATGTTTTAGAGGTATTTACTGCCTTCGTGATAAAAATTGTCTAGAATGGTCAAGATTCTTATTGAGCTGTAACGCTTATGCTGTAGTTTTCGTGGCAGAAGAACTCAGAGATAAATAAAATGGAAGTAGTGCTTGTACACGAGTTGTCATGATCGCGGGCGGGATTTCTTCTGCGGATTAGTTTCCCCATCTCTCTCTGGCTTTCAATATTGCTTCTACTTCTGAAGCGGGACCAAATCCGCTTGTAACGTCGGCAGCTTTTATAGGTGAAGCAGGGCGTAGTTCGATTTGATGGTAAAAGGCAGCCCGCGGCATTCGAGATTGAGATATCGCATGGATGTTGTTGTTGTTGTTGTTGTTGTTGCTTGCCTCACACTGCCTAATTCCAAAAAATTACCGAAGTCGTGTTTATAATTTATATTTCTTGCTTTTATTTTCTGATGTTTTATAATCGCGTACGGTCAAATGTTGCTGTGTTGTTGTTAGTATGATTGATCGACTCAGAGCTCATTTAATGATTGTTTCATCATCTCTAATTTATTTACCATAGTCGTCCACGGTTCTTAACCAAGCACCACGCTATGTATGTATGGAGAAGTCGATGGATAGCTCCATGCATTTTTGACCTCGGCACTAGGAGGAAGTGGATGGTCAGCTTCGTGCCCTAGGTAATTCACCCCAAAAGAAGCAACCCCGTTACCCCACTGGACAGATGGTTGGGTGGGCCCCAGAGCTAGTTTGGACGTGCTGGTGAAGAGGCAAATCCTTCCCTGCCTGGAATCAAACCCAGGTCTACCTTAGTCATTATAGAAGACTCCTCTGTAAGTTTATAAAGAGTCTGAGTACAATCACAAACACCCTCAGTCAGTCTACTGTCTCGGGGCCATATTTATATTAATATTTATATATGTAACGACGTTGTTTCATCTGCAGCTGTTACAAATGTAATTTCGAATGAGAGGGGAAATAAAATGCAAATATTGGAAACATTCGGCTGGAGAGACTGAGTAAAACCACAAATAACCTCAGAATAGCTGATTGCTTGGTGAGTTTTTAACTGGTTACCTTCCTAACACATATAGAGATTGTGACCTCTACACGAAACTGCGTGGTACCAAGACTCGAACCCACGACGTGCAATCAAGTCGCGCTGACCAGCAGACTATTTCCCCCTCCCCCCATACGGAGAACTCGTTATGAAGTCCCGGGGGCCGCGGTGAGGGGCTGCGATGCTGGCGTCAGCTCATACGGGTCTCCTGTAGCCCGGTCGTTGATGTGACGTTGAGCTGAGCTGCCACCCGACCGATCGGTTCAACCTGGAGTCACATCGATTACTCGATTCGCGTTCCTTCACACGCAACACAGCAACAAAGAGTGTGTCGCTTCTAATTAACTTCTCTTTCTGACTTGACTTCAGTGGAAAGCTTTAATTTTAACTCTGTAAAATCATGTTTTATAAGCTGTACGTACACGAATCTAGTCAGTTTAAATTATTCGAGAGTTAATGCCAAAACAAAGTTAACCGTTTGCAGCCGAAGCTCGTCTACGTAATAGTTAAGAATCCATTCCGTACCGCGAAGAAAACACAACATTTCACCGTTACGAAGATCAGTTTCTTAATGATGTCTTAGGAAATTATATCTACTGAGAATCGTACAAAATACACAGTTACTGATTGTTAAAATAGGTGGTACATATGGTTACCACTGGGTTTTAAATGGTTAAAATATGTTCGCAAGTATTTGCTTTTTTTGTAAAGACATTTTAGCTTACTTGTCTTGTTTAATAAAGAAAATATACGTTCTACCCGTATGGCTTTATCAAATCCTTATTACTTAATACGTGTGTGCTCGTCCCTTTAAACGAATTTAATTTAAAAGACTGTATTAATATCATGCCATTAGCAATTGCAGATTTGTAGCATATGCAATTCAAACGTAACGGTAATGCAAACTTTCAATGTGGGAGAAATGCTGGATCCATTTAGGTGCAATGTAGAAACCTGACATTTTATTTAGGTTATCCTATAAGAATTTTTTATGCGGTATAAAATTTATTCCTTCAAAATTTGTGTAGTATTCTGTTTAATAGCTGTAACTAGACACTCCTATATTCTTATCCATGGCTAATTATCACAATTCTTAATTTAAATATTATCGACAAGCATGAAAGCGAACTTTTCTAAATTCTATACACGGAGGAATGTTCATGCCCATGCTTTTATATTGATTCTAATGTTGAAATTAAAATAAGAAGAAATGAAATGGCAGAAATGCATTTCTTCAGAACGGCTAAAGGATACAGAATTACAAGAAATAAATGTAATGATTATATTAGAGAAATATGGAGACTGACAAGTAACAAGAGAGGCATATGAGCTATTAAAAGAGATGGCTGGACCATTTGGAAAGAATATCTGAAAACGTAATCCAGGAGCTGCCTTTGACTCGAACGGAAAGAAAAGTCAGGGACGGCTTTAAAAAGATGGATGAAGCAGTTTTATTCCATGTAATCAGAACAGGTAAAGAACTTGATAATGATGATTATGACGATGATGGTGATGATTAATGTATGCACGTATGAAGAGTAGAAAGTGAAATCAATTTTCTTCCCTTGTAGTGTAACAGTTATTTCATTTGACACTTTTGCCCTTTCTACTATGGTCCAAACATCTTCGTCTTGTGTTCTTAGTTCATTTAATAGCGCCTTTTCAACTACGTAGGTTATATAGTGTTGAGGAATAGATTTGAAATATGAATATGGAATTACGTGGAACGAAGCTGTCATGGGCTACTTTAACTGAGAAATCTACGAAAACTTTCAAGCAGAATATTCTACCTTTGAAGTCAGTATCGAACCCTGGACCTTTTTAGTAAGTTTGATAACCACTGCACATTAATTTCTTTCCCCATGATGCGGGGTTTTTATTTAGGTAACAGCGTTTGGTTAAACAGCGCACTATAGTATTCAGATACAAAAGCTCTTCTGACAGTTGAGCATCTCCGCTTTTGTGATTAATATAAACACAAGAAAGAACGGGGAAAGAGGGGAAAAATACGCCAGATTAAAATGACTAATTGGTATCAACTCCCGATGGAACTAAAATTAATTAAGAAAGTGATTTCATTTCACGGTTTGGAAGCCCCTGTCAGGACATAGTAACGTTGAGAGCGAAGTTAACGTTCGGCTCTGAATAAAGTAACTAAGCCTTCTCATACTTGTTCTCAAGTTTTAGAAGCGGAGAGAGAAAAGAAATTAATGTCTAGGTATTTAAACTTTACTCTATCACTTCCTTCTTTAGGCCTGCGCTTTGCTAAAGCTGTTCCCTTTCTTCGTTTAAAGTACTTAGTACTTTACGTAGGCCTTGCGATAAAGGTTAAGTTCTCATCGACCCAAGTACCGCGCCCTAACCCTTTGAAACCGAAGCTTATCAAAATTATACTTAAGAATTCAGTCCATACAGCAAAGAAAACACATCACTTCACCATTTCAACGATCTTCTGGTTAACGATGTTTAAGGAAATGATCGCTGTTTACAGTAAGAATCACACGAAATCCATAAATACAAAATACAGTATTATTTATTGTTAAATCAGGTGGGACACAATTACTTTAAAAGGTTAAAGTGTAGGCCAGTAAGTGGATTGGAAGTGAAGTTTCACGCATACTCAAACCCGATGCTAGGTGGTGATTAGTGATGATTCGCCCTCAGAGAATTTTGTCCCATAATGACAGAGACCCTGATACTTGTTAGATAAGACGTCTGTCTGGGCCACAGAATTAATCTGGTTCGCGGTTACAAATAGAACTGATTTCTATCCCTGCCGTGAACCGTTTCACTGCGATTTTGCATGAGTACAAATTCTACATTTCGCTGATTCGCCGAAATATTCGACTATTTAACGTCTGCTATTTGTGTGTGCTATCTTAAAACGTAAAGATTAAAATATAAAGAAATATAATTTTACCTGTTGTTTTATATGGATGTGAATCTCAGTCTCTTATGTTACTAGAAAATGAAACATTGTCTACGATGCACGAGGTTCTCACGTCGGTGAAGTTGTCGATGTTGGTCTTCTGGGTTGTAAAATCGTTTGGACTTTTAGGAATACAAAAATATTTTTTAGGGCTGAATTAAATAAACGCAACGTTGGTGTTAAATGATAGAATTTACAACGGATATGTAACGTGGACACTGCTTTACGCCTGAAGATGGAGGTAATTTTTCCTTCGAAACATTTATATCAGCTTACAAACTTACACGACGTTACAACCTACTAGACCAACATAACACAGATTGAGGGTACTGAGGAGAATGTTTGTGTTCGAACGGGATAAAGTGACAGAAGGCTGGACAAAACGGCCAAATGATTATCGCCATAATTTGTATTCTTTCCAAATATTATTAGGATGATCAAATTAAGGAGGATAAGATGGACGTGACATGTAGCGCGCATGGGGTAGATAAGAAATGTTTACCGAGTTTTGGTTTGAAAGCCTGAAGGAAAAAGACCACTTGGAAGACCCAGGCAAAGATTGGAGGATAATATTAAAATGCGTATTAGGGATATAACGTTGTTGTGTGTGAATTTGATTGATCTGGTTCAGGATAGAGATTGGTTTAGGTTTCTTATGAACCTTCGGGTGTTTAGAGTGTTGGAAACTTCTTAACTATCTGAGCGTCCTCTCATCTCCTCAAGTTACGTACGAACATACACACACCGCCATCGCGTCTGAATTCTTCTAGACGCCCGATTCGGTTCCGGGTCGAGATCCCGTATTTCAGTACAGTGGTCTTTGAACATTTTTCCTCCAGAGGACAGCATCGACGTTACCAACGAGGAGACCCTCCCCCCGGCACCCCGACCCCTCACCTGCTCTGCACCAACTCCGACGGTGTCATCGCTGGCATCTCAACAGTTTTTTTTTGCCATTTATCAGCCGATCCAAGAGACGGTGTACGAGACATCGGCCCGACTTCTGTTCATGGCCGTCAAATGGGCGAAGAATCTGCCTTCCTTCGCTAGGCTTCCTTTTCGTGATCAGGTATCACACATTATGATCTATGCATTTATTATTATAAGTCGCTTTAATCTAAATAGTATCTTAAGCAAAGATGATTCTGAATTGTGTGTTGGGATATCTGTAAAACGAAGCTGTCACTTGGTACAAAATCTGTTTCATCTTCCTGTTAGCAATTATAAAGGTTAAAATCTTTTAAAGTATTAATTTTTTCTGAGTAAGATTTAGGGTTCCCATGGCGGTGGTTATGAAGATGCCACTCACGACGACTGATTTTGTTGAAGGTAATTAGTGAATAATAGTTTGTGAATCCGCTGATAATAATTAATTTAATTTTAACAAATGTCCATGAAGTTTAGTTAACTGTCCTTGAGGCCGGCGGGTTTATTAGCAAGGTTTAATGTGGCCTCAAGTTTGCAAAATGTTGAGAACCTCTGGTACAGAAACAGAAAACAGTAAATGCACTTCGCTTATTCAAAACCGCCCAGCGCTTTTAAAATTCTGCCGATGCATAAAACAGGTTTTATGTAGACTGTTAAGGGCAATATTACGTTGGCCTTTTCAGGTAATCCTACTGGAGGAAGCGTGGGCCGAACTGTTCTTGCTGAACGCCGTTCAGTGGTGCATGCCGCTAGAGACGAGTCCCCTGTTCTCCGTTTCTGAACACGCTGCTGGTGTGCCGAACGGCAAAGACAGCCAAGTGGCCTCAGACGTTCGCATTCTGAACGACACTCTACTGCGGTTTAAGGCTGTCGGAGTTGATCCGGCGGAGTTCGCCTGCCTTAAAGCAATTGTCCTTTTTCGATCTGGTGAGTTTCCACGCCTGCAGGACGCTTTGAATGTCTTACATAAGATACATGTAGGATTTTGTAGAATAATCTTCTTCAGATTGAACATTTAAAGACCATACATGACGTGAACTGGACTGAACTGGCTAAGGAAAGATTGACTATGAGAACATGATAAGAGCGAACAAAATGTAGGGGGCTAAGGAGGGAAAACCTCTTCAAATCTACCATTTTTGAGACAAACAATGAAATGAGAGCCAAGTATTGAAATTAACGCATGCTTATCTAGAACAGGGTCCTTGGGGGATCTGATAGTCGCTTGGCAACAAAAGTATGTCTGCATTTTATGGAACCCCAAAGTTTATTACAATGTTCACAATAACCCACCACCGGTCCATGACCTAAGCTAAATAAATCCAATACACATCCTCCAACCCTTTTATTTAAGACCCATCTTAATATTATATTTGCATATGTTCCCAGATCTTTCAAATTGTATTTTCAATTTAGTCTTTCAATCCAAATATTTTACGCATTTATCATCTGTCCCATGCCTGCTACATGCATCGTCCATTGTAATTAATTAGGTCGTGTTTGAAATAAATTGTGAGGGTGTGAATTAGGTTTAAGCCGAAAATGGATGGTTTAGGTATTAGCCATGTTAACGCTTTCTGTTCTATTAGTTAGGACGCCTAATTACTTTATTTAGCGAAAGTAACACAGAAAGTGCTTTTCCGGTTTGTGTTGCAGAGACACGAGGTCTGAAAGACCCTGCGCAGGTGGAGAACCTGCAGGATCAGGCTCAGGTGATGTTGGGTCAACACACTAGGGGTCAGTACCCAGGACAGGCCGCGCGCTTTGGCAGGTTGCTGTTAATGTTACCACTTCTTCGGCAAGTCTCCACAGGTCGCATCGAGCAGATTTTCTTCCAACGGACCATTGGCAACACGCCCATGGAGAAGGTCCTTTGTGACATGTACAAGAACTGAACTGATCTCGTGATGTTGAACTGTGGTGGGGGAGACCACATTGAAACAGGATAAGGTCTGCTTGTACTGATTACGGTGATACTAAGTCTCTTCCGAAAGAAGAAATGTCAGTGTTTGGTTGTAAAGTGTTGAAGGACAATTTTATATTTAGCAGAGGTGAACTAATTAACAAAGGATTGGATACAGTTACAGAATTACAAACATTATACCTTTTACTCTAAATCGGATATTGCTGGGGTGTTTAATGAATAAGTTAGACGGAAAATGTAGCATGCGAGGAGCTGCGAAATGTATTTTACATTTTTATCAGAATACTCAATACGTATATCAGACGTATCTGGACACCGTAGCGTAAATGAGAATATAAAATTGATCTTAGAGAAGTAGTTAAGCCGTGGTTAAACAGTGTGGAAAATGGCGTGCTTCGGACTGGCAGACCAGGGTTCCTTTCCTGATAGGGACAGGAACCTTCCTGTTTGTCGTCACGCCCAGATCGGCTCTGGGGTATACCCAACCACGTATTCAACGAGTACAGAGGTTAAGGTGGCTTCAGTGTGAAGCTAAATACTCAGTTTCTTGTTCAGATGTCTGGAATGCATGGAGATTTACTTGCATTCCGCGTGATGCTGAAGTGTGAAGGAAATTCTACCCTACATCGTGAAGAAATGTTCTTTGTACGTGTGGGCTGGATTGGACTAATTCAGAATAAGATTCAGTGGCGAGCTCTTATAATTATAGAACTCTATAGCATGG
>NW_019059652.1:741670-753066 GCF_000696155.1 Zootermopsis nevadensis | reverse complement strand
GAGAGACGCAATAGACCCGCCTATTTTAAGTTGGTGTATCTCTTCTGCTGGTTGAAGCAAGGGACACTCAAATGAGGGTGAAACTCCTCCGTGTTATTTAACCAGCGTTCCAAATCTCAATTTCGTAACTAAAATATTTGTTTCAGATGCTTTTTTTTGTTGGATTGATTCTGTGCGAGACGGCGTATTGATTCCATTTCGGAAATGCCCACGACCACGCTGTATGTAATTTTTTAAAATAATATCACATAATGTTTCCAACTGAGTCAAACATAAGACCTAAAAAGATATGCTAAGTAAATATTTTAATAATTGTACTTCACAAAACATAAGTAGACATTTGCTCTAGCATTAATCTCAAAATTCGGCAGTTACTGTAACAGAAAACGTCTTCAGCAATTACAGATAAATCAGTCTTTCGACGTTTCTATATTGTGCAGAGATGTTTAATATTAAGTGAAAGTTAACAGCCTAAACAGATAATGGCTTCTATCTGTAATTGTCACAATTCCAACAACTTCCGGTTAACAATCCAGCAAATAACTAATTTTTAGAATATTTGTTACGTAGGATTTAAGGTTTTCACTGCGATGTGATTTCAGATAGTGGTCGTCTGTGTTAATCTGCTTCCATTTTAGGGTTGAAGATCTAGGCAACATGTTTCTCCACGATCCGTAACCGAGGTTGGATGACCGCATATTCAAAATACACCTCGGAGAAAACACAATTAAGTTGCTGTCCATTGGTATTTTAAAGGTCTGTGGGAATATTTGAATAATAATATTGAATTTATGTTGGGAATTGTCTATTGTCTAGAAGAACATAGGGTCACATACGACGTTTCGGGAGTTCGTTTTAAAATTTTGTGGAATACTCATCATAATCAGATGACAACCGTACAGCGAAATAAGAATATTCTAATGTCTGTGTATTTTATTTCACCTGTTACCATTGATTTAGAAAATAAAACATCGGAAAATAAATGTCGTTAGACTCTACACTGACAGCCAGTTATCTGAAGACGTCAGTAGAGCTAATGTCGTGTAGATATGAAGTACATTTCATGAAATTAACAATGCGATGTATTTCTTATCGAAATTTTGTTTTTATTAAAAGTTTATATAAGAGCGAAAGCTGAAATTTTACAAATATTTTGATTCATATTTGTAAATATTACAATTTACATAGTGATTAAAATTTCATCATGCAAGATGCCGGGGCAAATGTCTGCTTTTTATTTTCGTTGTAAATAACTTATGGATATAAATGTGTTCTTTCTGGTATAACAACGATGTGAATAAGACGAATAAAGTCATGACTGTGTTATCATGTAAATATTAGGGTGCATGCGCACGTATTTTGAGTCCAGAAAAAATAAACACGAAACACATTATGCAATTTATAGATTTTGAGCGTAATAAGATTAAATAAGTCTAGTCTCCTTTTTTGCTATAATATGTTTAATTGTGTAAATGTACACTGGTAATGTATTAAAGATGTGTGTAATCAAATTTTTAAAGTTGTTGAGTTCATTGTCAGGCTCGTACTTCGTTCACAATGAATAAAAAACATTCTGTGAAGAACGGAAAGTTTGATTTATAATGAACCGACGGTTACAGTGTCAGAGTTTGTAATTCTTAGAGCCACTTATCACAGCTTTTACACCAATAATGATGTAGCCTATGTGTAAGTTTATTCTACAGTATTCGTGAACAAAGTATAAACAGAAATCATATAACCCAAACAAAATATCATTACAATACTCCGCACACCGTTGTCAAACAATTTTAGAATGATGTTTAAACTAAATTGAGCTAAAATCAGCTAAAGTAAAGCTTTGTCCATGAATATATTAAGTAAATAAGGAAGAAAGCACAAATGACTTGTTAGCTTAGTAAAGAAATTAAGTCTGAAACAATGGAAGAGGTGTTAAAAACATCATAGCATATGAAAAGCCGTCGCTTCCAAAACGTCTATTTCATTATTTTCCTTCGTCTCGTTGTCTCGTTCAAGAACAACGAAATTTACTGTGTTGGTATTCGCCTTTAAATTGCACTTTGATTTGGGTGTTAAAAAAATACGCAAGGTTTTACGTGTTGTAGGTTTACTTGTAGAAAGAATAACTTTTATACATTTGTTAAGGGTGTACAAAAATAAAATAATTCAAGATTGCAACTAAACTTGATGACACTTATAACCGTTTAGAGCCCAGCAGTAACTGTTACAATCATCTGCTTTAAAATTAAACAATTGCGTTTCGCCTACGGAGTGTATTCATGCGTCTTGTATGATTCTCAGAATAAACAGTGATTATTTCTTTAAACAACATTAATCAGCCTAATGTTGCGTAGTGTTTTTTTACAGTTAATTGAATTTGTTCGTTGATGAACTTTGTGCTTCAAAGGGTTACATCCGATTTCTTCTTGTATGCCATACATACCTTCCCAAAGTCCATATAAGGAATGCAAAATGTTTATATTTCTCCGTCTTTCAGCAATTTTCGTGCGCATCTCTTCGATAGATTTCTATTAGATTTGGTATTTGATGTCACTTTTTATTTTGGAGGCCCCGGATTCAAATTTCGTTTCAGAAATCATCAGACAATCGGACAATGTCTTAAAATGAGACACGACCACTTCCTTTCACGTGTTTCCATTTCGATAGTGACAATCACACTACATTCCAACGATATGTACTCTATGCAGTTGAAAAATCGTCATTTAATAACCTACTCCGTAAATTAGATTATTTGTAGACGATCCTTTAGAATCATAAAGACGTAACAAAATTAAGAGATTTTTGTGCCTTGTCAATGTCATGTTTGAGAAGCTAATATTTGGTTATCAAAAAAAAAAAAAAAAAATACCACCTGTCATGGAACCAGACGTTTTACTGCTTTTATGAGTCCGCAACTGATCTTATCCTGAGACATTTAATCCTCTCTTATTTACAACATTTTAATATTATCCTCCCGCCTAAGCTTAGGTCTCCCAAGTGGTGTCTTCCCGTTAAGTTATTCTCATAATATTTCGTGTTTTACAACAGTTTTAAAAATATTGATGCTGTCGGATATTTCTTATGAATTTCTGTAATTGCATATTCGACGCTAGTAAGATTTTTACGTATTCCTACTATTTCGTTCTTGTTACGAATTCACTAACGCGGTTCATACACTACATTCAGTATCTACCCAGTTTACGTGAGCATTTATTTAAAAAGGGGGAGGGTGCGAGATATTCAGCCCCCCTCCAAAAAAAAAGCCCCAGTGATGGAGTTTTGGTGTAGAGCAAAAGGACTTTTAAGGGTTGGGAAAGTGGAAAGTATCAATCATGGCGTCTGAGCTTGCGCGTTAGAGTCCATCTCGAGAAAGAGGAACTTGGTGGTCGAGGGCGGGGGACGTCACTGCTGGTACAATGGTTCCCCTGGGAGATCGTGAAGCTAGGCTACTTTCCTGATGGAGCTATCTATCTGTTGCACTCTTCCTTTGCTTTTCTCACTCTCGTGTTAGAGCGATGGCCCTCCTCTCCTGCCTGTGCACATTGATTTATTTCCCCAAACCTCACACCGTCTTCCATCACTTCTGATGGTATCCGTTGATCAAAATCCTTCACAGGATTTATCTCTCTAGAATTAAAAATCTCTATAGGTATGTATAAAATGCTAAGGTACTTATCACATATTTAACCTTCAGAAGTGGAAACTCGTCTAAATATTTATTAATTCAGTCCGTACCTCTAAGAAAACACAACACAGCTCTGAAACGTTGGTCATTATCTACGAGATTGCACGACACAACATCCCAAAAGAATTTTTTTTTTGGGGGGGGGGGGGAGAGATATAACTCTCCCACCAGAATTGTTAGAATGTTACCTGTTTCTGTATTCAGTTTGTTCTGTGCAATATTTTCAATTTTGAAATAAACGCAGCTGTCAGTGGCAGATTCATTTACTACGAACTGTCTGTATTTGGAATGTCACCATTTACGCCGCTGTGTAGGGCTTCTAAACCCTTACTTAAGATAAGTTGTAGGATTCCGCTCCAGGATGAGACAATCGCAAATCTTATGCCAGCACAGAAAGTTGGACCCGAATTTTTATCCCAATGTTTGTTTGATCTAAGATCTCAAGACAACTGGACTCGCCTTCATTTATCAATCCCTAAATTAATTCTGCATTTAAGATACTTTTTACTTTAAAGTATGTGCATGTGAGTTTTGTTCAATGATTGTGGTCTTTTGGTTTGTGACACCATGCAGTCTTATAGGTGGGAACCCTGAAATGGTGGTGATTCATTAAACCAAAACGTGACACGACTCGCTGTAACTAGTATATGGCTTCACAACCCAGAAGACTAAAGGCAACAAAATTTTATTTAGTTTTCTACATTGGTCACATAAAATAGGGCAGTCACATGCAAACAAACTTCGAGGAAATTCGTATGTTCACTCCATTTATGAATAAATACAAATTGTTCTCCTTACTGGATTAAATTGCTCTTGCAAAGCCTTTGAAGACAGCAAAGAAACTGAAAATTGCTGTCATCTGGGTTATGTTAGTCTGGTAGATTTGAAGCATAGTAGAGCTTGTGAGCCCTCTGGTGGACGTGATGAGAACTTACGAGAAAGATTTGTTCACAGATGAAACCGTAGACAAATCGTAAACTGTGACAATCGATTTACGACGTATTAATGACCCGTGATACAGTTCGTTTTGGATCGGGCGGTGTTATGTCGCCTTTGTAAGTGGTTGTTGTCATGTGTTCAACGTAATAAATGGAGCAAAGAACCGTCAGTTTGGTGAAAATATCACCAACACTCGCCATAACAGATTGCCATATTGCAATTATTTCACAGAAACTTTGCCATTTGTGTTTAATATCTAGTGACAAATATGCAAATGTGTATTCTATTTCAAGTAAAACAGAAAATGGACCATGTCTAACACTCATCTGGAAGAGCTCTTGGAAAGTTGACAGGTAACTAAATAGCTATAATCCTTGGGCTCACCCGCCTTAGAAGAGTTCTTTTCTGAGGGTAAAATAGACACATAAAAGTATTCCAATAACAAAGTGCCACTTCCCAGAAATCCACATATGTAAATATTGCTGTTTTATCAATAAACATCTTTACTGATTAAACCTCACATAACGTTGTAACACCATGTGGACTTCTATGTAGGTAGTTACCAGTGTTTCGGAGGAACATACAGCCTCCGTCTTCCACATGGTGTCAACCCAGAAGACTAATGTCAACATCTGCAGTGTCATGAGAGCCCCAGGTCACATGAATACAATTTGTTTCGTGGGAGAGAATTTATGTTTTCTTCTTTCTCAGTTGCAAATTTTCAGAAGATGGACAACAGTTATTTGTCATATTGGAAACCAAATCTTTTCAAATTTACAATATACATGATACCACGCTGGACTTTCTAGCTGAGGAAGACACCATACTGTTATCAGCTTTGCTAGAAAGCACTGGAATTGGTAAGAAATTATTAGATAAACTGAATATATTTTCAATATATTGAATTTGAAGTGAAATTGAAGAGTATTTGTATCGTTTTGTAAATGTGAGTGACTTTTATTTTTAGTTAGACTGAAAATGTAATGTAGAATCTTTGCTCATACAATTTATTGCCCATATTATTGACAAACAAACAAGATACTGAGCCAGTAAAGCACATACTGCAATCACAGAATAGAACCTCATATTTTTTGTTGATAACAGTGAAAGGGATATTGATGAAGATGCTAATTTTAAGGGAATTTTATATTAAAGTATGTGAGATTTATAACAAAATTAATTAATCTTTTGCAGATATAACAGAGTCTACTGAACTGAAAACAGTGGTATTTTCTAAATCACAACTAACAGTTCTGGTTGAAAATAAGTGGCTTGTAAGTTTCTGGATTCAGTACCCCACGCCGCTTTCCGTCACAAGCATTATCGAGGTCTCATCATGCAAAGCAGTTGGAAGTTCTAGTGAATATGTTTATTCTCTGACAGCTGGAGGAAATGTCAGTATCCTTTGATTTTGAAAGGTTGAATGATTGTTATGCACTTTCATGCTGAAGTGTGGAGTGTTTTTGATATTGAGTTTGACATGATATTATATTGTGTTCTATTTACCTTTAATAAATTAGTTCTTCTGCTTTTGATAGAAAACTTTAATTGATTAAATGCGGTAGTTAGGTTATGTATTGTCAAGGTGATTGAATACAGAAGCATGAGATTAGTAAAACATTTTCCAGGCATGGTGGAGACAATAAATCTAACAAAATTTTGGTTGTGAAACCAAAAATGAAAAAGTTATTTGAATGAACTACGAATAGACAGGAGGAATGGGGGTAAAGTGTGGTCTGGATTAAATTAACTCTGGATGGGGTATAGTGGTGGATTTCTGTGAAGATAGTCCAGACCCTCTTAAGTTTCAGAATGGGATTTCTTGATCACGTAAGTAAATATGAGCATTTAACTCTTTTATGAGTACAAATGTAATGGAATGTTCAGCATCCAAGTTGCTGCATGTAGTGTGAACATGTTCATATGTTTTCTACTTTCTGTGTCCTGTAAATTTCATACATACAGCAGTTCTTTGATTTTCTAAGGACTATACCTGATATCTATATTACATGAAGTTATCAGTGTGGCTCTCTCTTTTTTAAGTTTTTGAAAGTGACATGATAGGATTTTTTTATTGAGAAGAAAGAAATTCACTCTGGTTATGTTTTAGGCTTTTTAAACACCTTTCCTAAAATATTCTGTTCAATCGTGTTTTTAACATGTCATTAAATGAAAGAATGGAACTTCTTTAACTTTCTAACAGCAGCATATTCTGTCAGGAGTGGGAGGCAGATTGGAGTAGTAAATCTGTACTCTCTGTTACCACATGGTCAAGGCTCCGAGGTCCTTGAAACATTTTCTGCCATGACAGTGTCTACAAACGGAGACTTCATTGCAGTGTCTGATATAACCGGCAAAGTTTTTATCGCTAGGGTTCAGGAATATTTCAGCACTGATCTTCAAGAGGAAAGGTGAAATATGCGTGTTTTAAAACATAAATTTTAGCAGAGCCCATGTATAATCTTTAGATTAGAATATTTGCCTTGTTAATCTTACTCTTATCAAATTTTGGACTAGCAATATGTTCTGATGCTAAGTTGTTTGATCTTCCACTGCCTGTTTGATAATTTATATTTTTTATTCTCAAAACAAATTTTATTAGCAACTGACTGACCTAATTTGCTGTAACCTCTGACCAATCACACGTCATGATGCTTGAAAGATCACAATATTAAAATTCCACGTGTTGGTTTCTCTGAAATGTTGGTAGTCATTTTTAAATACATTTTGAAGTATTCATGTGTCACTTCAGTTGTATGATTTACCATAGACATTTGTTTTAATGTTTGATTCATGTAATGTTATGTCATGAGTAATGAGGAAACAATTTGAGAACCGAATTGTAAAGTTCTAGGTGGAACTGTGGAGACAGCGTTATCTCGGCAAGTTCTGGAACATCTCGTACTTCTGTTAGAACAATCAGTAGCCTGCTACGAATCCAACCATCAAGTTCAGTGTATGTGTATATCTTTAATTATTTTCAAGAATGTAATAGCAAATATGTAATGTTCATGCCGTCACAAGAAAACATCCTTTGAATTGATAAATTGAGACTCTGATGCTGTCTAGCAGCTAAAATTGTAATTGATGTGTTAGAAAACCTTTCAGCTTCAGTTAGATTCTCAGAAATACAAGTTTTCTTGTCAGGGTGGAAATTGTCTGTGCTCTTAACTTAAGGGTGCTAACAAAATGTATAACATTTTAGCTGTATGTCAGGGGAAATTGTGTTATTATCTTACATGAAACTTCAAAAAAAGTCTCATAACTATTTGGGTACTTCTGAAATAAAGTAAGTTTTGAAATGTGTGGTTCTTACGGCAGTGAAGATTTTGATGGTGGTCTTCTGGATTTTGACACTGTGTGGACCTGTAGATGGGTACCAGTGTTCCAGAGGTATATACTTATGCGTATATCTTCAAGCCTGAAGTGTTACCAACTTACAGGTCCGTGTGGTGTCGCAATCTGGAAGACAGCCATCAACTTTTAATGTCATGTACAATGTGTGCTCTTTATCAGTAATGTTGCATTACATTTATTTTTTGACAGGGGAGACAGTTCTTCCATATATATGTTTGAATTAACAGAGAAGGATAAAGTTCATTCCTACAAAATGACGTGGGATACCTATTTGCATTCACTGAAGCAAAATGAGTGTACAGAAAGTGTAACAGGTATGGTAATACTTTTTCATGTGTCACATTTACATCCAAGGAAACTTTATATTCTAGTGATGAAAATATGGATTTACGTCTTGAATTTAAGATCATCTTTGTCCAGTTCATATCATTACAAGGCAGATTTATATATAAAAAAATGAATAAGGAATATGGTTGGAGCTCATGTATTTGTATAAATCTGTTTCATTTGCACTGTACATATGCTGATTAACACTAGCTCTGTTATTTATGAAAAATCTGAAAGTTCAGCTGCATGGTAGTAGGTCAGAAAAAATTACTGTCTTGGTGTTGGTAACAGCCTACAAGACCATGTGACAAAATAAGAAAGAAGACTACAAATTTCACCATTGTAAGAATTTCATATCTCAAATGACTAAAGAAGCCATATCTGAGGTAGGGCACCTATGCAGATTCGAAGACATTAACGAGTTTTGCTTTTCTCAGAGATGAAGAAAGGGAAAGATACACAGAAAAGTATTGGCACATCCAAAATCTACATTTACAACATTTGTTTCCTGAAATATGTTGCATTCCTTCAAGTAATGTGCAAATCATTGTTTTGGAATCACTGATGTATTCTGATTTTTATGTTCATATTTCCAGATGTTGCACGTATAGAAGTAATAGTACTAAAATATAGCATGACCACTTAAACCATTATTATTGTGATCAGGTGTGTAAATTCAGAGCAGAAGTCATACGTTTGAGAGATCTTTCCCATCTCCATCATTAGGGAATGATGTGACTGATCACATGAGAGGATTGTAACACTTTTAGTCACTGTGAAAGCTTTGATTCTTACTTACTGTCATCCTTTCAGGGAGAAATAGAGGACACAAATCACAAAACATTAGAAGAGTTAATGAATCTGGATTACTTTGTGTGTCTGAGCCACCAGTTGGATTCGGTGTACAGGAGCTGCATATGACAGCTGCAGGATTGGCAGTTTGGTACACAGCAAGTGGATCATCTTTCGGTGGGGTGTATCGTCTTTATGATGTGGCATCAGGAGCCTTTCTTGCTGAACAGGTTGTACCCACTGACACAGTCGTGATTCCAGGTGGCTGCTTAGGGTTAATGGATGCCTTCCTCTCTCCCAGCTGTTTATGGTTGTTTCTAGGTAACCTGTCCAGAGATGTACTTATGAACAAGGTAACTATTTATTTTTCTCTTTACTGTACCTAATTTGTTTGTTTGTAGGTATTAACAAAACAATATTATTAAAGACTTTTTAAGCATATTCTTCTTCTTGAGATAGTTTGCATTCTTTGCATGAGATCCACCTGTATTTCCAATTATGTTTATTTTTATACTCCACATTGCAAATTTATCTCAGTTCTTTCCAGCTATTTAATTGATATGTGTTCATTATATATTTTTTTATTTGACAAATCATTTGTGTCCTTGATTTAGCTATTACACTGTGTGGAAACAGAGTCAGTTGGCCGATTACTGCGAGGAGGGGAATGGGGTGATTTGATTGTTCCCCTTCCTGCATTAGCTGATGGTCTTAGGCAGCACCAGATGGACGTGGTTCGATTGGCACTGAGTTTGCATTCTCAAGGTTTGGTTTAACCCACTGTTTCATGACGTTTCTTACAATATTTTAATCTTCACTGATATTTTTATATTTTTACAATTTCATTAATGTTCAAAGTATGTACAGGACAACATATGTGTCAGTATAAATTATTTTGTCTTTGGTTGCATGTGTTTGGTGTAAGATGGAAATGGGTGAACCATGTGGCCATCGCTAACTAACTGTATGGAGCAGAGGCATTTTTGAGGAGCTTATAGTCTCTCAGCTAGTCAGTCAATTATCTAATTTATCACAGTCACTATGCACCTTGTGCATCTCTTAAAATTAAAACTTAGATACTTGCAATCACATCAGTTTCTTATGAATTTTACATGGCTCACAATATGTTTTATTTTTTCAGCTTTCAGGACCTCATTTGTAATTAATCCAGGTGATAGTGATGCCGTTTGGCAGACAAAAGTCCAAAACATCAGTTTGAATATGGATAAGCTCTTTGCTACTGTGTTTGATTCATTGCTTGAAAACAAGAACAAGCTGTCATTCTCTGAACAGGTTGTTTTACTTTATTTAAATCACGCAAATGACTTACTTCAGTTTTTGCACGAATATTTTGGCACAGAGTCTGCACTACATTCTGTTGCGTTACATGATACATTTGAAAAGAAGAAAAGTGTGTTGGTGAAGCAAATAATGTTGCATGTTGTGGAACTTCGGAGGTACTTGCGGAAACATTCCAGAGATAATGCTGTTGCAAGTGGCACGTATCAGCCGCTGGGCTGTCTTGGTGATGTCTTGAAGAAAGAATGGAGCAAATGGCAAGATATGGAAGACTGTGATGTCATTTGTGAAGCAGTGGCAAGCAATAACATCCCTCTTCTTCAGACGTTTCTATCTACGTGTCGTGGCTGGAGCTCTAGTAACTTGTTTCAGAGAATTAAACAGGAAGTGTATGTCTGGGTACAGCAACTTCTGAAGCAAGACATTGAGAAAGCAAAGCAGATTTTAGTTAATCTTGTAAGTAATTCTTAGGATGACTAAATTATGAAGTCAGATTTGTTTCTCATATGAGGGAAAACATGAAATGCATACTCTCTCTCTCTATTTTTTTTAATTATATTGGGCAGTTGCCATCTGGCCAGCCTAGGCATGGGTCAGAATATAATATTACAATTAATTTAGGGTCCAGGGGTGGACTAATTTGCAGAGTGTCTGATGACTTTATGTCAGTACTTAAAGATTCTGTTTCTGAGGTCTTTCCTGTGCAGAAGTGAACATGGATCTGATTCTTATTCTATGTTATATTTCTTCCATTGATTTCTATTCTGATCTGTTGGGAGAATAGCAATTGTTTCGGGCAGTTCGTTATTAAAAACTCGTGATTGTATTTTGTGTATTTATTATTTTGAGGTTAAATTACAAAAGTAGTGATATGGGTAGTGTTACTCTGTTTTATAAAAGTACATATTAACTTTGTTTGTACATTCTTTGAGTTGGTAATATTTTTCCAGAAGAAAGTTGCTGAAATGATGTGCATGAGATGGGTCAGGTCTGGTGACTA
>NW_019059652.1:666036-741542 GCF_000696155.1 Zootermopsis nevadensis | reverse complement strand
TCAGGTCTATACACAAACTTTACTTACAGATGTTAAAATTTAAAATTTGCGCTATTCATCGTTACTACGATGTTACAATACTGCGCCTTCATTACTACATGTTTCGATGCGTAGCATCATCTTCAGGTTTTTCCTTTAAAACTACTTTATATTTCAATGCAAGTTTTTCATTTATTCATTTATGTTTTGTTTTCCATTATTATATATATATTATATAATGGAAAACAAAACATAAGATGCATAAAATAAGAAGATCAACAGAACACATACTATAATAATTTACAAAACAGATGAATAAATGAAAAACTTGCATTGAAATATAAAGTAGTTTTAAAGGAAAAACCTGAAGATGATGCTACCCATCGAAACATGTAGTAATGAAGGCGCAGTATTGTAACATCGTAGTAACGATGAATAGCGCAAATTTTAAATTTTAACATCTGTAAGTAAAGTTTGTGTATAGACCTGAATTATATTATATATTTTAAGATTTACTTATTCAGATTTACAGGAGTGGGGGTTTGTGGGCAGATGAAAATTTAGAGACACTGATCAGTAGGATAATTTTAAGAACTCAGTAGTTTATATGGTCCAATAAAACCTCTTCATCACTGTGTCTGATCACTTGAGAGGACATTGAAAAATAATTATAGTTTGTTGAATATGTAATTAAATTAACATGGTCTTTTGTTACAACAGGGCTGTGAACCATACAAAGAACTAAGAGATATCTGTTTGAAATCATTTGATAAGGAACTGCGTGATAATTTGGCTGTGTACCTTGCTGGCAGAGATCTGTTTACCTCAGATGAGTTAGAAGCTTGGGATATGTTAAAGTTAATGGAAGAAATACTTCATTCTAAATGTATTCCTAATATCAGGTGAGTTATTACTTGAGCTAATCAACAGTGTCTTTTTTTGCAACTTTTTAATGCTGCAGCTTGCATCAGACTGTCAATTTTCAGTTTCTGCCATATAATTTCTGTGACTTATTGAGTTATTGACAGTTCATAAAATTGAACAGTGTTGTTTCACAAGTATTTATTAACAAGCTTTAATTTTTGTTCTCTTATTATATAAATGTGTTTTTTCAAGTTTCATTTATGGCATCCTTCCCGTCCTGGGGTTGGCTAGAACCAAACATCGGTGACTGCGTGCTGCTCTACACAATTTTATAATTCAGAAGATGCAGTCCTCTTATTCATTGCTGTGAAAATTGAAGACCCATATTTTATAGGAAATGGTGGCTTATAATATCTCCATGAAATAAAAATGTTGTCATGCTGTGTGAGACCATGGTAATACAAATTGTCTGTTGGTAGATGGCTGTTCCAGTAACAGTGCCTTATTCTGCAAATAGGTGACTGCTAACAGCATTTATAGTATCTAATTCTACTGTAGATGGCTCTGAGATGATGTCAGGGGCAAGCTTCTATTACTATAAATACAGTAGAGAAAAGGTGACAAAAATAGTGAGAATATTAGTAATGGCACCTGGAACAAAATTATTAGACTTTTTTAGAATTATGGTGTGTAGCAAATATGAATGAAACGTGGTTTGAATGGGTATGGGCTTTTTGATGTGTGGATAATTGAATGAAGATGACTGTCTTCTGGGTCATAGCACTATGTGGTCTGGTAGAAGAGTACCTATGTCAGGCAAGACAGAACCCACTGGTCCAGTTAAAGTTCTGTCTTGACTGACTAGTTCCTATATCTCAAAACCGATTTTTACGCATTGTTAACTCATCACCCTGGTGATGGAGGCAGCAAGGACTACTGAAATGTTGGTAAACCGTGCTACAATCTGGAAGGCAGCCATGAGAACCTCATTGTTTTGTTGTGTCTTATTGTAGGACTACTGCCACCGGGTAAAAACCCATTTGCAGTCAATAATAAATAATAATAAAAAATCGTACTTAATATGAATGAAGCTCAGACAACACTTCAGCAGACTTGTCTTCTTTCACAGTTTTCCTGTCAGAGCAGTACCTTCACGTCAGAGACATATTCAACCATATGATATGCCAGAGATATCTGAGAACTCTGATAATTTATCTATTAGCACAATCACACAACAATCGAGAGACTGGAGAGTTACGGTATTAGTGGAACTGTACTTTAATACCTTAGGTGAGTTAGTTCACTTGGCTACATAGTTCATTTTTTAACTCCGTTAGTTACAGGGAATTGAATGGTAGGAGGTTATGAAGAATGAATTGGATAGGATGTGGAAAGAAGTGGTTATTGTCCAGTTTAAGGTAATATCCCAGTATTTGCATGGAGAAATTGTGCCCATGAAGATACTCAGGATAACCAATCTTTGGTTCAAGATTCAAATGCACCTCAGGACCGTGAAACAGCAGTGATGATTATTGTATGTTGGGTGTAGAAGATTGGCTTTTCAGTTTGAGCTGCATTGTCTGTTGAAGTCCTTCTATGTCATCGAACATTGTAGCTGTTGTGGTCTGTGGAAACCTTTCACTTTTTCATTAATTGTTCAAAGAAAGGTTTACATCTCTTTCTGTACCATGTACAGAACTTTTTCCGTCAAATATAAATTCCATATTTTTAGTGAGATGAGCAGAGATAAGTGTTTAAGAATGTATTTTGTTATAGTGTCAAGTGTACATGAAAATAATGTGTAGTGTATAACCACTGCCTAAAATTAATTTATTTCCAATCCATTTTCAATTTGCATCCTGGTCCATAATTATTGTTAGTGGCACATAGATCCGTACAATATTGATACCGATAATCTTTATTTGGTATTCACAAGATATTGATTTTTTTATGTTTAACAGATGACAGACTGAAAACATTTATTGAACCAAACATAGCCTGGAAATATTTGCTTTCTAATAACAGAGAAGATATTCTGATAACTTGGATCAACACTTACTACAGTAGATTTGAAGGATGTATAGACATAATTACCAGAATCAGTGACCGGTCATGCACAAAGAAGCAACCAAATGCTGAAGGCACCGAAGAAATGCAGATACAAAAGTTATTTTCAGAGTGGGATGTAACACAGTCTATGATAGACAGTATTCATGTTGTGTGTTCTATGACAAGAACCAAAGAAGTGGTATTGGACCACTTAAGTAGGTGAGAGTTTTATTTTTATTTTATTTTAACTTAATTTTTGTATGATTTTCTATAAAACAAACTATAGGCATATGAAATCATGTTTACATGTCTGTCAATCTATTTATCCGAATAATATTTGGACCAGTGAATTATTTTTCACAAAACTTGGTATATTATTATATCACATGGCTTTTTTCTTTGGAATTAGTTTTAGAATGTAAGGTAACATTGTGACGGCCTTAAGAACTCATTATTTAGCTTTCAAATGAACCACTGGAAGGAATCATGTTAAATTTTATATGATTTGAAGCTTTTGCAGTGATGTAACTCAATAAAATCTTCTCGGGTGATCAGCTGCATTAAATGGTTAAAAGACAAAACCAATGTTTCAGGGACAATCTCTGTCCCCGTCATCAGGGTTCTGGCAAACGTTAACATTTTAGAGAGTTTGTCTTCGCTTTATGTGTGAAATTATATTATGAAATTTTGTTTGAACTAATATTACGTATTTTACAGGTTTGGAGTGTTCAGCAGCAGTGAGAGAGCAAATCCATGCACTATTCTTACAAGATTCTGCAGAACAAAATCCCTTAATGATATTGAACAAATTTTAAATCAGCCGTTGTCCAGTGTATCATACTGCAATTTTGAAGATTTGTTTATCAGTTTTTGCATTAAACACAAACTGTTTAATGTAATTTTTCCTTGTTTCCAAAACTCTGATTTTTCAAGTGATAGGATTGATTCCCTCTGCTCTTTGTCACTAAGTAAGCAAGAAGAAAAGGACTTGTTGAGGTTATGGTTGACTATGAAACAGCTGGATGGCAATTTATCTGATGAATCCATTGTGCACCAAGCAGTGTTAAGTGCGACTCATTTTTTGAGTAAAGGTAATACTGATTCATACCTTCAAGAACATCCTCTTGTGACTTTGGCAACAATTGTTTATGGAAACAATATGATAAAGGATGTGGTCGAAAAGAAAATTTCAGCGGATCTTCCAATCGACAGTGATTCCGTTCATTCTGTCCTAAGACATTTTCCTGTCTTGAAAGTGGCTCTATCGTCACAACAGAGTGATTATAATACCCGACCAGATGTGACGGTGTATCAGCTGCTCCAGGGCTGCTCACCATTTGACATTTCAAAGCTGTTTGGTTGGCAGAGCACACACATGTATGTATCATGAAGACGGGAATTTATATTTTGTATCTTTGTCTTTATAAAGCATGTATACAAACAAAACTGTTTACACTTTGAAGGACACTAATGCCTTTTACAGTATGCAAGGTTTTAAGATCTTTGTCTTTACTAACCTTTTGAAATGCAAATTTTGTATACTCCCATAATGAAAGGCGTGTGAACAGTCAAGTTTTTAACTGTGACAAAGCTTGTCATTAGAGCTTTATGTTTAACAAATTCAGTACATTTTACATCTTTGCAGCCAGTTTTTCTAAGATACGTTTTTAATATTATAATATTCATGCCTAGGCTTCATGTAGAGTGATGTAATGCAGTGTGAGACAATGTTTCATACAGAAAAACAAGACAGATGATCTACAAATTGTTCTCACTTAATTTATGATATTTTGAGACTTGTGTGTTTCAAGACACATTTTTGATTTTAAGGTATGTGTTAATGAACTGTTAAATTAACTTACAATTTTTCCCTTTTTCTAACATGAATGCTTAACAGAATTATTGAATGTGATTTCAGAATAAAGGATGAAGAATTTCCTCACTTTTCTTCTGAAAAACTGTCTGCAAAATATGGACACAATGTAACTTTAAGTTACATGTATTACTTGAAACAAGGGCGGCCTAGCATTGCAGTAAATGTGTTTATTGTAGATCAGCTGAGATTACATAGAAAGATATCCAGAAAAATGTGAGTATCAGTGTTTAATGATATTGTCTGTGTTGTTGAAATTCCATTTTGAACAGTTTTATTAAATCTGCTGTCATTTACCAGGAAGAAACAGGCATGTAACTTTGCCCATGGCTTGGCATTAAAACGTTTTGCAAATCAAAGCATTACTTGTGCCTGCATATCATTTATTGAAATGCTGGGCGTAGATTCAGGAAATGTGAGGATTCACGTGGCTGCAGCAAACAAGATCCTGAATTACCTAAACTCTTCTGTCTCTCACAGTACTGGCAAGGAACAGCTTCATGAAGAACAAGTTGGTAAGCTTGAATTGTTTTGGGTTGTTATAATGGGCATGTAGTAGAAACATATTCAAGAACAGGAACAGGAGTTGCATTAGGCTAGGTCACATTAATTGCCATAAGGATTGAGTCATGAAGCAATTGATGTCTTCCTTTTATAATTTTCTTCACTTCACCATTCCAGTGTTGTGATATTTATTGAGTTTCTTCACAGTCATCGTTTATTCAACATTTTCATGTTTGTTGCTGGCTGGTGGATTGTAAATAAATAGTGTGATGATGTAGATTCTATTTATCTGGTTCAGGATGGGGTTCACGGGTGGGCTGTTGTGAACATGCCTTCTGATTCCATAGAAGAAATGGAATTTCTTTAGCAGCTGCTAAAGGAGGACTCTGCTTTTTACAAATAATCATAGAAGGCTCCAGAAATATCCTTGCCACTTGTAATGGGTTTACGAACACTGTTGGTTTTTTCATTTTTATTCCCATTTGAATGTTTATTAAAATGTATTTTTTAAGTGGCTAATAGATTTTATGTAGTTTTTCTGGAGCCTTGTTGTGAAAAAGGCCCTCTTTTTGCCGATGCATAACGTGTGTCCATTCCATTGTAATCTTAGTTTTACTAACTTGTAGTGTTTCTTCTGCTTTCAACAACATCAACAAAATATTGTTCATAAGCAAGAGAATAGACAACTAAAATTAAAATTGCAGGTTTGTGTGTATTTATGCTTTTCAGAGTGGGAGCATGGTTTATAAAACGTCATGGTTACAGAAACATTTAATGATGTTATTATCATCTTTCAACAGTTTTCATCTCTTTTAAATAACTAAAATAAATTTTCAAATTCAGAACATCTTTACTTACAGAATGACATAAATGTTGTTATAGATTTTATTTGGTTATTATAGTTTTCTGCTCTAGGTATGTTGATGCATGGGCTGGTAGTTTCAAAGGAGCAGATAGCGACAGAAATTCTGCTTCTATTAGAAACTGCACTTCTTCATAGTCACTCTTCTGATGATTCCACTGTGAAACAATTTCTGCATTGGGATTTGGCTGTCAAGTTTGCCAAGTTACACCAGGCAAAGTTACCAGAACAGTTTTTAAGGCATTGCGCAAGAGCAGATTTGTGGCTTCCATTTGTTTTGTTCATCCAAATTCACCAGTATCCTGTTGATCAGGTTAGTTCAGTTGTTGGTTTTCATAGTAGAGATTCAGTAGTATTTATCTAAAATCATAGGAAGAACCTAATTAACTGATGGAAACAAAACGCCAAACACTGCTAATACCAGAGTTAATCATTGGACACATCTCTGGGCCACTTACATTTTCATAACCTCCTTAATATCAAATGTAATGCTTGTAACATGTTACGAGTAGATTGAAGTTCATACTTTTTATGGTGTTAAATGATAGGTTTGTCTCCATTATTATTTCAGGGTAGCCTAAAACAACTGAGTGGTAATTTGGTTGCAATCTTTGACATTTTCTAGGTACTGTTACTTGTCAAAGAATTTCATTCGAGTCATCTTCAGGAACATCTGTCACATGCATTGAGTCACAAAATGGCTGTGAAACAGGAACATGTGGGAACTAAGGACAGAAGTAAACTGATGGCAAGGGATTCACGAAAAGTTCTGTATTCAACAATAGGATTTCAGAAAGGAGAGGCAGGCAGTGTAAGTTCTGTTTGTTATAAATTCTACAATATGTCTGTCAGTAAACTGACTCACTGCAGGCTTGACAAAGGTAAGAAACCTATAAACTTCTGGATTAAATATATGGGTGTTTCTGAAGAGAATCTGTTATAAAGGAATTAAAAGTTGTTAATTTAGCCATAAGAAATTGACATTGAATGTAAGTAGCATGTGACCTGCTTTATTGTTGTAATGATGAATTGAGACTATACTATGCCTCTGGAACTGTGGCCGCTAACAGGCCCATTGTCCATCTCCAGATGATACATGAGTGAATATAGAGTACCAGTGAAACGATGCTGACAGGAAAACCAAGGACCCAGAGAGAAACACCACCACAAATCCCACATTGACTAACCTGGTCATGAACCTTTTGCCCTTCGCTGTGAGCAGCTGGTGACTGCCTGAGCTATGTCTTGGCCCACCACATATTGTGTTTATGCCATACATTTTATCATTGTAGGAATCATTGAGCGAGTCTCCAACCCAAGGAACAGAGGGTGCAATGCATGTCAGCAGTAGTTCAAGTGAAGACTCATACCAGTCTAGTCTGCACGCTGTTACCATTTCAGAATTGACAAGCTATGAGGACAGTAATGATGTGTTTTGCACTCTCCTGAGTTGCCACAGAAGTCAGGATCCACCACGAGCTTTATTAACTGCTTGCCATACTCTTCGGAATCCACTGTTTGCTATTTTTGCGACGTGTTATGAGGTAAGGGAAAAGTCACCTTTACAGGTTACAGCCCTTTTCTTATTTTTAAAATTTCCAATATGGCGTTGTATTTCTGTAGCTTCACCTTAAAAGTTAAATAGGGTCTTCATAACAAGTTCTCAGTATGCTGTTTTTGAGCTATGAACCTTTTGCGTGTCTAATAATTTATGACTGCTTCCTTTAGTGCCCTTCCTATTTATTCATAGTCGTCATGTCATCTGCACTTAGCTATTGATCCGATGGTCCGGTGGCCGTAGCTGGTCTGTGGCGAGCCGTGGTTGCGTCATCCGTACCTGTGAACTCCAGAATAATATACTGCTAATAATTATAATTTTACAAATGTTACAGCCTTCATCAGTTTTGGCTTGCTTCTGTACATGGCTCATAACTTCCTTAGGCAGTTGTATATCAGCAAATTTAAAATCAAAACTTTGCTCTGCATTGCAACAAAATGTTTGGCCTGTGCAACAAGTGGAGTCACTCCTTAAGGAAATTGTTTCCACAGGTTACATAACGACACTTGCAAGAGGTTTCAGCATCTTTTTGCCTGTAAGTAAACAAAGTATATTTGTTGTTCATTAAGTATTTTAATGACTGACAAAGTTAGTGGCTCAGGATCGGACTTTTATAATTGACAAACGTGAGATTTAATGTTCTCATAGCAGTGACGATGATGTTCTCCAGGGTTGTGACACTGTATGGACTTGTAGGTAGATCTACCTATGAGTCTGCATGGTATCATGGCCCAGGACAACAGCGTTGTCATCTTGTTGATAGATCTTCGGGGGGAAATTCCCTGCTTTTATGGAATTTTAAGATATTGTAGCTAACTACATGATATAGGCTGCAATAACTCAAGTTAGTGTAGCAACTGGTTGCAGACTGGACCACTGCGGTTTGGTTTGTGGCCCAGGCAGGGACTTTTCTTGTCACTACATCTGAAGTTGCTCTGATTGCCATCCATTTTCCTATTAATGGATATGAGGGTCTCTTTCATGTGGGGTAAAGTGGCTATAGCGTGAGACTTACCCTTCACATCCGTCTTGTTCTGAGATTAATATATGGAGCTGTAACTCCACTCCCACAACATCGTCATGGTGTTGTGCGAAAGCAAGGGCAATTTTATCTTTACCTTTTATATTTAATTACTTCTGTTAAAGAGTCATTAAATAATCTAAGCATTATCAGGACTTTACATGTCTTTCTCTTACTTCACCTTTCTTACACTTGTGATGAGCTCACATATGCATTAGCTTCCTGGGTAATAAATGTATCGCAAATTGCGTGACTTTTAACTTCTATAATACGCAGAGTAACAACAGTTACGTGTGTTTTCAGGAGAACCCATTATGTGCTTTTACTGAATTTTTAATGGAATGTGTTGCAAAGAAGAATTTTAAGGGGAGCACTGAGAGTATGAAAGCGTTCAAAGCTGGTTGGTGCAACATGAAGATAAATGTAAGTCTCTCTGCATTGTACAAGATTTACAACCACGTTTTTCCAAAATTAATTTATTTCTTTGGGGGTGGAGGGAAAAACAGGGTTCAGTATTGTAGTTAGACAAACCTGTATTTGGATTTCTTGATTTTACATTGGATTTTCTTTTCTATACCTCAGTCTGTTTTTAGTTTTGATAAGATATAAGAAGGTAACTGGAGCGTGTATTAGGTGTGATTGCTGCATTGGCAATGGAGCATACCCATTTCTGAGTTCAATGGTGAAGAGTAAAGTTACAAGTATCAGTGTTTTATTAGTCTTGTGTCATCTTGGAATTTATACTTTTAGGTAACAGTGGCTGATTAACTAGACTAATACTGCTTTAGGGATTTTACTTTAATACAGGGATAGAGAATGATTTGACAGTGATGTATAATACCAAAATTTGTTTTTTGTTGCTATGCACATAGACTATATAGCGTGGATCAGTCTGTGGTCCGGCACATCATCTCATGATGACTATTTGCTATTTCCAGCCATCCATTATGGCATGTGAAGATTTGGAGGCTACGTTCGTCAACAGTGGACACTGGGTTGCATCTATTGCAGTCAGTATGGCGTGCATTGCGTTAGGAAAATGCTTCAGTTCATCGCATCACCAACTGTTATTTATTAACACACTTTGCAAGACTTCGTTTACAGAAAATTTACCAGGTAAGTTATTTGTTTCCTGTGCTTGAATAAATATTTTATTTGTTCTTATGCATATTGCATGAAATGAAGACATTTGGAAGAGGTTGTGTCCATCCGTTTGTCTGTCCATCTACATGTTTCATATTGAATATATATCATTTAAATTATCTTGTAACAGACTCATTAGTATTATAGCACATACGTTACTTATTACATGTGACCAGTGAGTGCTTGTGACTTCAAACTCCTGGCTCAGTTGGCGGAGTGTCTGGAAGGTACTGGAGTACTTGCAGATTGGGTTGCCCTGTGTCATGACAAGGGTTGCACTGAATACCAAGCGGAATTGAAGCACTGCGTAGACCAGCTGGTGGAAAATGGCAGATACCAGCAGGGTCTTGATTTTGTGTCTCTTGTTGGACTACCTAAAGATTCTGTAATGATTGCTCAGGTTAGTGTGTCATGCATGCCAAGTCATTGTTTGTTGTATAAAAAGGATATGTTTGTTGGAAGTCATTTGTCAGGTGAATGTTAAATTAAAATGGATTTTCATTAATTTCAATGAAGTAGAGATAATTTCACCAAAGACAGTACAATGATAAACAAAGGTAAATATATGCTACGCGTTCAGTACTATATAGTCTAACCTACTGACATGACATCATCATTAAATAAATCACTAATAAATAAATATAGTACATATATACATATCTATTTATTCATTTATTATAATAAGCTGATATTAATTTGATGAAAGATTCTCGGGCTACAAGCTGCATCAGGTAGCTGAATGTTGAACAGACCATATCTTCTGCCAATGTTTTGAGAACAATTTCAAATGCACACCACTAATAAAAACAAATATGCAGTATATAATAAAAAGAACAACAAAAAGTGTAAGATTTCAATGATGCAGTCATGTTTTTCTCATAATTGAACAATAATTTATTCAATGGGTAAGGTCTGTTGACTAAGGTTTTGAGATTTTTCTTGGCATGTGTTTGGTCTAGCATATTTCCATCATAGAAGAAATTTTGTTACCTATAATATTAATTTTTTAAAATGTGTTTATATAAAAATTAATTCCATAAAGGAGAATTTGATGTTCAACTTGTATAAATAAAACCATAATATATTTACCTGTTCTGTGAAATTCTGACTTTGGTGGAAGACCTAGACATAGATGTTTTAAATTTTTGTTTTTTAGAAATATGACTGTGTGGACAGTCACATAGTTACAGCTGCTATGTGCTTGGTGTGTTACAGTGGTCGCATGAATTTAAAAATCTTCATGTGTTGAAGAACCAATCAGAAAGTGAATGTACAGCGTTTTGGTACAGATGTCATGAAGCATTTTGTGGTAATGGAGTCAGTCCTAAACATGCTGCTGATTTCTTCAAGGAACACTCAAAGAAGGTGTCATCAAATAAAGAGAGGTGCTTGATATAATTGGGTATAATATTTAATTATAGCACAGTAAGAACAGAAAAGAAGGAGCAATATTTTTATGCTCAAATAATATTTTATTAGGTTCTTAAAAATTATTCTTTGTGTTGAATTACGTAATATATTTGTCTCAAGTTCTGTAACTTCTGCATGATACATTTTTTCAGTGATTATTTCCAGTTTTTTCTTTAGTGTTTTGTAAGGACTGTTATTGGTGAAGTCTGCAGTTTTGCCATTATGTCTGCAGTCCTTAATAGCTACCTTTTGTTTAAAAAAAATTATAGCATTTATAGTGATCTGAATGTCTGAATACATTTTTAAGGTATCATGTTTTGAAAATGGCTTTAACATGGCTGAAAAGGATCCAGGAATGTGAAGACTCTGACAATGATGATTCATCAGTTACAAATTTTGAAGAAGACCATGTGGAAATGGAAATGTGGAAATGTTTATTACAAGTGGATACAGAACTGGAGGTAACAGCAAATACAAAGAGTTTTATGAAGGAAGTTCCTCAGCCTCACACTCTGAGTTACAGTAAAAATAATTGTTCTTTACAGGAGACTGTGCTGCAGAATCTCACTACTAGTAATACTACATCTAAATTGCTCTGTAGTTTGAAAAAAGATCTCCAGAAAGTTTCCAGAATACCTCGTGAAACACTGGCTGAAGAGCAAGAAATTGCTCGCCTTGATATGTTGATTGGTAGGTTGCTGGATCAAGCAGATATAAGTACTGCAAGCAGAATGGAAGCTTTGTTCAACCATCGTAATCAGGTATCATGTTACACTACAGATGTGTCTGACACCATGTTGTATATTTAATATTCATGATCTGCCTGTACTCCCATGTTTAGGACATTGTTATTATATTGTCATGTTGTTACTGTTTTTATTTTTGATAAGTGGCAGCAATTGGGATAGAACCAGGAACCCATAAATTAACTAAACTTGTATGCTAACCTTCACAGTCATTCTAGTGGTCTGTTGTACAAAAAATATAAACAAAATATCTCTCAGTATAATGACAATCAGTAATCTGAAGACTGAAGCAGAGGAAACTCACAGACATTGTGTGTAATTAAAAAACCTTAGACGAGGGGTATGCAACTGGCAGCTTATGAACTGCATGCTGCTCTTTAAGTATGTGACCTGTTGGTGATTTAAATCCTTTGTGGAGCCATTTTTGAGTGTTTAACATGAGTATAAAACACTTAAATATCTTGGTAACTGTTATTTGCATTACATTTTTAGGTTGCCTTCAATTCTACTGTGATATCTTGTATAGTTATTTATTTCCATGTAAATATTTTGCTTTTCCACACTTCACATCAGTCGCCATTACACATATGAGGAAACCACATGTTTACAGTAAAACAGAGATTTGTTTTATGGGAGAATATCACTTGTAAGTACATAAATTGATCCATCAAAGCTTTCTTCATTATCTGCGAAATTTTGAATGCATTTGAATGACATCTCTAGGAGATAAGAGCAAGTATATTTATGTCAGTGAAGGTGTTTGGCACTGGCAGTGTGATATAACTAAAACATTGTTTGACATGTTTGCCAGTGAATGTAAGAGAGCAATAGAGGGCAACTGATAACCAATCATAGAACAGGATTGTATGATGAAAATTTCTTTGATTTAGGATTTACAACTCCTGTGGACATGTATGAGTCTGGCTGAGGGAGAGATCACTCCATACCAAATGAGTGCAGAACACAGGATGTTACTGTCAGAACCAGCAAGTACATCCAGCAGCACCTACAAACGAAGAACTTTGAAATCAGTAAGGCTAACGTCTGTGTCATCAAGTGGAAGTAAGTGAATCTGTTTGATCTAGATTTAGATGTTGGTTGCTGAGTAATATTTTATAATCTGTAAAATTTGTATTTTGGACTTTGTCCATTGTCTGTATTTCAATAAAATTAAAACAATATGGAAGCTGGATCTTCTGTTTTCAGGTAAAACATTTGGACAGAAACCCTAGCTGTTTGGGCCCCTGATTTTGCTAGACTCAGACCTGAGGTCTGAGGTTATTCATATTTCACTTTTACAGTATGAAGTTATGATATAGTTAATTTATGTAATACTTCTTGTTGACTTTTAATGACTGTTGTTTCTTCTCAGTTAATAGTCCTGGGTCATCACACAGTCTATTGAACCAAAGCATCAGCTCAGACTATGTAGATGATAATGTCCGAGATAAGCAAGACACGCTGTCAGTTCTGGAAAAACTTGTTGAACATCTGCAACATGGGAGAAAGTTAGGCAGTCGACTTGTCTGTTGCTTCCGTGTCGCCATGAACTTGGACATGCCTTATCAGGTATTATTTGAGATATTTTCTTTTATTTATTCATGTTAATAAGTCCTACATTTTCAGTTGATCATGTTTATTGACTCGTAACAGACCGACCTCAGGGCCCACCCAGCCTCCTATCCAATGTGTACCAGCAGCTCATTCGATGTAGGGGTAGTAATGTTGAGATGTTCACTCACCTCTATCTAGTGCCTAGGTTAAGAATGTATGGAGCTGTGCCTTCACTCCTCATATATCTTCATAATGTAGTGCTTAATTAAGCACAGGACAACTGACCCTTACCATTATCATCCATTCTGTAGTTACGCATTTTATCTGAACCTTACATGAATTTATATAAATGTAAGATTTGAGGTTTTCACAGCAGTGAGTACGAAGATTTCTGTCTTCTGGATTGTTGCACTGTGTAGTCTGGCAGATGTTAACCAACGTTTCAGAGGTCATACTGCCTGATGGAGGCGGAATGACCTCTGAAACGTTGGTTAACATCGACCAGACTACACAGCGCAACAACCCAGAAGACAGAAATCTTCAATGTATAAAACTACTTAACAGACTTCTGTAAAATATGGTATTAAGTTTATTCTGTGTCATATGTGTGGTGAACCAGAATTTGAGACGACAGGTTTTTGTCTGTAATGAACGAATGAACATTATGGTTAGTAAGGTAAGCAGGAAACATAAAGCATTTACTGTGTAGATTCTCTTTTGTTTAGTGGCTTGAATTAAATGTTTTAGGAAATCTTGAAGTTGGAAGATCCTTTGAGGTTATTACACACTTCCCTTGCCAATGACTGTTGCAATAAGTTTGTTGTGGCTAGTGACCTTATGTTGGCAGCTCAGATGAACAGTGAAGAAGTGTCAAGATTTCTTTGTCAAGAAATTGTTGCAGCTGTCAGTAATCATGTACAAGGTACGGTATTTTAAGAAATTTTCCATGAAGACTTTGAGATCTTGGGTGACGGGTTTGATAATTGCTGTCTTCTGGGATTTTGCACCATCTAGTCTGGTCTTTATTCTTATCGTACATGTGTAATACTGTTTTTTTATGAATGTGTGTTGCATAGGTGAGAGTAACGTGTTCTCTGGAGTCACACTGTGGGACTGTGATCTGGATCTAAACTGTCATCTTGTTTTGGAGCTTTGTGATGACTTGTCTGGACTTGGTACAAATCTGTTGTGTGAGGCAACTCAAATTGGTGCCTCACAGCTGGAGGCAAATAAGGAAGGTAAGATCTGAAGATTGCTGTATTCTGGATTGTAGTGGTATGTAGTCTAGTAGAAGTTTACCACCATTTCAGAGGTCCTTACTGCCACCATCATCAGGGTGATGAGTAGGTTGTATGCATGGAATTGGTTTGAGATATAGGAAACAGACACTCTTGATATAGTGGGACAGCTTTACTTTAATAACATGGTTGGTTACTTACTGTTATTGTTACTGTTGCAACTTTGCAGTATGTTGGCATTACTTTTTGTGAATTTTGCAGTTGTGGAGATACTGATCCGTGCCCATGATTGCTACACAACAGCTTTGAATATGGAAGGAATTGTAGCTGTTCTGCATCGAGCACACATACTCACCAATAATCTACTGCAGAGGCAGGACTGGGCTCTAATGGTGACAACATTGGCATTAACCATATTTTATTTTCATGTTGAAGCACTGACATAGAACCAGCTCACCTGCTTACTGTATTTGTTTTATCCCTTATACAGGTTCGTTTGTTGACTGGAATTGGAAGATATACAGAAATGAACTACATTTTTCAAATGTTGAAAGATAATGAACAGTTTGAATTTCTTCTTGGAAAAGGATTAGATAAGGTAAGCCTGACATAGAACCAGCTCACCTGCACCTTGCACCGTAAAAAGGAAGATGTTTCGAAACCTCAATCAAAGCCTCGGACAGACGGACCCAACAGAGGACCGAATGGAAGAGGAGAATTGAGGAGGCCATGGACCGAATACGGACTGGAGAGCCATAGAAGAAGAAGATTATGAAAGTAACCTCTACTCAGTAAATCAGTACCATTTATTACAACAGTAAATTTACTGTTTGTGCAGTGGTTCTGTTTGCTTTCATGGTATGGAGTTTGGGTGTAGGGACAGTTTTATCTCTTTAAATAATATGTGTGTTGCTGCTAATAATGTGGATTTTAGGTTCCAAATCTGAAGCTGGCCGTGCTAGATTTTCTGAAGCAGCACTGCCCCGAGGACCGAGAGCTATTCCGGCTCGTTTCTCTTCACTTTTCGTTGTTCAGTGAAGTTGCAGATCTGTGGGAAAGTGAGGGATGTGCTAGAGTACACACTTTGCTGGCAGTGATGGGACAGCAAACGGCAACTGCTCCTGTGTTGCTTACCAATACAGAGGACACGAAACTCTGCCTTAATACGGCAATGGTCAACTTTATGCATGCATCTGAATACTTCCTGCAGGTAAGACATTGTTTGTGGAAGTCTCTGCATTTCACCCAATTGATAACTTCTTATTAGGTGTTTCTCCTTGTGGTAGGTATTGGTACATCATATCAGCACCTGTTTTTCATAAATCACAGAAAAAAATGAAAAGTGTGTCATGAAACTTCCTCAAAGGCATATTAACTTTTTATAAGATTTATTTCTGTTGTTAACTTTCTTAAAAGGTTGTGTTGTTTTCAAGAAGGTTTATTTTTGTTCAGAGAGCTTAAAAATTTTGCTCCCTCACCTTATGTACTCTGTTCATTTGGGGTGGGAGGTGGCAGGCAGAGGAACTGAGCTGCGCAGATATTGATGAGCCAAATGGCTCAGATGCAGAAATTCTTAATCAGTATATTTATAAACAAAAGCCTAAATTACATTTTGATGTGTGCATTCTGTCTATTTGATAAAAGTAATTTTGTCATAACTTATATAGGCCACATTACAAATGTAAATTCATGTATATGTGACAATATATATTGTACGGCGTTCTTAGTTACTGTTGTTTCCGTATTAACAGTTTCATACCAACTTTCACAAAACCAGAGGTATTTATATTTGTACATAATATTGTTATAAACTGCCTTTCAACAAAGAAACTCCTGTATCAGAGAATGTAGTCACAGTTGAAAGTAAGAAAAATGTGTTTTTTATGCTAATTCCTCATAAAGAGCACAATTTGAATACATATTTTTCTCCTATGGTGGCACCTGAACTACAATATTAGGTATAAATGTGAAGATAACATTAAAATGGATCTTAAAGGAATAGGGTGTAAGTGATTAAAGTTTAGAAGTTTACCACCATTTCGGAAGTGTTTGCTGCCTCCATTGTCAGAGCAGCGCTGCAGGCACATGGATACAACTTGGAACTACAGCCCAGAATGCAGCCATCTTCATACTCACTAACTACTGTGAGAACCTCAAATCTTACTTAATTTGTAAATTTGTGTTTCTTCTTTAGAATAAGAGGCAGTGTTTCACAGCTAAGGCTAATGTGTATATTATCTTTGACGTAAGTGTTTTGTATGTTCTGGTTACAGACTAACAAACTGACTAGGGCCATGACTGCAGCACATCACGCAGAATTGGTTGCTTTACAATTATCTCTTATCAATTCTCTACCTCTTGGTCAGGGGGCAGACTGTCTTCTAGAACTGGATTCTGCCCAAGTTGCGTATATGGTCACACACAAATTGAGGTGTGTTGTACAGTGTGTAATTACTAAGGGGAAGGAAGTAATGAGTCGGGAGAAAACCATATGATGAGGAGCTTGATAATTTGTCTCTTTAATAATTATTATAGGTGTGATCAAATTAAGGAGGATGAGATGGTTAGAGCGTACAGCATGCATGGAAATGTTGAGAAATGCATACAAGATTTTAATAATAAAATCTGAAGGGAAGAAATCATTTTGGAGACGTAGGCACAAATGGGAGGATAGCATTTAAATGGATCTTAAAGGAATAGGGTGTGAGTAGATTAAACTGGCTCAGGAAAGAGACCAGTGGTGGTGTGTTGTGAAGAAAGGATGAAACTTATGAGTAGAATTATTAGCTTCTGAATAATGATTTTGCTTCTTTGAGTTAGTATTTAATTGTAATCTGGAATATTCTTGCCAAACAAATTAAAATTATTAGCATTTTAAGCATCTTTGTGTTGATAAGTACGCTGACAGTTTGTATTATTTCTTTATAGTTTTCCGCAGGCCTGTATTATGACTCGGGCATACAGCCATCCCGTCGACTGGGGGGCCACCCTTTACCAGCACTGCATTGTTCAGGGAGACGCAGCGTATCTAACAGACTTCATGTTTAACATGCCTCTTACTTCAGCGTTAGTAGAAGATGTGGCTAGAAGGTCAGTCTTTATGCCATTGGTGGCAACTTCTGTCCAAGTGAGTTGGGGGGGGGGGGAGAGAGAGAGAAGACACATTGCAAGATTTTTATCAGAGTAAAATCTGCCGAATGTGTTTTTACATATTTTGTTGGGATATGAAAAACAGTTTTTAGAAAGTCCTCACGAGTCAGGTTTATTAATTCTTTTTTTTTGGAATTTGTAAGTGCATAAGGAATAAGTTTATTAATATATTCTGATAAAATCAAACCTTATCCTTTAATTACAATATCTTATCACTGTTAGGAGGAGCAGCACGTTGAACGCCACAAAGGACGCAGCACAGTTGCTAGTTTTTTTATGTTATATTTCTCAATTAGATTTCAGTTGGAAGCAAATGTTACCCAGGAGATGGCTCAGCAGATGAAGAAATTTGTGTTGGGAATATCAGACGTCGAAATTAAATATCGCGTGGCTAGCCAGTTGGGCTTCCGAGATGTTATTGAGAGCCTGCTGACTGGTCCAGCGCTACCGTACCTGAAAGATACTGTCTGGCGGAGTGGATTCAACAAACACCGCAACTACCTTCAATGAAAACTTCACACTGTATGTTTAAAAGATGATATATATATCAGACCAACCGTGGCGCCTGTCCACCATTATCTGATGGGTACCAGGTGTTTTTTCCATAGGAGTAAAATTCTGGTGCAGGAAGTTGACCATTTAACTGCATCTAATGCTCAGATTAGAAGTGCGTGGGTTCTTAAGTTCACTCCCTTATACTTTGTCGTGGTGGCGAGCTTGGTTATAATGAAGTCAAATTTATAAACTTACGCTGAATGTCACATCTGAGTGGTTATAACTCTTGCTTCTTGTTTGGGAGATATTTGGATGCCAATCATTCTAAGGTTTTTCATGGTCTTCACGATTCTGTCGAGGCAAATGTCAGTAAACTTCTGTCAGACCACACGGCGCATGAACCCAGAAGACGGCCATCTTCAGACTCACTGCCGTGAAAACTTCAAATTCTTCATATTAATTGTTGGTAACAACCTACAATACCATATGGCATCATGGCCCAGAAGACCTTGCGTCGTTAATTAAGCCAAGACTTGTTTCCATATATATTTTGTTGTATGGAGTACATTTGTAACCAGAGCCAGAAAATTATTGTGCAAAATATAAATATTACGTACCTTACGTGTGTTGGTGATTTCACCAGGCTCTTATAATGACCTTGAGTGCCTCCCTACAAGTTAATTTTGAATCATCAGATGTATGGAGAGTGAAAACATGTTTTTCACTTGTCTTATTTTTGTAATAATTTTACTGTTATGAACCAGGATAGCTCAGTCAGTATAGTGACTAGCTACGGGATGGACGACCGGGGTTCGATCCCCGATGGGGCAGAGGATTTTTCCTCAAGCCTCTGCGTCCAGACCGGCTCTGGGGCCCACCCAGCCTCCTGTCCAATGGGTATGGGGGTCCTTTCCCAGGGGTAAAGCACGGCCAGGGTGTGATGCTGACCACTCACCCCATCTAGTGCCGAGGTCAAGAAAGACCCCAAGAGCTTGTATGGCACGTAGCCGGACAAACTTTACTTTTTAATTTTACTGTTAATGAAGATGTACATGTTACTCGTCTGTACATTAGCTAATATTCACCAATTTATTATCAGAATACCGTCATAATCTAATTATTTGAGTTCACATTTTTTTCGTTAGATTCGTATGGTGCCCACTATAAATTATAAGCTCTGCACAGTTGCCCATCACCCAGAAAGGGTTTGTGATCCCTGCGGTAGAGGAGAAATGCTTATAGATTCAAAAATAGTGGATATGTTGGATACACAGAATTGATTGATCAGCACACTTACTTTATTCAAATGTTTTCTTTAATTTTTCTTATACTTAGAAGACATTAATTAAATGACATTTTTTAGGCTTTTTCATGGTTCACAACTAATTTTGGTTTTAGAGTGATGATATGATGTGGTGGATTGGTTTGCTGGTGTTTCAGAAAATGTATGACGTATTTCACATTGTGATTGGTGGGGCTAATAGGAAAGCTCGTACACTTGCATTATAAAATTCACCATTTTTTTTCTTCTGGAAGGATTTTATGAGACACGTGAAAGAAAACCACAACATAGTGTTGTTACCAAAGAATGAGAAAAAGATCTCGTGAATTATAATTTCATCAGAAAAATTACATGCTTTCTAGTTTATAAATTAATAACACGTGGAATATTGTCTGATGTTTCATAGCCTCGGTAGACAGTACAGTGTGTATATTGCCGCTTGGGATGGATATTACGGAACCTCTGCTATGTCATACATGTTTCTGTTTCTCCAGTTGCCATACTGGATCGTACTAACACGCTGTGTAGAGATGGGGAAATTAGGTTGCAAGGTGTCATGCGTGCCGATATTCTGATCCCTTCTCATGTGTAGTTGTGACAGAAGCATATGTTCAGCTGCACGAGAACGAATCTTGTAGTACAGGCGGAATGTAAAGAAGTACAGAAGTTCGACTCCTCCGATAAGACTGAAGCCAATGAACAGACTGAGCAGGCCACCCAGAGATGCTGGGAAAAGTTAAACCGTCATTGTCATTTTGATAATACCGGAAAAACTTAGGAAAGGCGTCTAGGTAAAAGTCTAGGAGGTGCGACTCAACATAATCACAGTTGATACTTATTCATCTGGTCAAGAAATTCTGTTTTGGAACCCCAAATGTTCAGTTCAAATCTACACGTAGCTCCCCTCGAGATTTGCGCAGTAGCACATTCTGTTGTAGTATCATTTTCAGTAGATTTTGTTTTAAACCTTACTTATTTCTTCACGATCTTGTGATTCATTACAAAAGAGTAACTCAAAATTTACTACAGTTATTTAAATTATTTTATATTGAATTTTTAATTAGTCATATTTATTATTTTGTAATTTATATTAGATGTACCACAGGTCACAAAAAAATATTTTTTGCAACAAAGGTAAGCCACTGAAACAACAGGAAATTTATTTTTCGAACATAACGTAATCAGGTTTACCAGAAATATAAAAGTATATATTGCAATACCACACTATATAGTGACAAAAATGATGTGCATACATATTTTGTAACTCACCAAGTAGTCCCTTCCAGCTGTAAATTACATCTCTTCGGTAACGTGTTACCAAAAAATTGCTAAAATACACGTTGAAGACGCTGTTATTTTCTGTTTTTATGCCACTGCCACTGGAACATAGAAACGAACTATGTATAACATCTGCAGCATACATTAGGATAAGGGTTAAATTGTAGGATTTATGCCTCTCGTGCACGTGACATAGAACATTATTCACCTTTCAATTTCATAAGAATAATGGTGTAATATAGTTTTGGTAATCTCACGCATATTACAAAATTCTGTTCGTACAGTCTGGACCAGTGGTCCCCAACGCGGCGCCATGGCATCCGCCAAGGCCTTTTTGGGTGCCTGTGTTGTTACGGAAAGAGGTTATGCTGAATAATGAAGGCCGTTCAACCGTGAACATTACAAAATCAAAGCGCAGATCTCGACTTACTGACGCCCAACTTGACGATTGTTTACGGGCAGCAACATCATCCTACACTCCCAAATTTGAAAAACTGACCGATGAAATGCAGCGCCAAACATCACACTAACTTCTCACTTGAGTAATAATAATTGTACTTATAAAACTACGTATTTTTGATTGCGTGGTTTCTTGTATCATTAAACATTGTGTTGTTTTGCGTATTATTTGGTGTCCATAACTTATTTGTCCAGAGAAAAGAAAATTTGGCTTTGTTAGTTGGTTGGTGCCCGCCACGATCTCATAAACTCTCAAATGTGCCTGTAGGCACAAAAAGGTTGGGGACCACTGGTCTGAACCTTCTTATTATTTATTGGCTGCTTATGTTCTTCACCTCTATTCAGCATCCCTTGCTACATAAAGAAGACGGAATATATAATAATGCCACATATTTCAATATTTTGTGTGTTGCAAGTATGTGATCACTATTACATTTTAACTTTCATCATTTGAGATATGGGATTTAATTTTTGTTTAAACCAGGTTAATCTGCCCCTGGATAATCAGGAGGTTACTTTAGTTCTGAGATCAGGTGGTGGACTTTTGAAGATTATGATGCCAGCGTAGTAACTGCCTTTTCGATAACATTTATCAGTTGTAAGAGAACAACGATTCAGTTATTGAGTAATTTATAGGGCATATCTGTCTTGCAATTTTACCAAGATGGTAGTCAGACTCTTCAATGAATCTCTTGAATGGATGATGTTAGTTTATTGATGTAAAAAATGTTCTTATGTTATTAGTCACAAAACAGTGATTTACTTCTCCGATGTTTTCCATTTTGTTCTTTTACAAAATAGGAGTTTTGATGATTTATCAAAACTTGGCGTCTAATACCAGTACTAGGATAATAACTTAAAACAAACTAAAACTTTTAATTTCTACATCCTTCCTAATACCTCATTCACAATCATGTCATGTATTCTAGACTAATGACCGATTCTGTTGAAAAAACATCGTTAAATAACCAATAACCAACCTGTTTTACCTACTATGGTTAAAGCTGGAATAATATAAAAATTAGTGTCTTCTGGGATGTTGCACCATGTAGTCTAGTGTAGAAACAGACCAATGTTTCAGAAGTGGTTACTGCCCTCCATCATCAGGACCTTTGAAACATCAGTCAGTTTGTACCTGACTATAAAGTGCAACATCCCAGAAGGCGGTCATCTTCATACTTATTGCCATGAGAACCTGAAGTCTCACAACATGAATTGTAACCAAAATTAGCTGTTACTTACTATATCCAGTCCTTATTGTTGACTGTAACAGCTGCAAGTACGCTTTCTGAAGATTCTATGGGGTAGTAATAATTCAGACAGTCGGGGAGGCAGTTGCAAGGATAAGAGAAAGGTTCATTTTCTTTCCTGAAATCTTTCTGCCCTGGATTCATTATCTCCAGTTTGCCTAAAATATTAAAATTACGTGTAAGATTTAATTTCATTAAATACAATTTAGTGACGCATCTGGATGCCGGCTTAATCCTTTGAAGCATAAAGTTCATCAAAATAATGTTTGAAAATTTAAGTTCCTACCTTAAAGAAAACATGGTGCATCCCTGTTAAGAAGGTAAATTGGCAAGTGCTGTTTATAGAAAGAATAATTTATTGTGATACTCGTACACGAAAGAAATAAACGCGCTGTTGCTAGAATGCAAAAGTATTGAATATTTAAATATGTGACGTATAAGTGACGACTGTACTTCAAAAAGTTAAATGTGTGGACTGGCCATCAATTTCTAGAGCTGTTTGATTCATGATGGGTTGCTCTCCTGTGCAGATATAAATTTCATGCTGACAACAACAAAACTCTTTTCTTCAGTTTGCCAAATTTTATCTTAGCAAAAAATGCAAAATATATTAGGAAAATAATACACGTAGTTTAGTTTCATGATTAAATATGCATTTTTGTTATGTTTGTACAAAGATTGAAGCTTAGAAGGTTGTTTTAGAATATATTTTGTTATGTAATACATAATTTGTAAACAAAATTAAATGTAACGTTTTAAGATCTTAATACTGAAAATTCTAAAATTGACACATTTGATGTGCAGTTGATATCCTCTGGTTGTTACTTATGATTTCAGGCCATTATTCCCACCATGTTCATAAATTTCTGAGATTACTTCCATGGTTTTAGACTTCATGAATTCATAAGACTGAATCTCCTTGTAGTGTATAAAGTGTAGCAAGTTGATAATCAGTATACTCGTCAAAGAGGCGATAGGTAATATCGAAGTATGACTTACGTTTGTTCTTAGCCAAGCAAGGGATGTCAGTTAAATTACATATCCTGTAATCACCTGAAAACACGAGCATAAAATTAATATTGTTCTTCCTGCTCTGATGGAACGAACTGTTTTCATCATTGTAATTGCAATAAATTATTTGAATTTATTTCACATCTTCACAGCCTTGGCACAAGCCATTAGTTTATGAAGATTTCTGTCTTTTGGGTTGTTGGGCTGTGTAGACTGATCGATGTTAACCAACGTTTCAGAGGTCATACTGCCTCTGTCATCAGGGCGATGGCTTTCGCTCTGATGACCTGGAAGACAGCCATCTTTGGACTCGCTGCCATAAAAACCCTAAATTCTACTGAACGATTTTTGCTTTGTGGGTTTATTTTTCATTCTGCATTTAAAAGTGTAATGCTATTAACAGCGAGAAATGTCTCATGTTATGATTTATGCCTGTTTCAAGCTGCGACTGCATGCCGTGTCACCTGTGACACTTTGGTTTTTGAGACTACGCCCCTGCCACTGATCATAATTATATTTTGATTGAGTACCTCTGGGTTTATTAAATTTACAGAGCTCACGTCATGCATTAATGTTTCAAATAATGTATGAGAAATTTGATAAACTGTTTCAGAAATTTATATTCGGAAGAGTAACAAGTCCCCATTCTATGCAGAATAATACTACAGTATGTTGTTATGTAATTAGTGGTACCGTTGTTAGGATAATAAAATGGAGTACATCCACATATTTGAATGGTGTAATTCTCACGACACTCGGTGATACAGTTGTTGTAGGAATATTGCTTCATCTTGCGCATGTCCACCTCATCTGGGAAAACACATCCTCTCAAGCCACGGTTCTTTATGGGAATGTTGCGCACTTCTGGTGTTGAATATGTGACCCATGGTGGAATGGAGAAAAATACATCTGATCTCAAGGAGACCATCTTCTTCACTGTATTTACATCTGGATAATCATATGGGTCATGAACCAGTACCTAGTGATAGGAAATACAGAAGCTTATTCAAATGTAAAATTTTAGGTTTTGCCAATACAGTTATTGAAAGTGGTTATAAATCCTAAATCTAAACCTCGGCAGGAATTGAACATAGGTCGTGCAACCTATATTATTTACATTTACTGAAATGGGGGTCTAAAACTTTATTTGAAACTAAAATTAATGACATGTTTGTTCCTTTACATAATTTTTTTTTTCAGCATACATAAACTTTCAAAGAAAATAAAATAACAAACAAATGTTTATTTTGATTAAATTTCTTACCTTTACTCCATATGATGCAAGATTTGTGGCATAATACTCTTCAGGCTTGGTGCGTATCAGGACTGTAAGGCCCATTCGATAGCCACTCGTCGTTGTCTTTTGGGGTATAACGCGCTCATGTTCAAATTTGAACCTGTCAGAAGTAAATTTATATAGGAATCAGTCATATTTATTTACAGCAGTGGATACTTTTGAATGGAACGTACACAATCCAAAATATAATTGAAAGAGCATCGATACATTTAGGTGTAAGATAGAACAAATGAATGCCAGGTTGAATATTAATCTTTTTAGTGGTCTTTGAAAAACTGATTTTGCATTTCACGTCTGGTTTCCATATGCAACAAAAAAGATTGATCTCAAGATTTGTGATTGATAAATCTGATCACTAACTATGTCAATGATTAGTGCAAATAAAAGTAGAAAGATGTAGAACTACACATATTTTATGAGTATGTTCTTTGCTGAACTGCTCAAATAAGAGCAGTCAAATGTGCTAGGAGGTGAGATTTCAGGTTCTCATGGTAGCATGTATGAAGATTACAGTCTTCTGGGTTGTTGCACCATGAATGATAATTTGTGACATATGTGGGAGAAAATGACAAGGTATGCATGAGCATTCGCATGTAATATCCTACCCGGGTTCCAACCAATACCTCCCTCATAAGAATCAGACATCACCACTGCACTAACCTGGCCTGCCAGAGACGTGAATTAAATTATTTAATTTTCCTGATAAACTATGCAACCTATACCAATACACTGACAACAGGGCTTGCAATTACATAACCTGTTTACTGTTTATAATTATGTGGCATTATAATACCATCTTGAAATTATTTGTTGTTACGTTTCACTCTTGGAATTCCTCAAATCTTCCTGTCCGTTCAGAGTACCTTTCTTCAAAATTACTGCCTATAAACTAATTTATTTGTTCCTATGCCTGTTTCTAAATTTCTCATACACTGACGGTCAGCGTTAAATCAACATCTTGCTGTTACTTTCAAAACACGGCTTTGTAACAAAAGTTAGGTGGGGGCGACAACATCTGTGAAATCTTTAAACAAGAAAGTAGGGTTAAGTTGAAGGAAGTACTCCCAAATCGTGAAGTAGCCATATTGGTAATAATCCGTGATAGGATATGCGTCATCATACTAATCATGCCACCTGACTAAAGTCAAATAAAGTATTAAAATTAAAATTTACCGGGGGAAAACAAGTGATACGCTTTGGTTGTATATATAACGTGGTCGATGTTGTGTAGTGAAATGGTACTGACAAGGTTTCATCAGCAATTTTTAAATACCGAGATTATCATATGTAAAAGTGTGGTAGGAACGTTACATTTCTGAATTATCTGTGTCTTCTCTCAAAGAACTGTGACATCATTATAAGATTCCAGAATTTTGAAAATGATTGTGAAATCATGATGTGGCAAAAGGATGTTTCGTCATCTCAGAACACTACAGGAGACAAGGTAATGTTGGCATGCTATCAAAGCTATTAAACATGGGCTCTAAGGTTTGTTATAAAATATAAAGTTAATCTGGGCTTAGCACAATATTGGGAAGACGTTTGTAGGAGTGAATATCTAGCTTCACGCACTATTATCCGCGGTACGAAGTCAAGGTTATCGGCTAGCCGGCCACTTTACTTCTGCGTAAAGAGAATGCTGGGTGAATCCAGAGCCGGCGAAAGTAAATATTCCTGCCTAAGCTGAGAATCAAACCACTGTCGTCCAGCCCGTAGTCTGTAATTAGACTGATTTATCTCATCTGAAAGACTGTTTTATTTGTGCAACAGAGAAAATACATTTTTGTAGAACATAGGTACCGGTATTCGAGATTGAAATATACAAAATTATAATTTTGTTTTGTTTGGCATGGGTGTAAAACTTAGTCCTTCACCCTAAAAGAACATTATTGAGGATGTTTATAAACAAAGTACTGTGGAGAATGTGTGGATCTAAAAGAAAAGAATAAACTGGAAAATGGAGGGCGTTGATCAACTTGGCTGTACCGAACAGGATAATATTAATTTAATCAAATGAGGGAAGGTGAAATGAGCTGGACATGTAGCGAGCATGAAAGAAATGATAAATTAAATGTTTACTGCAAAACTTGAGGGGAAGAGACCACTTGGTAGGCTTAGATGAAAATCAGATGATAATATTAAAAAAAATCTTACATAAATGAAATGTAAGGGTGTTGATCGGAGACGTTTGACTTGGAACAGGATTAAATGGTGGGTTTTTGTGAACACGGTAGCTAATGAACATTCTAATTTAAAAACATGTTGAGGTTGGTTAAGCATGCTTTTATGCATCAGTAATAGTGACAGAAGAAATTATGATCCATTTTACAAGCGCTGCTACAATTAGACATCTTTTAAAATTAATTATAAAGGCGATAAAGGTACGAAATGATTACGGGAAAGGAAGGAACGGTGTAAGGGGTGAGGTAACAAAGAAATGGCTAGTATTAAAAATATATTAAAATTGGCCGTCAATCACAATAAAAGATAATTAAAAGATTAAAATATCATTTTTCGTTCCTTATCGAGTACTCGATTTACATGTGGAACATTTACGACATGTTTCGGCTATCAATCGTGCCATCATCAGATGTTATGTTATAAACTTTTTAACAGAATTACTGAATTTTACTGATTTTTTAATGATTTTTAGTTTTCATTTTTCTTATCATTTTCTCATCCTTCATATTGTATCTTCATCCGTTGTTGTGTCACATGTCACTAATATGATTGTATGTCGTAGTGATGCCAATGTTGTGTATATTGGACTGTGAAGTAAAGGTTTCAATACTATTAATGAAAATTGAATATAGAAAACAAAATAGATGAAAGTAATCATGTAAACTTACCCGAGAAGTAATATCGTAGCAGTATTAGGAGAGATTGGAGCTATACTGACTGTATCGGATCGTGGCTGGTTACCGACTGCGGTGCTAGTGGGTGAAAGGTGGTTTGTCAGGGTTGGGGTCAAGGTACTGGAGTGCATTAAAAATGGGGTTGTTAAGTAAAATATTATTATCATTAAGGCATATGTTATTATGGATGTTTTGACGGCGGAAATCTGTGTTTTTACAATTCTGTTGGGATTTATCCATTGTCAGCGTTCTTTTTAAACCATGACTTTTCGGAACTTAGTTTCGATTCTGAATAGATGCCCGGTTTGGGGGGAAAAAACCTAGTCTGTTGGGCTCCTTGGTCGCGCTGGTCCAAGACTGAAGTTAATTTAAGTCTTGAAACAGAACGTAAGCCTGTACATACTTGAGAATTTCTTCTTTGATGCCGATATAATTGAAAGAGCAACAGTAGCCTTCATAGCTCTTGTGTAGTCTGAACAATGTAGAGCATGATTCCTGAACACGACCCTTCCATCCACATCGCATCAGAAAGTCCTCACATTCGGGCGCAACCTAAGATAAAAGCGAGAATCAGAGAAGCTATTCTTTCTCTAGAATATTGCTCTGTAAATGACAAACAATTTTGAAGAGGAACAATATGCGAAACGTGTTCAAAGGTCATCAAACATTAAACAAAGGCGTATGGAGACAGCTCCACACATTAATAACTTAGGCACTATTGTAATTCTTTGCTGACATTTTCAATTAATTTTCGTGTAGAATGGAAGTTATATTGGATCGATTCATACCAAAATGAAATTCTTTCGGAAACTTTTATTTTATAAATTTTTCGGTAATACCAAATTTAATAGAAATCCGCTGGAAAGTTTCGTATATGATACATACGGACGGACAGATCATGTTTTCCTACTACACGTTTATTTATTTTTTGTTGTTGCAGTTTTTGCAAATGTCGTGAAGGGAAATAAAACTAGCATTTTCCACAATCTTGTAAGTAATCATTATTAAGCCACTTGTGTAACTGGATGATAGGAATCAGTACAAAATATATTAAGCTCCAAACAAGCATTAGCCAAAGACATTAATTAATCACATTATGTGACCTCGATTTTAAAATAGCATAAATTTAATTTATATTTCCATATCTTTGTGTCAGGTGTCCCTGTGACTAAGCACCATCCCATTGTTAGTAGAGATACTACAACTTACTCGCCTCATTACGGTCTCCACCGTGACGTTGTTGTAATCCAGGACTGACTGAAGTTGTAAAAATTTAGTCTGATTTTGTTCACTAGGCTCTAGCAGTTCCAATAGGAATTTCATGTCACTGAACACCATTTCCTTTGTTACTCCTGGCGGTAGATTTCTGTAACACGAATTTACACGTCACACCTTTGTTGTGTTGAGGTAGCTAAGAATAATTAATTGAACGGGAAAATTTTCTTAATGCCGCGTATAATAAGTCATTCAAGTTCGTATTAAAACAATATACCTATTATAAATCTGTTCAGAACTTTAAAATACACGACATATGTTATAATACTGTTTCGAAATATACAAAGTTGGTTTTTAAGTATAATTTATCAGGGATAGATTCAAACGAGAATTTATTGCGTTAAGATAAAAAGACTCTAGTAAAATATATGTGAATGTTGTTTTAAAATATGACAGTACGATTATTAACGTATCTTCTTCATGTCTCCTTGACCAGTTCCGGCCTCACAGAATGAGAAACCGTGGCTTGTAATCAACACAGCCACTGAAGCAGACTTTTTTTGTTGTTGTTGAATTTACATAAATACGTACAGTTCTTTGATTAAATCAATGGCTTGCGATCTCTGTACTTTGTTGAACCCGCAGACGGTGACGGCAGGAAACGGTACGCTCCACAGTGGGTGGTGCGCTGTGTCCACGCTCGTTATTGTATATTTGGACAGGTGGAAATTCCATTCGATTCCCATTATCAGAACTGCAGAAACTACGGCAGTGAGCACCAACACACTCCAAAACATCCTGTCCGAACAACACTTGCATTAAACGATGCAAATAGACGAGATTCGGCTTCAAATTATTGGGGAAAAAAAATTAGGAACGGGAAACAAGGAATTTGACACTTAATGACACACAGTAATAACGGACGAATGAAAATGTAAAACCACAAGAAACAGAAAATGTAATGATGGAAGAGAAGAATATGAAGATGTACTGGGATACTGGGAACGACCCGTTCTTCAAGTGCCAGAGCACTGCGGGTCCCAACTTTTCGTTGGCTCTGATCTATAGACATTCGGTAGGACTCCTTGGACGAGGGATCGGCCCGTCGCAAGGCCTCTACCTGTACACAGGACAGCACAACACAGAAAAACGCGGACAAACATCCATAGCTTGAGTGGGATTCGAACCCACGGTCCCAGCGACCAAGAGGCCACTGCGGACCCCATATGAAGAAGGAGAAGACTAAAGAAGAGGGAAAGTTGAAAGATTAGTAGGAGATAGATGAATGGATGAAGAGTGAGAAGAAGACATTGATATTCTTGTTAGTTTCGACTGTGACTCACCTTTCAACGGGCGTCGCCTTAGGTTGAGCTATGTACTTGTAGCCGTGTTGCGAAGTGTACAGGAAGAATTCTCTTACATAGTCGAAGTAGAATCTGTGTGCAAACCACTTACTTCTTACTTTCTTCAAAGCAATCCTGGCGTTTCGTGTTCGTAACCTGTTTTTCACGAATACAGGCATCGCCTTAGGCGTGTCAGTTATTTCTCTGATAAGTTGCCATTCTGAAATAATTAATATCATTATGAGATTTGAGGTTTCACTGTGATGAAGATGTCGATGTTTACCTTCTGGGCTGAAGATGGAGGCAGTATGTTCCTCTGAAACTTTTGTATCTGTGTATGTCTACGAGGAGTTTCAAATTAGAAGACTTTTCCGTCGATAACAATTTCCATTTTCCGGACATGGGCCAACGATACAGTGACACTAGCTTTGGTCCAGCCTAGTCGGTACCACGAACCGACTCCACGCAGTTCCTTGCCGTCTGTTGTGATTGATTGCCTGAGTGAATGACCTGTCTCGTGGTAATCAATGCCCTGTCGGTCGCCTTGTACGCCAACAGCTCGAAGTTCCCCCACCCGCTTCGCTAGCTTGTCGCCAACTACGCACTTTGACGTGAGCAATGATCATAGTGGAGGTACTAAGAGCAATTATCTATAGCGTTAATCTTCCTGGTTTGCCTCAGTCCCGTCAGGTATTTTTATATGTGAGGATTGGGATTGTTTACGGAAATACAACAAAATATTTTCTGGCTATGTGAATTGTGTTGCGATTAGCGTGGTAACAAGGGGTTTCTGTCTGCAACAAGTGAACATCCACAACAGTGGGTTATGAAAAGTCGGAAAGGACACATTTAAGAAACTTTTTACAAGACACATTTCACTCATAGGCCTATTTTTCTTAAACGTTTCAATATTGTTAGTTTAAATTAAACTTACTTCCGTGTCTCTCTGCCATTCATCTCTGAAATATGAAAGTACATGCATTCCAGACTTCAGTGTTGTCCTGTTTTTGTTACATACAGTTTACACTTTAACGTGTCGTTACTGAATTTCACACGCTTTCAACTTTCAGGTTTTACAAACCGTTAATTACATTCTTCAGCTAAGATATGCAGGTTTCAACTTTCCTCACATAACATACGGTAGTTCATATATAGACTCCAAACTTTAATATCTTTATAAATTTTAAAGTAATACATGTAAAATGCAGGATACAGTTAACTAACATCCTGGCGTCGTATAGGCCTGTGTTAAGATATTTTATTGTTACAGAAATACATTCTTGACGTCAATAAGAAGGACCGTCCGTGGGTAGATATTAGACTATTTTATTCCAAATTATATGGCCTAACTTAGTTCATTAACCCTTTCAAACACGAAGTTTTTTCTGAATAATATTTAAAAATTCAGCCCGTACCTAAAAGAAAACACAATATATTTCCATTGCAAAGATAAGTTGGTTGGCGCTCTCAGGGAATTAATCGCTGTTTCTGAGAATCATACAAAACCCATAAATACAAATTGCAATTATGTATTGTTACAGCATATGGTGCATATAGTTACCACGGAGCTTTAAAATGTTAAGATCCACTTTAATATACCTCAATTTCCCGTCTCTTGTGTGCTGTATCTTTCGCCTAACTAACATTTTTCTTTTCATTACCAAAATGGCACTAAATGAGCATATAAATCATATAGTTTGTTTTAATTTGATACCATAAAATGCCTACTTACTTGATCCCTCTTATATTTTCCTGATCATTTTGCATTCAGACATTTATAACTTACGTTTTTCCCTCAAACTGAAGGACTACGCTCAATACAGATATATATAAATCGTTTATTTTAAATTACATTAATTTGATTCAAGTGAAGAGACATGGATTTTACCGAAAAGTAAACAACATGTAACGAATTATTGATAGCCGTATGTCCTTGTACTATGCAAGGACAAGCACATTTGGGACAGACATATTTCGTAATCTGAGAGTGGTTTATTTTTAAGTTCGTCGTTTCTTTGAAATTTAATCTAACTGTAGGTTGATTATATTCTAGTTATAGACATCGTGATTTTAAAATAAATCTGAATGACTGTAGCTAACCTGTAACGAAGGTCTGTTATAAATCGAATGCTCAAATACACCTTCAAAAGACCTGTATATTATAAAAGATTCATACAAGAACAAGAAGGTACGTGCAATTTGAGAGAATCGACCTTGTAAACAGTTACATTTATTTCATTCTTCGTATAAATGCATGAATTTTTCCTTTACTCTCACTTGGTACTTATCGGTGCGAATTAGTGCCTACATGTAGACGTGTTCGTAGAACTTGTGTTAGAAATGAGAAAGAAACACAGAATTTGGATCAAGATACACGGAGGAAAGAGAACACTAAGGACACCTATGAGTAGATGGGAGGTTAATATTCTTGTCTGGTTCGGAATATGATCCAAGGCCTCCGAGGAACATTCAGATTTCGTAATAGACATGGAGTTTCTTCACCAGCTGAGCTACTGTAAGCTTCTCAATGAGGACTGTGCCCCATAGAGTTAGTTAATATTCATGATCTTGTACTATTCCAAAACTTAAATGCTTCGACATCGTGATCTGCCGCTAAACATCTAAATACGTAATTTACTATGTAAGATTTGAGGTTTTCATAGCGGTGAGTATGAAGATTTCTGTCTTCTGGGTTGTTGCGCTAATCGCCCTGATGACGGAGGCAGTATGACCTCTGAAACGTTGGTTAACATCGACCAGTCTACACAGCGCAACAACCCAGAAGACAGAAATCTTCACGTAATTTACTGTTTTCTTCGTTTCAATATTTCACAAAATAGTTTACTTACAGTATTATTGGTGAAACTTTGCCTGCTCGCTGAGTGCTTTTTCCATCTTATGACACATGCTAGTTCCGTCTCATATGCGGCGTTGCTTTTCTGCTGTTTGATATGTTAATGAGCGTCGAAACGAGGCGTGTGGCGGTTATAAAGGCATATAAATCAACAGCCTGCTTCCTTGCCCAGGGTAAAACTTGTCACGTGACGGGATGTGGACAGGTTCCTCAATACACATGGTCTTACTCACCGCCCCCGGATATCGATTGTACATAATTCAAAATGTCGGTAACCCAATTAGTAATAACGACGTTATACATAGCACCGAGTTACTTTCTTTATTTAACGACGGAAATGCTCAATAATATTTAAGAATTCAGACCGTACCGCAAAGAAAACAACTCTTTATCGTTACAAAGATCAGTTGGTTAAAACTGTTTAAGGAAATAATTGCTGTTTACACTAAAAATCATACGAAACCTATTAAAAATGTTTGTTAAAGCAGTTGGTACATATAATTACCACCACGCATTAAAGGGTAAAACTTGTGGTATCTTAGTTTCCGTGTATCCCCCGTCTAACACGAAAATTGGTATGAACATTGTGCCACTGGAAGTCATAATATCACTGTAATTTATAATTTCCTACCGGCAGTAAAATTTACATAGAAGCCATGCGAATATTTGAAGCTGAAGCGAGTCCCAGCATATGGGATACTGTGATTCGGTAAGGCAATCGAAATAGTAAGATTTTTTTGTTTAATGTAAAATAAAAATATGGCTGTCGCGCAAATTTTATATTTAGCTAGCGGTTTGATGGCGTTAAGTTATGAATATTTATAGAATCCTTTCGAATCCTTATCTGTTCATCATTTATATTTATCTTCTCGTCTATGTTGGCGTTATGTAAACAAACCTAAGAATGATACAGACACACACGCGTACGCACATAAACAGCTCGTTCAGAATAAAAATAAATCTAAAAATTGTCCCTGTCTTAAGTCTTACGCCACGAAGACATGTGTTGAAGTTAATGTAAAGCTCTTCTAATTCTTAGCGTTTGTAGTAGACAGAATGGGTAGTTAGCTTTAAGCTTCATCCGCGTTACCACGGAGGAAGTAAGCCCAAGTACCCACACGATGTACCCCAGAGCCGGTAAGAACGTGTCTGCCTGCCTCAGATCGAAACTCGGTCGTGCATTTCCCAGCTGCTCGTTTTACAGATTCGTCTATGGCATAGTTCGTTATACTCCATTATGGAGAACGCGTTTCCCCATCCATTGGTATTAGTGTTATGACGTGTGTATGTGTGAAACTAATTTGTTGTTCAACTGAAGTTGTGTTCTCCCTCAGTTTTCATTTTAAAAGAATTAGACATTAAAGTGTTTGTTTAAGGAATAAAAAATGCATTTGTTGAATCTGCATATCTCTTAAATAAACACAAAACTAAACAGCTAAAAACAAGTGAAAGTTAGACTGGAATTGAGATTATACATGTTTTGAAAATGTTTTATTTGCTATTGTTGGTTTCGGTCATTGATGTGTTGAGCTTTGTTTTATGTACAAATTTGTTGTTTATAGACAAGGATTACTTTTTAAAATTGTAATTCCATAGGCCTACTCCAATATAAAATTGTATAAATTAATTTAAATTAAATTGGTTTAATTTGTTTTAGACATTTGATGACCATTTGAGTTTCTTGCCTAAAGCTGCCTGGACTGTATAATGATTCAGTAGGAGCTAGCATGAAATACGCTTGAGAGATGTCATTGTAGGCTCCAAATCCGTTAAATAAATTTGGAAATACGACATTCGAACGGTCAGAAAGGACACACTCTACCTCTCCATTACACGTTCATTCTATTTGATTTGTGAAAAGAACATGTAAAAACTGTATGGACTATAGGCAGAGTAAGATTTTACGTCATGGTATGGCGATAACCAAAAAGCACACTTTACAAATGACCGTTGTATATTTGTAATGTCGCTTGTAATTCCGGAAGTGTCGGACGTGTTAATTCGATTGTTGACTCGCAGATTATCGACTGTGTATGATGTCTGGCAGTAAAAACTTCTCTATTTATGTAAATATTTCTTCAGGTACATTTCATTGGTCCAGTTTGTAGTCCCATATTGTGATCTATACGTATTCGTATATTGAGTTAAAAGGATGAAAAGTTTTGTAAATAATAATCTAAAGTACAGTTCAATGCGTTGCATGCAAAAGCACACAAAATTGAAAAATAAATTGAATTATATCTTATGTGTCATCTCCAAAAGTGCTTGAGTATTTGGTATTGGTGTTCTGTGTTGAAATATCTTGAGCGAACTTAAGTTTGGCGCATATCAGTGAAGTAAATATTAAGTCAGGTTGCTTTCGATACTCGAAACTCAGATGAACTTTATCGACTTTCTTAAAAACGGTTTATAGTACAAAAGGTCGATATAATACCAAAATATGAAGGTTGTCATAAATTACAGCTTTGTGTTAAACATTTATTGACAAGTTGATTTTAAATTAAATATAAGGAAATACATTTTATGATTCTCGGTAGTTTTAATAAATAACTTTGTAACAAGGCTGCAGAAAATGCTTAGTTTAATATCTAAATAGCGAGTCATTTTGAAAATAAAATAAAATTATTGGAAACAAAATAAATATGTGTTCAATAAAGTAAATTTGAAGCTGTTTTTGGTTCTTAAGTTGGAAGCACGTCATGAAGACGTATGGATTAGTGGAGGTATAGCTCCATGCATTCTTAACCTCTGCATTATATAGAAGTGAGTGGTCAGGGACTGAGAACCCGGTGAATACGCATTGTACAGGAGGCTGTGTGTGCCCCAGAACGGGTGTGGACGAGGTGGCGAATATTCCTGCCGGGAATCGAACTACAGTCGTCCAACTCTCGGCTCATATCATTATCCATCTGGCAGGATTAAATGCTGTGATGAATTATCCTTTGACCCTTTGAATTCCCAAGCTGAAGGGAGAGAGAGAGAAAGATAAAAAGGATAACAGAAGAGTAGAATTTGCAAAGAGGAAATTGGTGGGGGGAGAAGTGAGAGACACTTTGATTTAGGGGGGAAGAAAGAGCATCTTATAGTTAGAAGGTTCCCAGGCAATGCCCGCTCGTCATTCTGTTAAGGATAAAGTAAGAGTGAAGACGTTAGGGCGATAATTGGCAAAAACGACGGAATTTTGAATTGTGTTTTAGAAAATGCCGAGGCTATTAATTTGGAAGTTTAGGACATATTTTAGAGGTTTCTACTGGGGTCATATTGACCTAATTGCCTGATTCGGGAGTTCTCACTTAACTGACTTTTAACGTAAAATTTATTTGCTAGCTTCCTGACGTGGTTTCGGAACGTCTCCATATCAGTTTGCTCATGTAAAATTTCGATTGACGATACCCTTGGGAGTTTCGTGATAATTCTTAGTAACTTGTTCTAAAAAACTTGGAGCTTGCTAACGTGTGTTTTAGCCTCGTATCCCCATGCAGCGGCTGCGTACGTTATTATTAGGCGTAGGAGTGTTTTATAGATGGTAAGTGCGAGGTCAAAGTTGATGGAGTAATACTTGTTAAGGATTGGGTAACAAGTCCTCCTCCATCATCCGGCTTGGGTGACCCTACCATGAGCCGAAGCTCAGGCCGGCATAGCCCTAAGGGTCATTTGAGCACGCAAGCCTCCTCACCCGGCAGATTGCCTTCGACAAGGTGGTGATACCTTCGAGAAGGACTCTGTGTGCAAAACGCACAGTTAATTAATGTTAAAATATTTGGTATATATAGTTACCACTGTGCTTTAATTGTTTAAAGGTTTGACGGTCAGGGTTCAAATTTCGATAGTAGCAGTGAATTATTTGTACAAGACAGGTCTTAGGGTTGTCCAACTTCCTACCCTTATCTTCCTGGGTATAAAATGACCAAATTGTTGAGCTGACAGCTCTGCCCCGAGGCTGCCGTGGGTATTTTCTGCGTACTCTGTGCTTTCATGGCAAGTTTACCTTCGACACGTAAGAAATCGATAAAGCAAAGAGCATTTTGCCTTCTTGTTAAAAGCAGATTAATCTGGATATATTTATTTACTCCTAGGTTACCGAACGTCGCGACAGATTGAATAGTAGTCCTTCGTATTTGTGATGTCTCAGGTTCTCATCTCGTGCCGGAATCCGACTATCATGATAGATTTTTCGTGATTTTTACTAGTCCCTCTAGGCAAAGGCCGGGACATTGCCTTAATTTAGACCATTTCCTTTCGAATTAATTATTCATTTATCATCTTACCACTCGACGCTGTGTATTCTGATTGACTGATAGCGTCATTAAGTGAAACACAAATAAATAAGGAATTCCCTAAACCAGAGAATCAGAAAATCCCTTCTCAGACGTTGCTTGTTTTGTTATCATTTGTATCGATTGCATGTGTGTTGCATAGGCCTATGTTGTTTTGTCAGAGGATGTAATAAATAATGACTACACAAATAACTACGTAGTGGTTTAAGACAGAGTGGAATTCTGTACTGTCGATAAGTCTGTGTGCTAAATGGGCGACCTCCTTACCATTAATCATCATTTGTTAATGTTAGTGAATACCCTAATCAGAGACTAGTCATCTTATCCCAATTATTTGAATCTTTGTCGCGATCAATAAATATCATTTAATATCAAAGTATCTTTGGAGGATGGAAAACCCTTTTTTCATAAGTAATCATTATTTTCTGATGAAGGCAGTTCTCCGTTAACATCTGCCTCATTTTGCGAATTCATTTGTGGCCGCTTACTTAACCCTCTATCATACTCCTTTATGAATATTTGCTTTCTTAACTTATAAAAACTTTAAACTGTGACAGCTGTGGGACATTTTAGTGGGCCTCGCTGCAGATTGTGAATTAATATCATAGGGACACCAGAGCATAAAATAACATTTTGTATCATATTATTACGAAGTTCATGGTGACGGGGTTTTAGCAGCAGGTCTTAATTAAATTATTTACGTTTTTGCTGGAATTCCATTCAGTAACTAAGAATTATTGACAGCTGTTTTTTTTAAATTTTAAAATTGTGTAATTTTCATCTTGAGACTTTTCCTATCAGCGGTCACTTCGAAATAACTCTTGACTAGCTCCCTATTACAAATAACTTTCCATCCTTGCTTTAGCCCTGTGATGCTGGACATAAACCTATGTAATTTAATGTTTTATCACGCTGTAAAGGCTTTTTGAAATAAAAGTTATTCTTTTCTGTTTAAAACGCGCATTGAAATTAACAGTAGAGCTGAGAAAAAGAGAGGGGGAGGTGTGGTGCCGTGCAATTAATTATAAGTGCTAGTTTCTGTCGTATAAGAAGACAAGCACAAAGTTACGCTGAACCCTGGTTAGCAGTCAACCCGCACGACAGCAGACATTTGTTTATTGGCAGTTTTAGTATTAGACTCTTCTTGTGTGTGTGTGTGTGTTCCAAAGCTACAACCCATTGATAACGAACTCTACATAGCGAACCCTTCCTTATAACGAACTGTTTTAGTTCGTCCGCGGAAAGAATTTTGTTATTTCGAGTCCGGTTATGTGTCGAGTTGAAATTGGTGCCCCAACTATTTTAGACTCTTCTTGTGTAGCGATCTTACACGCAGAGCGACTTTTTAGTAGGAGCGTTTATGAATCAGGCAAACGCTTTGAAAAAAATAAAAATTCGAGTGCTCTTCTGTCTTGGATTCGTGTTACGTTGGTATTCCATTTTCTTGGCCATGAAACTAAGAGAAAATTCCTTTTTTTTAATCTTCAGAGTGTTAGCTGGGATAACACGGCTGACACGGTTAACATGAACGCTTCGACACTGATGTTGAGTACCATAATTTTTTTTGTTATGCAGTCCCGCACAGCGGAAGTCTGTTATGTTGGTCTTTTTTTCAAGGGTTTGATACCGACTAATAGCCAATTTCTTGTTTCATTGTACAGGTTTATAGTATTTGTAAAAACACTGTGATGGAGTACAGTCATGTTCACAAATGAAGATATGGAATAAGATGGAGGAAGAAAGGAAAAAAAGACGAAGACAGCGTCATCTCTCCTGCACTGTCTGTCAATAATAGTGATTACTCAGAAGTGCTTACTCATTCGTCCCAGACGTTACCTGTTTGTTTAGTCACGACATCTGCTTTAGAAAGTCAGATAAGCTGCTTGTTGCTTTAGAACCAGTCAGTGATGACGATCAGACTGATCCAGCAGAAACACTTTACAGTTGTGTTCTGTTCCAATATTGGCCATTACCATTATCTTATAATAGGCCACAACCGCTTGCCTCCAAACTCATTTCTGGTCAACTTTTATGATCGTCTTCCAATTACATTCGACGTTTTATTATCTAATCTCTGCATTTGGAATGTGGTAGTTAAATATTAATTAAGAATCAGTCCACTCAGTTATAATTTGGTCTCTCCTGAGGGAAATTCTTAGCAGTAGGCCTAATTATAATTTTAATTTTAATAACGTGTCCCACTTGTTACTTATAGAAGGTAAGTTATCTGTGCTCGAAGGCTGAATAGTGTTTTCGAGGTATCGATACGTGACGAAACAGTTTACTTTTTTAAGAAGCTAAAGTGTGAGACATCAGAATGGCTTGAAAAATACGTCGAAATGGAGAAAAGATTTGAATGAAAATTGTTAGTAGATATTTATTTTTTGTTACAGACGAAACGTAAATGATTACACATCAAATAAATGTAAGCTTTTTTGAGAAACTGTAGTTTTTGCACGACAGAATTGAGGATGGACTAATACATTCAAGGGAGCTGCTAGCAGGTATTATTTATCTGTTCGTGACAGAATTAACAAAATATAGCCATCTTCAATTAAGAAAATCATTGTATATAAAATATACTGTATATAAATGATCACAAGATCGTGATATTTGCACATTACGACAGAATAATACAATTCATCTGACAGAGAAAGGATTCTGTTATGTTAGTGACTGAGGATCCGAAGAGCATTGCCATCGTTAGAGCGGTGTTGTCGTTTCACGGGCGTTCGTTTCATCGCACTTCAATACTGGAAGTTGCTGCTGTGTATCCTTCGTAGGTCTCCGCTGACGATGTGGTTCGGGAGTGTAATTAATTTGCATAGCGCGGTGCTATTGCTGGCAATTACAACAGACAAGGCGAAGATTAACGATTGGCCCTGTGACGTTTTATTAAGCTCGCTGTCTCTCACGCCTACATTCCACGCGATTTTTGGGAACCTCATTTTCATAGCTTCTACAGAAAGACGCCATCAGTTAGTAGATTGATGACCTGGCTGTCACTAACTCCTGGAAATGGGACTCACACGTCATGATGTTTGGTGTTAACGTTTCTCTTTCTTGTCCGTATTGTCGCTCGTTAAATCGTAAGATTAGGTAAAATTTTATCTTATATTATTATTATTATTATTAACTGCAAATGGGTTTATACCCGGTGGCAGTGATGCTACAATAAGACACAAACAAACAATGAGACACAACAAAACAAACACACACCACACAAAATAACACACCACACTCAAAATAAAAGAACTCATAAAATTACAAAACTGGTACACTTATAAAAAGGAATGCATTACTATTTAAATTAAAAGTTTCATACAAATAACTGAACTATGAGGTACTTTCATCAGTATTTAACAGAATTAATACAACTACAATGCTCATCATAAGAAACAACGTCTGAGATAGGAGATAGGGATTAGCTCTATCTAGTGAGCCCAACTGTGTAGGAACCTGAAGACGGAGATAGAATCCCATCTCCGAAACGTCGTTTTACATTTTACTAGACGATGGATAATATCCAAGGAAATTTTTATTCAAAAAACACAACACCACACAAAATAACACATACCAACTAGACATAAGACAGTAACAGTAATGAATTACATACATCATGAACTGATGCACTCACATTTAATCAGGACCTTCTCTTCACTTCAATACAATTATGAAGCCTTCCCATCCTCACATCACTTACTTCACTGCACCCACCCTCGTATTCCCTTCACTTTACCTCATTTATCACTTTTCTAACCTTCTTCCTAAAAGTTCTTGGTTTACAACGTTATTATAATTGTACTTGGAGCCGGGGAAGCTTTAGAATGAGTCTGAGCTTTATACCTCTCATCCCAAGCGCCTACATGGCGTGTAGCGGGACAGCTTTAACCTTTTTAATAACTCTGCATAGTAGACATACCTTAACAGCATTACCATGGCAACGGTATCCGATAAAACCCAAAATCCTTTAGCACCAAATGATCACTATACCACACTCCCATTCATAAATGTTATTACATAAGACCCAAAATTCCTTGACAACAGGAAATGCTGGCCAACCAATATATTTTATTAAATAATTACGAAATTTAATTCTGTTTCACCGTCTTAGCGTTAAATTTGTAATTTAAATTCTCCCCACCTCTGTTTTCGTGTCTCATTCAGAGCAAACCCCTCTCTTCATTATGCACTAAACACAAAGGACATAACCTGTAAGTTCAACGACTTGAGGCAGCTTCGTTCATCCATAATTACATTAATGTTTGTATAAATAGCCTATCTGTTTACCCATTACGTGTCCTGCTGAGAACTACCTATCCCACACATTTCAAGGAAGAAACCAATGCTTATACAAATATTTGTTTAGTGAAGTTTGTTTAAAGCCTGTGCATTATAAATCTGTCCAGAGAGATATTATCAACCGGAATCCATCCTTGTTTTTACCACACCTTGACTCAGTCGTGCATCTGCAACAAACTTTCAGCGTAGCCTTGAAAATACTGTACATCCTGCTGTAGGGACAACATATAGGCTAAATCATGCCAGCGATTTATCAAAGGGCTTTGCTGAGGTAATCCTTTACATTAACCTAAATTACAAAGGGAGGTGTAAGAATTATAAAATATAAAGTTGTCCAGGAACAGCACGCCGTTCAGATGGCGCCATGTTCTGGGTATATATTGATTGTCGATTTATATGAAATCACTGCCTCCATCGTCAGAGTGACGAAGCCTGATTATGGAGGCGTGTAGTGTCCGGTATTTATGTCCGATTTATCCAAAATTGCATTGTTACCAAAGCTTAATAAAATTCTCCAATATCAGATTTCATAATAATCTGTTTATCACCTCAAGAGTTGTTACACGCGGACAGTAAATTAGGCCTGTCCAATAGGCGTATTTTTTTTGTATATTTCCCTTGTGAAAGTGCCTCTAATATTGAACAAAGGCAGAGCATGTACAGATTAAATCTGTAGGATCTATTGAAAATGTTGCCTGGAAGGTCTACAAAGAGTGGCCACTTTAGATACTTAGGCTCAGGTGGGATGATAATATTAAAATGTAAGTAGAGAAATCGGTTTGGAGGATATTAAATGGATTGATGTGGTTCGGGATACTGGCTGATGATGACTGTTAAGAAGTTTAAAGTTCCATATCCTATATCACTGAGTATCATGGAGTATCATTCAATTAGAATGCTAATTATAGGCCTAGTGCTGATAATTTGACGGAATTCTAAATTATCTTGTTTTGTCTTCCTGTCTCCTTCTTTCAAAGTAAATGTGGACATATTTTTAGGAAACTGTTAGCGGTTTATTTAAGCATCCACAAAAATAAAACCATTACAAATATATAGGCCGTTTCGTACTGAATGATATTGTGGTCAAATAAAATCAACTGTTTTGAAGGCATGTGTTGATAATTCTCTAGGTACTACATGACATATGAAAAAGCTATTGAACGACGTAAAAAATATATTTATGTCTGAAATATAACGCAAATTATTCGGTAAAATACAATTTTGTTCAAACTCATCTCAGAATCATTTCTTTGGTCAATATTTAAAGCATACAAATTTTACTCAATGGTAAGACATGAGAAGAAAGAAGTGTTCTATACAATAAATAATTCTTGAAACACGAATGAGCAACATGGACGTAGACCAACTTATTTATTCTCTTCCTTTCTTTTTCTTACACGGAGAAGGGGGGTACTTGCCCTTTACAGAATGAGAATTGATTCTGACATTATGTTTTATAGACTTAGCCTAACACGATAGGTCTCCACGGCCCATAGTCCTACGGAACGGTCTGATATAATAATTACAGTGTGTTCACACTGCTACACAAAATTTGAGCATAAAATATGTTACAATTCCTTTATATTTTTTTAAAAATTATTTTTCACTCTCTCCGATAATTATGCTGTTTGGTAAATTGGGTGAAAATTTGAGACGCACAGAAGAAAGCTTGTAACAGTTCATGTAAAATGCGGCATTGTCGATAGATTTTAATAAGAATTGGAGTTTGTTGACATTTTGGTAAAAAATCTCGAAGTGTCAAATTCCATTAAAATCCGCTTACCTGTTCTCAATTTATTACATTCGGAAAGGCGTATTCGCAGACAAAAGGACAGACGGGCAAGTCGGAACTAATGGTCATATTTTTACAATTTTGGAGTAAGTAATTTATGATAGGCCTTTGCGTTACTTCGTTATTTTTACTGGTCCCCAATCTGTGTAGCTAAGATAAAGTACACATGACTTCCATACAGAGTTTGATGGTTAAACTTAATGGAAAACGTCCATTTGTAAGGCCAAGAAGGTGATGGAGGCACAACATTGAACTGGCTTATTGCCCTGTCGATTGGCGAGCTTAATTGTTAGCGGCGTTGAAGGGTTCTTCTACCAGAGAGTTAGTCTTGGTGTTATGTTTCCATGGGAACTGAGACGAAAAAGAGATTTGAGGTTCTTACGGCCGCGAAGATGTTCTGGGTTCTAGTTCCGTAGAAACGTATAGCAAGGACAAAATGAATGTTTTGGAGGAACGTAGTACATCCAGATGGAAGCAGTATGTTTTTTTCTGAAATGTTAGTAACTACAAGTCCATAAGGCAAACTCAAATTACGAACGTTGACAACATGGTCTGTGATTTCTGCCGCAGAGGTGACACAAATAGTTGGTTTAACAGTTCAGAGATGGCGGATGACATTTCCTCCTCTAATCGGAAACGTAAAATAGCTTAAGACTTAAGCGAAATTCTTCGTGTGTAGCATGAAAAGGGTTAAATACAGACTGCGTAAAAATGTGGAGGCATTCTTAGCGTTCTTTGTACGATACTTTAGATCAACCGTTGTACGAAATTTGATAAAAATTCGTGTTGTGCCATTGGAAGTCAACTTTTTAATTCTCTGCCATCGGACGTGGAATTTTTATAGGCGTGGTTGACGCGATAGGCCTTAACAGTGATTAATGCATAGTTTTGATAAGTTTTTGTTGTTGTTGTTGTTGTTGTTTCTTAGCTCTACAACCCTGTTGTGGGTGTTTGCCACCTCCTTTTTAGGAGGTTTCCTAGCCTTTGAAGCGTGCATTTGTGAGTAGTGAGTGACCAGCCCACTGACTCTACACAATTTCTACTCAATCCTGATTTGACTGCCAGGAGTTTTGATAAGTAGTGACCAGAATTTGTAAAATTTTCTGTTGCAACCGTCGGATCATTGTGAAATAGGCGTTACACTGTTCAATGTTATATCCAGTCCATATAAATGTTGAATCGAGCATACAAAGATGTGCGAGAAGTGGGAATCGTGTATTGCCACAGTACCCAAAGCACGCATCATACATTCATTATTGCATTGATATTTTGTGTTGCTTACAACAAAAGTACGCGAAGTTCTAATTAAATAAGGCAACATCTTTTCTTTGACTTTCGTGAAGAGGTGGTATGAACGCATAATTATTGGACACAAAGAAGTCAGTACCTCTAAAGTAAATCAACACCTTCGCCTGCCCTTTGATATTCATAAACACGTCGTCGAACGTGTCGTTTAAGAAATGTCGAATCCATCCGGTGAGAAAGTTCAGTAGTTCTCAGACTGTGTTCGGCGAAACCCTAGGAGTTTTAACGGTGATATATCTAGTAGGCATAGGCCTATGTAGCCTGAATTATGGCGTATGTTTACGTATTGTAAGATCATATATTCTGAGCATGCAAATATTTATAGGAGGTAGAAGGTAGTGGTGGCCTACCAGAATAAAATAACAACACCTGAAGACGCTGATGAAAACCACAAAGAATCGTAGTCTAGATAAATATAGTTAAGCCAGGTTTTGTCAGAATGTAGGTCTAAGTCTAAAACGGGGGTTGTCAACCCTTGGCCCGCATAAATTTTTGTTCCTATTTTGTCACTTTGTATATGGAGAATAGTTACCTGATATTGGAAAATACTTTTTTTATGTGTTCAGGACTTGGAAGTATCATTGCAGGTTTATCATATCTGCAGTATAACCCTTTGAAGCACGAAGCTCGTCTAAATAATATTTAAGAATTCAGCCCGTACCGCAAAGAAAGCACCACACCTCACCATTACATATCTCAGCTTGTTAATGCGATTCAAGGAAATGATCGCTGTTTACACTGAGAATCCTCCGAAACACATAAATACACTATGTGGGCAGAATTCGTGATTATTAAATTTAACAGCAGATGATATGTAATTAATCTAGAATTTAAGGGGTTAATGAAGAATGTTAAATCAAGAAGTAGTTGATGAGGAATGCATTTGGTTCTCTACAACAGAACTTTAGGCTGATTCCGTCCCTTTTACAGGACGACAAGGTTCTTTGCACTGGTAACAGGTGCCTGTCGGTGGTCCAAATTCTGAGCCAGATGATAAGAATTCTCATTCTGAGATCTGTCTTAAGGAAATGTTGTATGAGGGTGAGGACAGAACGCATTGCTGTACTATTTGGAAATGGTGATGAAGTTTTGGATTCCAAAAATTTGGAATTATTTTGACCAACTGAGTGACTGTCAGCTTGTCAGCAAGGATTCCGATGTATGGAGTTAGTTTTCTGTATGGTGAAGAACTAACATTTAGCTATGTCTGATTTGTTAATGCTTTTAACGTAAACCCTGAAGATGCAGGTTGAACATTTCTTAGAAATTTTGGTAACCACGTACAAGTTCACACTGTGTCACAATCTATACCAGGCGTGTCAAACTCAGTTTCTGCTAGGGGTCGCTTAAAAAAGGGACTAATCTTCCGGAGATTATTTCTGATCCAGGTGGGGAGAATCAAAACCCCTACATTTACAAATTATCAAGCTGAATAAATGTTATATTTTTCGTCCCTCTATTTTGTTACTAGCAAACAAATATTAATTTAAGTGAATTTAAATATTTAAAATTTATTCAACCTCACTGAAATACGTTAAACAGGATCGGTTCAGAAGTGACATACATTTGAAACCTAAAAATTTATTAAAATTGGGACACTTTGGGGCCGCACATCATGTGTTTTTCGAAAACCGTTTCAAGCCGCGTAAAACAGAAACATGTGGCCCGAGGTACCTCAAATCTCACGTCTTTTCGTAACTATTTCAAATACTGCTTTCTAGAAATGACATTTTAAAGTTGTTAGTTATCATACTTAATCACAAAATCTTTCTTTTGTGACTATATGCTGTCACAATATGACTGCCAGTGGAGTTCTGAACGCACAAATTTCCCCTCCCGTTATTCACTCTTAAACGTTGTCCCTCCTAATAGACTCTAATAGCCAATGTCCGTCACGCCTGACTCAACGACTGCGCTGTCCGTGTGATGCGGAAGAAATTGCAATTAAGTTCTGAAGGTGGCGACTCTGGTAGCAAGAAATACAAACGAAGCAAAGGTGATGCCTGTGGTGGGGTCTGGCGTCAAGCAGTCACTGTGAAAATATTTTCATGTTTAATTTAACTTCTTAAATTTTATAAATCTCGTTCCTTCAGTTCCGTTTGAAAATATAATAATATTAGTATTTAACATAAAATATGTTCATTTCAGTCAACTTTGACGTGTTATACGTTGGTTTACTGGTGATGCTGATAATAACAGTGGTCATAGAGTTGGATCATCAATGAACTTAAAGTTGGCTGAACTGAGAGAAAACATTGTGGCAGGAAGATGACATTTCTCGGGCACTGAACCCACAGTATGCCTTCCGAATGATAATGTGACGCTAGTGGCATTTTATCCATTGAATATGAGGCTAACCGTTACACGTTACCTCACCTCAGGTTTTGGTCTCACGTTGAGCGCTAAACCAGTCTATACACATGATAATTATTTCCTTTATTTACTTGTCATAATAACACTTAACAATATAAAATTCACGATTGCTTGTCCAGTGGAACATTCCACTGCAACTTCATCCCTCATTCCCATTGGTCAAACGCAGTCTTACCTGCTGTCTATATGCATCACGTTATTGGCTGAATTATCCGATGTTAAAAAGAGAGAATAATAGTCCCCGCCTCCAACAACCAAGCCTATCACGGCATGCCCCGCCCTCGTCTAATTCGATTGGCGTGTAAGACACGCATTTGACGGGACTCAGTGTGTAATAAGCGGTTGATCGTGGTTTTATGGCAGGGCCGAAGGGAGAGGGGTTGTATAGTTTGATGCTGGGGAGGAGAAAGTTTGGAACTCACTAATAATCCAGTGTGGGTTAGCAGCGGTGAGTAGTTGTGCGTGTCGAAGATTTGATTGAACTTTCTGCACTCTTTTGGAAATATAACATCGCCTGTCTACTTCTTCAGTTTTATTTATTGTGTTGTGTTTGGTGTTTTGAATTCGAACGGCTATCCCCAAGTCGAGGTTATTGTTTTTTTTTTTTTTTGTGTCAGAATAATAACAAAGTAGATCGAATGTAACTGCTAATAAACTTTGTCGTTTTGTTGATATTTTTATCTCCCGCTAAAACACGCGTTTGAGAACGCGGTGAGAGATATCCCGTGCTACTTTCAAGATTTGTTGTAATTTTAAGAAGCTTGGCTCTTTTGTTTTCCTTATTGTGTGTGGGTGTTACCCTAAAAAGCAGTCAAAATTCGGGTCAAAAATAGAGAACCTGTACCAGTCTACCAGATGGACCCCCAAGACAGCGACCTCGATGGAAGCATGGTGAGTTACGAGTTATTACTGGCCTGAGACTGGTCTGAGCTCTAGAACAGAATTTGACAGCGTTGCTTTGCCGGCAAAGAATGGCCTGTGTTGTTTAGTTTGTAGTGATCAGCTTTCATGAATGGCAAACAGCTCTGTTTATTTTAACGCGTCATTTGCGCAAGGTGAATAAACTGAACGCATAATTGGGAGGTCGTTTTTGTCAGTCCATATGTGTTTTTTTTTTCCTTCCGAAATGACACGAGTAATTTGGTTTGGATTTCGTAGTTTTCTTAACTGTTATTATAATCTACGAAAATTTACTTCCTGAACGTAATTCTGGCGCATTTAGATTCAAAATAACATCTTTATACAAATCAAATGTTGTTCCTACGGCGCGTAGCGTAAAAGAATAGTCCGACGTCACAAAGATGTAACTTATTATTACTTTTATTAAATATTTCTCGATGCTGTGAATGTTTACGTCGAGTGAAGTGAATGGACAATTATTTCTTTACGTTGCTATGTGAGTTCAACTGTCGCTCAGGGTCTGTGAACTAGGCCATGCAAACAAGAAACCGGAAATATTTAAGTACATATTCGCAGTTTTTCTTTTAGTAAAGAATATGCCACACTTACCCAGCCATCGTTTGTTGTACATAAAAATCATATTTGGACTAATGGATTCAAACTTCACAGTCGACATCTTCACGGTAGCGATAATCTCAATTCTCACATTTGGACGACCTGTTTGTAGATTGACAGTGAATGGTATCACTGAAGGAAGTCAAAAAGAATCAACATTACGTTGTTTTTAAACAATACACCTTGTACGAACGGTAACTAATTTTTTCTGTTCTTCAGTCTTAAATCGAAAGGTTACATTAAATCTCACATCTGTTGTGTTACTAATCCAATAGCAAGAAACGCCACACAACAGATGTATTTTTTGCTTTGCTCTAAAATGATTGGCTCGTTGACCCCTAGTCTTAAAGTTAATAGACAATTAGATCATTAATCGCTTTGATTTTGTCGACGTGCAGAAATTGATAATCATTTATGAAGCATGTTACAGTAACATCGATTTCACGTACCAAATATTACTTTACTTGCATTGTTTAGAATTTACATTGACCGATAAACAAGAATCTGAAATACCAGTTGATAGCAGTATTATTACCGTCAAATAATTTTCTATGTGCGAAAAAAGTGCAATGCTCAATCTCTCTTCTGTGTAAAAGTGTTCCACTTTTTTGTAAGTCTCATTGGTCTATGGACAGACACACAGAAATGGCCATAATTCGTAACAAATTGTTATCGTCTGTACGAATTCCTTTGCTAAGATTCCATTTTATGGAGCGTCTATGCTTGTTATTTTAACAAACCTGTCAGTACCTCAGATTAATAGCATCGATAGAAGGGTTATGAAAAGGGAAAGATGTGGAAGGAAGTGGTCGTAGCCTAATTTGACGTGCTTACGTGACAGATCGAAGCATGCTGTTTGCTACGTGACCAAGGAGACTTTGTTCATGTCTTTATATACATTTGAGGGGAGCTTTGGAGCCCCTGGACAAGTGATTTGCGGAATGGTCCGTCCGGGCTTTGTCGGCAAATTTCGCCCGTGGTTGATCCGTCGGTTCGCCATGTGATCGCTTACCGGCCGGCAGATCTCTTTCGGTTTCTAACTGTGGGTCGTGACCCAGCTATCTGCTTGCTTATCTCTTGATCAGAAGTCTGTGTTAGGCTTCACGTACGAGCTTAGGCACGTGTCATCAAGATATGTGACATGTTTGCTGGTATGTAAAGTTAGTGACGTGTTTTTTTACCACTTCTAATTTACAGTCAGCTTCATAAGTATAATCAGATTGTTCTTGTCGACATTTCTTCTGCTGGTATATAAACTATGTAGGCTAATTGAAAAATCTTTTATTTCCAGTTTATGCTCTTCAAAGTACATATAATTGTATTTTTATGCTTAATGGACAGAGCTGTGTAAATTCAGAAGAAAATTAATTGTAAAAGGATTTGTAGGTACTGATAGATAATAATTTATTTCTCTGGTTGAGATACTTCTTGGCTGTATAAGTAAACATTTTAGTTACGACAGTTTGTGTTTACTCGTTTAAAGCCTGAAGCTTATCTACATATTATCTAAAATTTCAGTCCTTACCACAAAGGAAACAAAATTCTTCTCCAACTGGTTGTTGCTGCTTCAGACGAAATAAACGCTGTTTATTCTGATAATCATATGCTACACCTAAATATTCTGTGTTACTGAGTAGTGAAGTAGGTGGTACATATAGTAACCATTGAGTTTTAAAGGATTAAAACAAGTCTTACATAAATCTGCTCACATTTAGCTTATTAACGCCATTCATCCGCTTGGCTTTTGACGTTGAAGCGCTGTCGGAACATAGGATACTTCCGCTGACTGTCACGGAGCGGTTTGTGGAAATATTTTACCTCAGAGCGTTTTGGCAGGCTGTAAGGTGTTCTTCTTGGTTAAATAAACGCATAGCATGGCGACATTCATAGATTCTGCCTGTTCAAGCCGGCTGCTACAGAGATAAGTTGGTTTTGCGACTTGTTTGTGCTTAGAATGCATGCGAATGGGTGTATGATTTGTTGAAAATACTTTTGCAAGATGAAGTAGATTGAATTCTAACACTGCTGCTATTTTATATTTTGGTTTCTGAAGAATCATCGAAGTACGTAAGTATACAGGATAGTAAATATTGTTTTTATCGGAAAGTTTATAATATTTGAACACGCTGAAGATGTACGAGGCTCTTAACATTAAACGTGTCAACGACCCACAGTAGGGGGAAAAATACGACGTTCAAACTATTCAGTTATGTTTTATCAACGAAACTGAGAATGTGCCTTCGATGTGTGGAATCCTCCTCAAGGGACAGGAAGTGTGTATTTCTCTGTTGTTTTACCCACTGTGGAATGGGCCTACTTTCTTTTAATCTGCATTGCCGTAGTGCGCCTGAGGTTGAAGAACGTGGAAACAGAAACGAGCTGATTTCTGTTTTCTTATACGTAAAACATAATAATTCCCACACGAAATTACTTAAAAGAAGGAAAAGAAAAATGGAATTCTTGGACTGACAGACTTGTTTGTCGCAGCCTGGTTCCCACAAATGTAATGTAATAAAATGTTTTACGCTTTGGTTCTTAATACTAAAACAGCAACAATTTTAACTACTGTAAACTGTCTCGTGCAAAGTAGAATTACTTCGTACCATTCGTGTCCATTTCTTTCTAGAAATGCGCACCAAATTAAATGCTGAAAAGAGAATAGGATTCAGTTGTTAAATGGAAGTGGACCTTCGTATGTTGATTCCACATATTTATGGAAAGAAAATGAAATCGAACTGTCATTTTCTGATATTGAGAAACCTAAAGATACTGTGTGTTCGTCTGTCCGCCGGCGAACACCAAAACGTGAAAGTTTGCATCAGAAACAAAACTTGCGGGAATTAAAGTTTTCCCCCCCCACACACACCTTTTCTTTTGCTTTCATGAACATTTCATTTTAAAATTTTCTGCACAACGTACAGTCAGAAGTGGTCTGAAATAGGCGTAAATGTGGGGCTGCTAATACTGACAGGTTAGGACCTGACTAGAAACTTTAGAAATATGAAGATGATGATAAGCCTGTAAGTTTATTTTCGTTATATAGCGCAAACTTATTTCCTGATGTAACACTTTAAAATTTTAGTGGTAACTATATATACCACCTGCTTCAACAGTCGGTTTGGCAGTAAGTCGAGTTTTATTTTGTATTTATGGGTTTTGTACTGAATTTCTGTATGTTATTTAGACGACCTTCGGCTTTGAAGGGTTGAAGAACAATCACTTTGTCATGTGAATAACTGGTTACAACACTTGATTTAAACCAGATTACCTTTTCCAAGAAATTGTCGTAGTTGATTTAGATCACAGGTTTTACCGAGAGTATGACAGTTAACCTGTAAGTAACGCCTAAGTTTCCCTCGCTTTGTCAGTAAGTTCCATCAGTGGACAATCTGCTGGAAACATAAGCAGGAAAAAAAACTACGATCCTTGGGCGGAATTATTTGTATTAAATCAAATATAGCAGAAATAGTAAATTTAATAATCCTTCATCCACTACTGATATCTCTTTCAATCGACATTTGTTTTCGGTGATAAAATTAATTGATTCAGTTCCGTCCCTAATTCTCTTTATTCTTGGTTTTATAAACATGTCTGGATTGTTACTGGTTATAATTAGATTCTGTCTGCAAATATTAACGTTAGTGACAACTATAACTGAAGTGCGTGCAATGTGCAAGTTCATTTATTCTTGTCACAGAGTTATATACCTAAATGCATTAAAATTGGAAACATTCCAGAATCTTGGAAAATATCTATGATAAAAATCTTGTATGAATACAAATCAGCCTGCATATAGTCTATTAAGAAACACTTAGTGAAGTTATTTTATTCGAAAACAGTATTTGACGGAAGTTTATAAGGCTCTAAATTATTTTAACCTAAGAATTTATCTGTTAATGACTTATCGGCAATACGTCTGTTACCATGGAAACACTATTCTTTATAAGCGATCACAGCAGTAAGATCTGCATTGCTACGTAGCCTAGTTACATAACAGGCTTTGTAAAATTAAATATTTTATAACCTATTCTATGACAAAGCACTTGTCTGTCATTCATCACAAAATGTTGAGCCTGTGAGAACTTAAATGGTTTGCTAATTTCTCTGTCTTATCCAGCAGTTATCGTTACAAATTACTGATTACTGAACGATTTATGACAGCTATTATGAAGTCGTACAAAAAACTTAATCTTACATTGTTACATAACGTATATATGGGTTTAATTTCGGAGTGCTTAGATAAATAAGTTTAGGGTTATTTTGTAACTTCGATTCACAAGTTAGCTAGACCTATGTTAATTACGCAGTTCTTAGTAGTCTATCTAAGCCAGTGGTATTCAACCTTTTTTGTTCGCGTACCCCCAGATATAATTTCTCTTCAACTTTGTACCCCCAAAGTTGTTGGTGTATAAGTCAAGTGTATATAATCTACATCTAAAATAAATTAAATAAATTAAATTACTGATTATTCAGTGTTTATTATAAAACATATATATATATATTAAATTTCACGTACCCCTTAAGATGTCTTCGCGTACCCCCGGGGGTACGCATACCCCAGGTTGAATACCACTGATCTAAGCCATAAGCCTTTCATGTAATAACTCCATTTGTCAGAAAATAACTATGTAGGACCATTTCAGCTTAGAATTTGTATTGATTTCATCTATAACTTATCTTCTAGACACATTTTGCGTTTTGTAATAGGCCTGTTTGATCGTTAGAAGACTTAATCGGCCGAAAGATAGGGTATAGCCGAAAGATCAACCCTTTAAAGGCAAAGTTCGTCTAAATAATATTTAACAATTCAGTCTGTACCGCAAAGGAAACATAACACTTCACCATCGTAAAGGTTAGTTGGTTAATGTTGTTTAAGAAAATAATCTTTGTTTATTGTTAGAATCATACGAAACCCCGTGATAGTCTATGGGCAAACTGCATAATTATTGAATGTTAAAAGCAGGTGGTACATATCGTTACCATTTGGCTTGAAAGTTTTAATTTTAAATCTAAATATGCCTTTAGAAATACGCTGTTTTATAAGTGAGTTGTCAGAACCTTTTTTGTTGTTGTTGTTGTTTTGAGAAGTCTAATTTGGGGTCGTATCAGTTTGAGTATTTCTGTACGACCTCGCGTACAAAGCATGGCTAGCAAGGTACTTAGTGTAGATATAGTTCCTCGTTGCGAAGTGCTGCTTTGTGCGACAGAGGGGCCTTGGGCCGCGAAGCTGACTCACACTTACCATTGATCCTGTTTCTACCCTCTACCCCATTGCGACCTGTGTCTCCTTTTTAACAACTGTGATAAATTACGAGAAAATGTTTTCGAGGCAGAATCCATTAAATCTTAAGTTCCTTCCTAAAAATAAATGTTACTACTTTCAGCAGGGACCTACTGTATTTTTTTCACTATTTCTCACATTTAAGATTCTCAATTTTACATTTATAACAAACGGCAATAATAATTTTGCTACATGATAATTATTATGATACTCCGCTTAAATTATACCTTTTTTTTAAGAACAGGAAGTTCTGTTAGCAGGATAGCGTTATTTAATATTGTAAAGGACTTACGGAAGGCGGCAAACGAAGTTTTTCCCAGGGAAGTTTAATTTTACAGTATTGGATGTTGTAACAAGGGGTAGAACGTGGTTGGTACTGGCTGTACGCCGTGTAGAGGTGAAGAATTCTGCAGATCGGGGAAAATATTCAGTCCTCAAGTACTGCAGTTGTATGAAGGATATACCGTGACTTTATCACGAACTAGCTACTTGTTGTCGCCATATTGGCGAGAAAAGTTGCCCTGGTCATTTTGTCGAGGAAACATTTCCTGTGGCCATATTCGTGAGTAACATTTTTTATAATTAATCAAAATTTACCGTGATCGCATCGCGTTTAGTCATTTTTGATACGAGAAACAGCAAGTAAACACTACCTTTATTTTACATACGCAAAAAATACGAAGACGATTTAAAGTAATTTCGTGTCAAATTATTTTACGAAACTCAGTAATATATATTAAAATAGATCTTGAAGAAGAAGGATATGAGAGTGTGGACTGAATTCCTCTGCCTCAGGACACGATCCATAGGTGAGATTTTATGAAGTCGGTAATGAACCTTCGGATTTCAGATTATGTGATGGATTTTGTGGCTATCAGATTCTGAAGAATGACTGTGCTCGTTGGGGGCAATTAATATCAATTTTACCAAAACTTTCTCGCAGGAAGGGACATGATACTGAAGGCGTGCCTTGGGGGAGGGGGAGGGTAGCTTGTGGTTCGTCCATGTAGAAATAATCCCTATTGTGTGACAAAAATGTAGAGACCACAGGAGGACGTAGCATGTGAGTGGGCACATCTTGATTTTGATTCTTTTTGTACTTGTTACATGCAGTAGTTTGAGTACCGTATTCAGCCATTCAGTCAGCCGAATCAATCGTGTTAGATCTATAACTTTCGCGGAGACTAAATTTAAAACGAAGTTTTCTGGGGGCAAACAGCAGCGTCGGGTGGTCCTAAAATATTGATAGTTCTCGAAACTTCGGTTTCTTGCGACCACCTCCCGCGGCTGATTGCTCGAGTAGCGAGGGCATGAAGCTGAATACTCAACTCTACTGCAAATGTAAAAGAATGCATGAAGTTATACCTTCACTCCTCCATACATCATGACATGGTGTTTAATTTAGTAAAGGGACAGTTTTTACTCTGCAGACACTTCACAGTTTGGCGTTAGGGGAGTTCAGGTATAGATCTACGCATTGTAACCTTTGTACTGGACGTTTCGGCCGCCTTGGAAGAGTCCCCAATGCTCACTCAGCTGCTGTTCGAACCACGGACATTCATGTACAAACCAACTGTGATGTAAAAGAAAGCCGACCCATCTCTAAAAGTCAAGACCTCGTGTTTAGCTCTCATTCTTATTCGGAAGGTCCCGGGTTAAGATCTTTGCTCGAAAACTAAGGATGTTTGTGTTTTACCTCAGTTCCTTCCTATCAAATACCGGGATAATAGCTTAAATTAGGCCACGACCGATTTATGCAGTATCCTTCCTAGTTCATTATTAATTAATTATCATATCGTTAGACGCTATATTCTATAGTCTGAAGATATCCTTGTTTACTAATTTACCGTGAGGTCCCGGGTTTAATCTCAAGGTAGTTGTTTGGGGTGTGGGCAAAGTGACATTGTGGCATTGTTGCATGGTCTGTTTTCGTCTGAGTTTATGCTGCAATAAGAACTTTTGAGGGCACAGTGCCAAGAGACAAGCTCATAATACATGAGTATACCCATGGAGCTGGACATCCATTTTTCTTCCGATGACAGGGTGATAGTAAAGATGAAGGTAATAACTGACGAAGTAGACTTTAAGCTCAATTGGAATTCGAAACAACATTTAAGGACCTGGTATTCCCTATATTTACAAGGATTTTTTAACTCTGTCAAGGAAATTGTAACATTTCTTTTAAATACAGGTGTGACAATTTTACAGTCCTGTGTAAAACATAAATTGTTTGTGGGTATGTACAAGTAGCCTATGTTCGCTAAAGCTCTAGGGGAAATCCGTCATCTTGTAACAAAATTGAAACCAGGAAGAGAATTTCAGTAAGGTTAAAATTTTGAAAAAAGTGCCCCGGTTCGAGTCCAGGTGATGATAGTTCTGTAATGTCCTGGGTTCAATGATTTTTGTAAGTTTTGATACCAAACACAATGAAAGAACATCACCAAGACTTTGTCGGGGACATCAGAGGAACAAAGGTCATAAACTTAAAAGAAATACTCCTGGGTGTCATTTAAGGTGAAAATGTATTCTGTACCTTGGAAACTAATGACGATAGAACATAGAGATGTCCGAATTAAAGTTGAATTGAATATGTACAGACCTTTAATTATTAGATCATCGTTTTATGCATTTAATAAGTCAGCAGTTTATGCTGTAAATAACGTGAGGAAGCGGAACGGGGACATATTTCCGTTGTATAAAAAGCGAAAAACCCCTTCTGCTCAGCTGATTTGCGTACCTTCCATGCAATTCACATTTTATGCATGCGAAATGCGGCATTGCTTCGCTCGGTGTCAACGTGGAGGTTGTGACGAGATGTAGGCTGTCGGTCTATGAACATCTCCCGGTTTTATTTTCATCACACACACACAAAGTGTCGGGAAGTTGCTAGTTTTATTTGGCAAGCGCCCCTGATAACTGAGTGACGCAGGGACCCTAACTGTGCTTATAAATAGCACATCGGTCTTCAAGGTTCGAATGTAATTAACTTTGTCACAATAAGTGATAAAACAAATGTAATGATTAGGCCTATGCGTTATTTAACCTCATATCCAAACAGAAGTTTCTAAATGCGCTGTTTGATATTATGTACAGCTCACGGACCTTGATGTTCATTTATTACAGAGCTATTATTGACACTTTGCATATACCACACAGCAAAACGTCAGAACGTAATTTCCCGTGTGTTTCATCAGATATTTGTCATATCGAGAAACGTTTCAAGTGAAAAATAGAGATCTTAATCGATCGATGTTTTGCGTGGTGCAACATTTTTAGATGTACAATACATACCGTTTTCTAGAGAAAATAGATGAAGCAAGATTTGAGATTTGTCAACCTGATGATGGATGTAATAAGCTCCTCTGTAATATCGGTCGGTATCTATCGTCCTCTACATCCAAAAAAGTCAGTAGATGCGGTAATTACATGCATTCTGTGCAAAGAACTTTATCATGTACAAGACGTGTTCTCAACCAGCGGCCCGCACGTTATGTGCAGTCCACTTGTTGGCAGTTTGTTGTAATAAAGTGTCACTCTGTTTGATGACAAGTAGTTACCTGATACCGGCGAATACGATTTGTTAATGATGTCTTTATTTGGTAGTGCCTGTCGTTTGCGTCATATTAATGAACACACTGAGAAATGCATTGGAGTAGCAACATTAAAAAGTAATCCTCATATTTATTACTCTAGTAAGAAAAGAGGAATCAAATAGCCCAGTAATGACTGATTTTGTTGAAGACATTTAAGAAATGTTTGAACCTGTTTGTAGTAGTAGTCTACGTTAGTATCATGTTTACAAATCTTCCATGAAGTTTCAAGAAATTACTCTCGTTTGTAAAACTGCGGCCCGCGAGTCTATAAGCAATTATCAATACAGCCGGAGTTTGATAAAGGTTGGGAACCGCTGATTTAGGCATTTTCGGAACATTAGCTTACATTTTTTATATCTGTTGTGTTTGAGGTTATATGTTTTACCATACAGAATTGTACCCCGTCGTGACTTACCTCTTATCAAAAGAAAGTACAACCTCAGACCCAAAAGTCGTAATTGTATTAGGCTTACTTTCGTATGTGTCATTGAGAATTCCCCTCACGTAAGACACAGACGGTATCAGGTCACCTCGAGACCTGAAGGCCGCAGAGAGCCACTAATGATGTATTGAGAACCGTAAGTGAAATCCTTGTAAGATAATACAGACTCAGTAACACAGTAGCTACATATTTTCGTCATTTAAATCAGCTGAGTGACAAAACAGTTGCATTATCCATGTTGTTGTTGGCTGAACTGCTTCTTATGCGTGAGGTCCTTGGTTAGATTTTTAGGTCCGAGTCCACATGTCATTAGAGGTTTTCCACAGTTCCTCTGTCCAGATTCAATGACATTTTGTTTCATCATCAATACCACTTCATTATTCGCACTTATCTACTCTTGTTATATTAACCTGTACAATTGAAAATCGTCGTTAAATAGGCTAAGAACCTGAAACAGTCTGATATATATATTTGTTATTGGTTTAATAAGTAAGGGTCAAAACGTGAAAATCCTTAATTTTAAGTTTTATTTGTTTGTAAATTTCTAGATCAAGTGTTCTAAACCCTTTCGAGGTCTAGGTCTGCATTTAATCTTTCTTATTGGTTACAAATGGTGATAGTTTATTGAAATATTATGATAATTAAATATTACTAAATTAGGTATAATGTTTCAAATAGATTTACAAATGATTCAGTATTTTTCTTTAACAAAATCAGACGTTAGTGAGATATTTGACACTGATTTAGCTTGAGTCTAAACCTTAAATATGAGGATAAATTTCTGTTGTTACCATTTCCCACGCATCTCTTGAAGCGCCCGTCAGTAAGACGAGTCCTGGTTATTAATCTGGCGTCCTTTATGAAGCTGAAGTTGCTCGCAGCGATATTCCTAGCTGGTGCTGAATGCTGAAGGCATTATCAAGACGTGTTTTCTGATATCAGGTAACTGGTTTTCATCGTACAGGGTTGGTACAAACAATTACTTGGGCTGCATAAAACACATCGACGGACCACTGGTTAATAACCAATGCTCTAGAAGATCATGGACAAAATTTGCAATTGTTTGAAAACAGGTTTATATGTTCATTATTGTTTGGGGTCTTGATGTTCTTAGGATGTGAGAAACAGGAAGTACACATAGAATTTCAGTGGTGAAATTTAATGGAAATGTTATTTTGTAAGTGCAGGAGATTAAAGGATAATATTAAGACGGAATGAAATTGATAGGTCTCTCAGTGGACCTGACTGTAAAATTAACGAATTTTCTTTCTGACTTCGTCCGTTGTGTAAATTTTAAAATTATAAATTTACTACGTTCCCGAAGTTCTACAGAAATACCCTGGATCAGCTAGCCTGAGACTTGTCCAGATACTTCAAAATAATTTTTGTTCTAAAAATTAATATTCCGGGAATACTTCTTTTCAAATGAATAGATCTTTCGCCTTCAATAGAAGCAGGGGATTTATTGTTTATCTGAACAACTATCGACTTTCAACAAACACCTGTCCATGTGTGAGGCTAGCTCAACCCCTTTGTTTTACCCGAAGGTGGAATCGGAATCCAGAGCCCGAAACGTTTTTAGTAAAAAGAACAATTTTGCATATTAATACGCATTTTCTTCAGGAGCGTTCAGACTATGTCTGGATGTGACTGGTCTCTGAATATGTCAATAAGAGTTGACTTTGATGTTAGTAGCATTTATTACTGGGATTCTGTAATAGGACACAACATCGGAGAATTTCAAAACATGTGAACGGCTTTCTTTATGTGCCGCGTGTGTGTCACATGGGAACAGGGAAAAGTGGTTCTTGCAGTAACCACAAAGGGTCCGACATTAAGCACCTGAGCTCGTAAAATGCTCTTTGCTTCAACAGCTGCCCCACACAACTCTTTGCGTATTGCTTCATACATGACAGTGTGGTTATTGTTAATTTGTAATACTCCTTCTATATGTCTTGAATTTTGCATAATTTTAAGCAAGCCACTTTCTAGATATAAGTTTAAAAAAATCTGTTATCTAGAAAGTAGTTAGTATTCCAGGATTCCTCTTAACTGAATAGATACTTTGCCTTCCGTACAAGCAGGGGATTTATTGATCATCTGAGCAACTATTAATTTTTAATAAGGACACTGCAATATGTAGTTCCTTAAATTATTAGCCAGCTGAAGAACTATATATTTTCTAAAAAGAAACCGGCACCAAAACGTTAGCTACGTAGATATATTTTTATAGTGTTTAGTGTAGGATTTTGTCGAATTGCTGCAATTTTAGGAACAAGTTCTCAGGATTATTAAGCCTTGTTTTGTGTCCAAGTATATTTAACGATGCTCTGCAGAGATTTTTTAACACTTTGAAGCCGAAGTTTGTCTACATAATATTTTAAGAATCCAGTCCGTACAGCAAAGAAAAGACTTTACGCCACAGTTACAAAAATTGTCTGGTTAATGCCGTCTAAGGAAATAATCGCTGTTTGCACTAAGAATAATACGAAGTACATAAATAGAAAACGAAGAGTTAAATGGATGTTAAAACATGTGGTACGTATAGTGGCAAAAAGATGGAAACTCAATTGGATGCAGAATGTAACGCGTTTGGTGACAATCGTTCAATTTATATGCGTAACACTTAGGTTTGTGCCCAATATTTAATTAGGCTGACGGACAGACGTAAGCGGTTTTTTAATACCATTTCCAAAATGGGCTTCTGATAACAGAATCATAAAATCCGTAACCTAGTACAGCGCTGTATGTCAGCATATATTCAAAGTCACCGGCTGTATATAGGGCTACTTACAAATCGTGCTTACATAAAAACGTCTTGCTGTTCGCTTCAACTTTTTTTTCAACTGAGTGTACAGGTTATCACCGAAAAGACCCTCTGCTGTATTTCAGCAATTGCTTGCTTCACCGCTTTGCGGTAAGCCTCTCAGTTGTGTGGTGCACAGACCACAGTTAAATTAGACAGTTTTATAATTAATCATTCGAAGTCTAACTTCATACAAATAATAATTAAAGATTCAGTCCGTACCGCAAAGAAAACAACACTTCACCATTAGAACGATCTTCTGGTTAACGCTGTTTAAAGAGATAATCACTGTTTATTGTGAGAATCACACGAAACCAATAAAAAAATTTGTGAACAAAATGCAGAGTAGTTGAATGTTAAATAATGTGGTACATATGGTTACCAATGGGTAAAGGTTAAATTATCGCTGTGCGTAAACACTACATTTGAAGGTGTATGGGAGCAAAATTTTTATGGATATTTATTTGAACTTTATTGTAAAATATTCAGTAGGGCTACAAGGCTTATGAGGATATATATTTATTTAATATAGACGGAAGTTGAACTGGGCCTGTAGGTTTATATAAATGAAATGAAAACAGAATAAGGACAACAGAATTATAAAATTTAGTACAGGATTAACAGTGTACTCCTTTGGAGTATGAAAGAAATTCAGGCATAATGAAAAAATTAAATACACAACCAATAATGAAAATTGTAGAGGGAACTGAAAAGAAATATGTTTATCGATTGTCCTCTCAAGAATAAAAATCAGTGTTCTTCGTCATCAACCAAATTTCGATGATCTTTGGCGTGACCAGGCAATGATGATGATTCCCTCTTCAGCTGTGCTCAGTGCATAACAAGAACAACAAAACGAAAAGATGCGAACCCCATGGTTGCTTCGTTTAGCTTAATTTAAAGTCATCTCAAAAATTATAAATCGTTTTTAACACACCGTATCAATGTGATTGACGCTCACTTACGTACTGAAATATTGTAGTATGCTGTTATATATCTTTAATGACGTAATGAGAATTTCAACAGGTTAATTGTTGCGTTATTTCTAACCACGTGATGTGTGTGTTCTTAGTTGTGTAATTTTGTTAAATTTATTAGAATATTGATAAAATACGACGTATGTTTTATCGCTGGAAGTTACGCAAAGCCTTGAAACTCACTGTATAATGTTTAATACCTCACGATAGGACATATTTTATTTAGAAACTACTTCATACTCCGATGTAATTAGTGTGTAATATCGATAATTTTTTTTGAAAACGTGCAAGTTCTTACATAAAAATATTATGTGTTTAGTATCCATCAACTATAATTTCGAAATGTTGTAATAATTTATACTGAAATTTTTAAAATAAGAAGTTTATAACTCACACGGAATGATACTGAAATTGTAATGTATAAGCTGTGTGAATATATACGTATTAAATATCGAAAATATATTTAGAATGTGGCCTAATCTTGTAAAATATTTATTTTAATCTAAGTTTGTTGCTACTAGGCTATTTAAACACACAGTAACTATCAGTATATTGATTTTGGTACTTTGGGTTGTAACACCGTTTCTGGTTACCAAGGACACAAACCGACATTCTCACCGTATCCGAGAAATTCATATTCTTGTTATCGCTAGTAGCAGGAACAGCAACTTGTCTTGATTCCAGAATTATTTGGGGCCGTGTCTCCTTTAGTATCAACGTCTTATTTCATATATCTCTTTAATAAGGAGTTGATAATCAGTACTTTCAAAGCTTACTTAATGATTATTTATTTGTTCTTAAAGAATTTTAGGCCAATTGTCACAATATTTATGATCAATGGACCAGCTGAAATGCTAATTCCGAGTTGAAATAAGATCGAAAAGAAACTTGGAAGTTAGGCATAATTTATAGTTTCTAAGACACAACGAGAAAAGCTATTACAGTTAGCTGCATTATCGCCCACACACGTGCTTTAACCCTCACACTGGTAACCCCATATGTTTACCATCTCCTTTATGATGCTGTCATCTGCTTCTTGTATCAACGCAAGGGTTTTGTGACATTTCTTGTTTTTATCTCTTCTTTCCACGAAGTGCATAAAATTAACGCATACTGGGGGCATCGTTTCTGAAACGTCTACTTCTGTTTCACACCCAAAACTGCTTAACGAATTTCATACATATTCACATCTTCATATTATTTTAATCAAATCTTAAAAGCTGATTTGGACTCGTTAAATTTACTGCTAATTTAATTCAGTGTACTGCTTGTCTCACTTGTTACTTTGATTAAATGGCAAAGTGGAATTCTTTTGTAATTGTTGTATTTAATCAACTTTAAGATTCTTTGAACTGTACTCCAGTGTTTTCCCTCCAGTTAGCCAATCCCATAATGACGACCTGGCTTCGTGTACGTTTAATTCGTACCTAAGAGTATAATTGAAGTCTTCCTCTCTTTGGAGTGTCATTGCCCCCAATTCAATAAGAGGGGGTTTGCTTATGACAGTCTTGTAGGTCATATGTGTGTTTGCTGGATGCGAGATGTGAGATGTTTGCGTATATACAGGTGTGTAATAACAAGCACTGCATGGCATTTACCAAACAAGTAAAGTTCATTCACTTCCAGGTCAATTCCTTTAAGGTGTTATAGGAAGCTACGTCTCGTCACATTCGACTTACCAATACTCTGATCTGTTAACCTTTTAAAGCGTAGTGGTAAATTTTTTTGAACATGCTATTAGAACCAATAAATTACATTTTTATTCATGTGTTTTATGTGATTCTCACAATAATAGCGATAATTTCATTAAACAGCGTTAAAATATTCATATTTGTAATGGTGAAGTGTGGTGTTTTCTTTGCGGTACGGACTAAATTATAAATATCATTTAAGGGAGCTTCGGTTTCAAGGAGTTGATAAATATGATTTTCAGTAGGATTTGAAGTTTTCACGGCGGTGAGTCTGAAGATGGCTGTTTTCAGGGTTGTAGCGACATGCAGTCTGGTAAGTTTACCGACGTTTCAGAGGCGATGGTGACCCTGGTGAAGGAGGCAGCAACGACCTCTGAAACGTCGATAAGGTTCTACCAGACTACAACCCACAAGACAGCCATCTTAAGATCTTTAGTGTCAATGTTTTTCTCCTAGTTTACAACACTGTGTGGATCTGTAGGTGGACATCAACGTTTCGGAGGAACTTATTACCTCCATTTTCAGAGATGAAAATGAAGGCAAGACCATACACCTATGTGAATAATTTACAAAGCTAGCTAGTATAATTGCCACTTAGCTCTTTGAAGCAGTATAATTGCACGATTACCCCCTATATCCCGCGACTCGTAGACGTACTTAGAATAAACTCAGAATAAACATTGACTGTGTATATATTAACAATGGATTTCAAAAATGTACTTTTCCTACGTGTGAATGTCAGTAATGTGAGAACTATGTATCTCTCCTAAATGCAAATTTTCCGGGAAATATACTGGGTTTTAACTGACTTAAATGCGTCGTCGGGTTTTTCCTGAAACACATTTATTGCTCATACATTCCCTTAAAACGAAGTAGGGCTGGGAAAAGTTTCTAAAGTTTTTTTTGAGGTCCGATATTGTTGGCCTATTCTAATATAAAGAAGTTTTCCAAAGACATTAAGACATTTAGACAATGATGCAAGGATTCTACCGTAATTACACAAAATGTAAGAAAGTGGACAAACATTCTTGCTTCATGCTGGATTGTGAACGCTTGCTACTAATGTTCGCTTTACGTTTGTTTGCAGACAGCAATATTTTTTAATTTGAATTTTCGGACATCGATAATAACATTGTAGTATTTCGAAATTTTGAGATTCGAAAGACACGGCAATATTTAACCTTTATAGCACATTGGTAACTATTTGAACTACATCATATAATATGCATAACTCTGTATTTTGCCAACACAGTGTATTGGTGTTTCGTATGATTCTTAGCATGAAGAGGAAATATTTTTTTTAACTACATGGTCTTTGTAATGGTTATGGGTTGTGTTTTATTTACGTTACAGACTGAAATTTTAAATAATATTCAGCGTGTACGAAATGGTAAAATTAATTCAAATTTGTTAGATCTTCGAGAAATATTCAACTCTTATTTATAAAATGTTTATTCCCTTTATTGTGGTGTGTGACAACAAATTCGTGATCTTGTGAAATCAATACTCGACTCTCCATTTGACAGCAGTAACTAAGGAGTCCCTTAGATTTAGGTATTTTGTCATTTGGTATCGTAACACGTTATAAAGTTATGTAGACTGTACTTTCTATCACGTAGATCCTTTTTATAATTGTTAAAAATTACGAGTTTGTGGCGCGAATCTTTCGAGATTGCGTGTGCAACTAATTGAATTTGGAATTTATAGAATATTTGGGCACAGACAATTTTTTTTTTTTGTATAATTGTTGCTATAGTCTTTATTTGGGCGTAATAATTGTAATTAGTGGTTTGATGTGAATGTGCCATTGAAGTGCTTGGCTATTGGTACAGTGGTTTACGTATGAAACCACGTTCAGTGGAATGTGTAGTTATAGTGGTACAATACCGGTTCGAAATCAAACAGTATCCATCAAACTAGTGGTTTAAAAACGAATAACTTTCAAAATTAATTTACTTTTTAAAGGAAAGTAGGCCTAGGCGGTTCTGCGGGGGTGAGGAAATATCGGAGGAGGGAGGAGGTATAGAACATGTGGAGCCCTACCTCTATGCCCCTTTGTATCTTCGTGACAGGTACAAGATAAATGTTATCTTTATTTTGTGAACGGTTAGGCTGCACGTGTGAGTAGGCCTTGATGAAAGGACACATGACCATCGAGACAAGAACATGAACGTGCTTTTCATATAGATCTCCGTCACGGTTAAGTGCCGGCGAAAAGCCGTTGTACTCCCTCTGTAGTTAAACAGTCTGCTGCCATCAGCATGTCACCCCCGAGTTTAATAGTGGCCGAATACCGAATGAATAACCTTTAGTGGAAATATTTATGTACTAATTTTGTCTGCACAGAATCCCGATGCGCTTTCATATGATAAAAATCGAACGTTACGTCTGAGTGGTTACCAGCCTTGCTTCTTGTATTTTAGAGGTCCTGGCTTCAAATTACTTCCTGGAAACTACCTATCCCGACTGAGATTCTATATGGTTTTTCAGGCAAATACCGGGACAATGCCTTAAATTAGAACACGGCCGCTTCTGTCAGTAACCTTTCCGATTTATTGTTCATTAATCATTCTACCATTTGACGCTATTTAGTCTGAGCTACTGACAGCGTTGTTAAAGAAGCCACAAATAAACATACGCCAGAAAAACGTAGGAAGAAAAGTGATTGGTTTTTGAATTCTCATATCATAAGGGATACAGATAGAAAGCGTTTAAAAGAAAGTTGACTTAGGCCTAAAAGTTCTTCCCAGAATTTCTTGTTTGTTTTAAAGTAAGTCTTTGTTAACCTTTTGTTTAAAGAAAGATTCCGACAGAGGAATGTGACGACAGAGGATTAAGCTCACGTGGAAGGCCAACACGGTGTTCGCTTGCATTAGCTGTGAGGCTGCAGGTAGAACAAGTTCCTCGTCACAACTCAACAAGGCGTCATTGAAAGACACCTCACACGGATTTCTTTTTTTTTGCTACTTGTTATCATTCACACGACGAGAGTTAAAAATCTTTTATGTATAAACAATGCGTAAGATTACAGACCTGTAACATTTCGAAATCCGGGATAAATTAATAGTATGATGGCGAGAAAAATGCGTATGATATAAGAAGAAATATTTTTATCTCTCTGAAGACAAATCATTTTGCTTAATCGAAATGTTGTATACAGAGTGATTCCAAGCTCTAATACAACACTTAAAAAGGTTGTTAGAAAAATCATTTGGAACAGAAATGAGAATACAATTTTTTTAGATCAGCAACCGTTTTAGAGTTACGACGTTTTCCTATGTCGATTTTACAGAGGGGAGATGATTTGTTTCAATATAACATGTTAGCTGGTTTCCTTGCTCACAATGAAAGGAATAAGTCAAGAAAATTTTGTCCTTTGTAGCATTTATTTCTGAGCGATTTTCTATTCGTATAGTGTGTATATGTGTGTCAGAGTCTGATAACTGCTCTACAGATAACTGCTTCCGCGAAATCAAAACGCGGAGCCCTCGTTAAACGATCATAAATATAAGGCGACATCAACGTAAAACTGTAACCACTAGGAAACAGAAGCGAATGTTAAAAACGTTTTCTGCTCCAATTTATTTCCCGGACCTTCATAATTATTGTACTATATCTATTAATGATCCTGTATATCCCGTCAGCGTTTTTTATCTGTTACCACTGTGTCCTGACACGGCCTGGTGGTCTTCCAGACCTCGATCCAGTGCATTTCAAGGGGCCGGAATATGAAGTTAAACACTCATGTCGATATTGTATCGAGTTTAAGAACGTGTGGAGCTTTAACTCCATTCCGCCAAGAAATCCCTCACTATTTTTGGAACCCATAGGTGGATACATTATTGGGTTTGTAGTAGCCGCCATTAGACTCTTGTCTGAGTCTGTCGAATTCAGTCTAATCTTATAACCTTTTATTTTAAGATTCAGACTTATTATTCTTTCGTCTTTGGCAAGGTTTCGTAGATTGTCTCTTCTCTCAGATTTTACAATCAGGATGTTGTATACTTGGGCTTTATCATGTCTCCCGAACATGCTGTATGTCCTGCCGATCTCATATTGCTAAATTTAATTAACCTTAATAACGTGTTTAGTGAACAGTTTTGTGTAACGCGTGGAGATCGAGTAGTTTAGGATATTCTGTGATTGAGCGAATGACCATAGGTTGTGGTTGTCCTAAAAAGTGGATCTTATGTCTCCATTTACTGACTACATACGACAGCTCACATTGCGATGTGTCGTCACAAACTTGATACTGATATGAACCGTGGGTTGGGGGAAATTTATAAGGGCCTACTTTACAGAATAAACTTTTAACTATTATAAAAAGTACTGTACTAAACGGCCATAACGAAGAATTATTTACAGATACTTGTAAAATGCAATTTAACCACTTTACCGTCCTGTACCCCGTAAATTTGGTACTAGACTCAGTAGGTATTTCTTGCTAGTAAGTAGTAAATTGATTTCTGTTCCACATATATGAAGACTTTATACGTATTTAGGTTTCATTTACGCTCTGACGTAAGCAAATAACCTCTTATGGTTCCGTCCATCATCACATTGCTGCAAAAATGTCCTCAAACCACGTTTAAAAAGTGGCATTATTATTTTATTTCCTTATCTTTCTTATTACCGTGTTCAGAAGAACACCCTATCCTGCCACATGATTCCAATCTACATCCTCACACACCGTTTATTTAAGATCTATACACTTTTCGTTTCCGCCTATATCTTCGTATTTTGGGACTAAAATTATGTATTTTCCTTTCCCATGTATGCTACATGCCCTGCCTACGTTATTCCCTTGATGATATTTGAAGAAAAGTGTGGCCTACAAATTGCTAAGCTCAACACAGCGACCAGTCTGACAGCTGCCTGGCACTGCATTGCTGGTGACATTAGCACAAGGAGGTGAAACTTCGTTTGGCTCGCAGTGCACTGCGTTCTGCCTCGCGTAAGCAAAGCTTACTTACTCTCTTGTGAGTTGCGCAAATATTTAGTCTACTTAGCACTTGAAGAAAACCGCCAAGTACTATGGCGGTCAGTGACTTTAAGACGACAGGTAAATCACGTGGTCAGATTAATAATACATTCAGCTGTGGGTGTGGGTGTATAAAATCATCTCGTCTCCCGAGTTCTGTCGTTTTTTACATCTGCTAGGCACCTCTGGGATGAGTTCACAATTCTGCGGAGCGCGTATTAAAATTACTGTATATTCGTCCGTCCGTACGATGAAAAAATTCGAAAATGGAATAAACCGATTTTGATTAAATTTGATACTGTACATTTTTTACTAACAATTATCGTGCCTTATTAGTTTAATTTAGATCGGACAATTATAATTATCCTTTACGTAAGGGAATGAATATCTTTTTGTGCTTATTTCGCCATACAGAGGAACATTTTTTGTTGGTAACACAACACGTAATTTTACCGTCGGTATCCTCTCAATTCATTGTTGTGGTAAAAAAGAAAGTACAAAATGTTTTTCTTTTTCCCTTAATTATTGTAGGGTTCTATGTCATTAGAATTTTGATGCGGTAAATAGAAGTAATTAGGCCTAATTTCTCTCTTCTTTTCACCTGGTGATCCAAGTTCCAGTCAGTCTCGTACAACTCAGTTAAAACCGTACGGAATTTTTTTTCTTCTTCGAAATTCGTTACTTTCATGGGGGAAAATCAGGCCGGGGCTTCTGGCAAGGGAGTAGGTATTATTGAACAAGGCCAAAATGTCATTGACCGAAGACAAATAATGACGTCTCTGGTACTGGCACTCATCGAAATAAAATTTAAGAATTCAGTCCGTACCGCAAAGAAAACACCACTCCGCCATGATGAAGATCATGTGATTAGTATCGTTTAAGGAAATAATCGCTGTCTATTGTGAAAATTGTACTGTACACGTAAATATAAATGTGGAGTTGTTGTTAAAGTAGGTGGTTCATATAGTTACCACTGGGCTTTGAAGGACTGAGTTCCGAAACGTGTCGTAAGCCTATTATACTGCACACGCAGTCTATTATATGCACCTCGGCAGAATGTGATTTTGGATTCCAATTTTTCTTGTAAAACATAAGGTTTATTCGTGACCTCTTTAGAAAGCAGTCGTGCCAACATTTATGGCCTCCCCGGGCAGTGGAACTAGAGCATGCAAGGGTGGGGCGTTCGGCAATTGTCATCTTCCATCTGGTGTAGGTGAACAATGGAGTCGCTGCAAGCAAGTCGGATCATATGGTCGGATTCTCGTCTTATTCCTTCGCACGAAGTGAGTAAATTGAGCAGGTCATATCTTCGTACGGATTTCGGTTACATTTTGTGTTGGAAGATTATAACAAGATTTTTGTGGATAAAAATATTTCGATTTACGTTGTGGGAATTAATTGGATTCGTCTGGCTCTGAATAGGTTTAGTGATTGCTCTTATTATAAACGTCTTTGGGGTCCCGTGCAACGCGAAATTTTTTTGGGGCTAGCTTAGCAAGTATCAGCTTCTCCGGAAAGAATCTGTCCCTTAGAGTTAGTTTAATAAATGAGCGTCTAGACTCCATATGCATAGATGCAAAGCGCCGAGGACGCATTTGAAGAGCCTTCCTCTACCCCCCTCCTGTTTATATGACGCAGAATCAGAATCGACGTGGTTTCCCATTGGTCGATATGTGCAAAACAACTCCTCCCTGAAGCAGAATCCCAGAGAGAGTTTTATCGAGCCGAACGAGGGTTATCCTGGGTTTTGTTGCGGGTTTGTAATCGTTTTCGTTTTATGCCCGTGGCAACCCGTTGCTTTCTCATCGCGATAACAGTGTCTGCCCCCGCCATTAAACAAGGGCTACCAAACACGTAAAGTTTTAGAAGCGATTTATACCTCCTTCAGTTCTTAGTACAGGAACAGAACGTAATTATTTTCCTCTTACCAGAGCTATGGTCACTGTAGATGTCCCAACGCAAATTGATGTTCATTTGACGTTTATTGAGTCTGTTGGTTGCAGACGAGTAACGTCGGGTATCACACCCTCAACTTCTGTGTTTTGTCCTTAACAATCTTTACTGCATTCTATATTTTTGTATAAGACTATACCACTATTTCACATCTTTGCTTCACCTCCTAATTTGTGAATATTTTTCATTGTATTATTTCGTTGAATTTTTTCATTCGTCTTTATATTTACTTATTTTTTTGCAATTTGTTTTTATTTTTATTTGCAACTATCTTTATGATTTTATTTTCTGGATCGACATTTGAAAATCTTTTGTCTACAAAATCTCCTCTCTTCAGTTTTTAGCTTTAATATGTGACTATAATATCCTTCCTTTTCGTTACACATAGCAAAAATTTCCTGATCTGTATTCTCCCTTTAATCGCGAAGTACCCATTTTCCACCATTCTGTACATCTTCTAGCCTCTTGGGTACATACTTACATGATAATACCTTCTCACAATTACTCTTTGGTTCATTGTAAAATACAAATAATCGTTTCTCTCTCTCACTTTTCACATAAATTGGTGTTCGACAGATAATGACATTAATGGAAAGACAGATATTTATATTAACATGGAAATTGTAGTTTCCGGCATCTTAACGAATATTGAAACGTTATTAATATAATATAAAGAAAGGCTCATCTTGGCAAGCGATCGTGCATGAAAATATTAAACCATGATAAACCGTTGGGCATCACGGCGTCATATAGGGAAGTTAAATTTTCACACAAAATACTATTAACTAATTTATTAGCGATTAAACTTCGATCATTCATTTGTAATATAACACACGCATATATTATTAAGGTTTAAAACTTCCCTTGTATGAATTTCTTATCTCTCTCATGCACTGCAATGTCACCCACCAATTCCATATATATTGATGCAGTTAGTCTAAGAGAAATTAGGTGAAGTTTTTAAGCAGTTTTCTCTACTAACTTTTTAATTTTATTACACCAAAATATCCTCTGCACTTTGCGTGAAAGGCGATTACACTGCAGTGAGTTTTAAAGATATAAAACAGAATTTTTATGAATACCGCTAATAAAACCATAGAATAATTAAAAATAAACCTGTGTGTGTGGCCAAACCAAAGCTGTGTGTATATATTAAAATAATAAGCTGGCTATAAGTGAGTTTAGAACAGTAATGATAACAGTATTAACAGTTAGTTTATTCGTTTTAATTTTACCAGGATTAAATGGAAGGTCGTCCTTATCTGATTTAACTCACAAGTCGATCTTATACGAAACTTCAAACCGTAACTAGAATCACTAGACTTTGTTCACTGTTTGTCTTGGTAGACTCCAACTTCTGTCACAAATTGATTAATTTGATCAAAGGTCGATCGTTGTGACTAACTATGTCCAGTGTGTAAAGAAAAGAGAGAAACGAGGCTCAAATCCCTCGAATATCGGTAGTTCAGACTTTGCATGTTCGACCTTTCTCGTCTTCTTTTGTTGCGTTCTTATCTGGTACTGCCATTGCGTGAGGTATTCATCCATGATTCCCGTATTTGTAACCGTCCTAATAAATTGCTTGAAAATTTTTAAAAATTTAAATATCTGCGAAGAACAATAATTCTGTGTGAAATTTGAGTTTCTCATGGCGGCGAAGATGCCGATGCCCTGGGTTGTGACGCCGTGTTGACTCGTTTGTAAATACCGACGTTTCGGAGAAAAGTTCTGTATCCATCTTTAACGCTTTCTATTCAAGGCGCCCGTGGCCTGTATTCTAACCTACCAAATTTCACACATTTTTTGAGTCATTTGTCGTTTCAGTCACCCACAAGTCTCACGCGTCGACCTCATGTTCCTTACGCCTAATTCATGTCGATAGCATCATGCCAGAAGGGCGTATCGGCAAAATGGTTGATTTACAAAGTGCATTATTAGTGTACATGCTCCCAAATAGAACTGGCTGTGTCTCTGCGTAAAGCAGCGTTAACATTACGCCCTTATCACTTTATGTTCCAATACCAAATATGTCATATTATGAAAATATGTTAATACTCCCTCCTGGTGTGATGCCCTCAATGTGGTTGTTGATTTGTTAATATTTTGGGAAGTTAGTCTGCATTTCTTGTTTTTCACTCGTTGTCTAACTGCACGGACACATCAAACACTGAAGTCTAGTTCTAAGGCCTTGTAATATTCAGGACATATTTGTTGTAAACGACTTATCCAGTATAAATTCCAAAACTATGATGATTCAGATTTGTAAAAGTAGTTTTATGTAGGGGTAAAAAAAAATAATTTGTGGTTGAACGGAAATAACGCTAACCTTAAAGAACTAACATATTTCACTGTATTTAAATTCGCGAAAGAGTTATTAATTTGTTTTTTTTTAAAAAAGTTTACATTTCTTGTACATCAGCAGCTGCTATTCTACGTGGCACTGTCCTTAATATAGGCTGTATTTAAAGTCCTATTACAACAACACTTTATCGCTGACTGCCGATAAGAGGAAGTCACGCTAGTGTTAAACTGATGGTTTACGAGCGACTCCATGCAATAGGGATGTCCCACGTAAGACCTGGTATTGCCATAAAGAAACGATAATTTTAATCCATCGTGAACGATAAAAGACTGTTAACCTTGTTCATTTCACTGTTTTTATGGCTTTATTATAATATTAACAGAAATGTATTACAAATATGTCTTAAAACATTTCCTTTTAGGCGTATAGTGTCCCTGTAAGAATCGCATGAAAGAAACCTTTTAAGATTTTGTGTGCTTTATTTACGTGAAGTACATGGAATGAACACGTATGGAATGGTGATGGCTGTCCGTCTGTCCGAATGTTTTGTATACAAAACTATTCAAATTTTTTTTTATTTGCTGTTGGTCTATAGGCTACTAATGCTGTGAGACTAACTTATGTTTGCCCCCCATGTTGATCCAATATAAGCCTAATTTAACATGAAAATTTTCTATTTGTTTGTGTTTATTTACGTTACTACAGGCAACAAACAAGTGCATGGTCAGAAATACTAAGTGCGTTTTGATCTATATAGAGTAATGAATATTCAAAACTCTTAAAAGGCAGTGTTTTCTTGGCCAACTAAGCAGCTCTCAGCTTCATAAGAACTGATCCATGGAATTAGTAGTTGTGTGAGGCAAAATATTGACACTTCGCTCAAGTACAGATCAGTTATGTGCACATAACATTTTGGCTTATGTTTTATTCTAATTCCTACAGTTTATTATTATTATTATTGTAATATATGGTTTTATGCCTGTTTAAGATAGACATTAAAGTATGTAAACGTTCTTCAAAATGAAATTGGGACGATGGAAATCTAACATGACAAACGTGGGTCACAACAAATATCTGGATCTCACTTTAATTGCAATACCATGTGGCATATTGATAGGTTATTTAGAACAAAACAATCCCCCAAACTTTCTCGCGAAACAATTCCAGGTATGATTCGACTAACGGTGTTCCCTCGATGTGTTAGGGTTTATGGTTAGTAACACACGCCAGTCTTAATATCTTTAGCCGCAAAATTTCACTGCACGGTTCTATAACGTGATAGGTATTTGGACGATAATGGGTGGATACTTTCAGTAACATACCCTAACCGCTTTCTCTGGTGTTATGACTTCAGTTTGTGTGAAAACACTATGGCATGATAAATATTCCAAACAAAGTTATTTAATCAAATTATTTTAGAAAGTATGTAACTGACATTCCTTTTAACTTACGGTCGCCTTAGTTCATTCTATTTTCAAAATTTTCCCTACCCGATAAGGGGTGGATTGATTTTCTAAATGTTTGTGACAGTGGCTGATTCATTACACCCAAAATTCTTTCATAATTTTTCATTATCTGAGGCACAATCATAGGAATCATAAATACGCCAATTGCTTGTAACACTTTACCGTAACCGGTCTAGAACATAAGAAGGATTGGAAAGGAGCAGATTCCCTTTGAGGCATATCTACATCGAAATTCCAATGGTGTTCGTCACGCCCTTTCAGGGACGATGACGTCAGCAGAGTGACCAGTGAGACGACAAATACAATAGTGGTATCAAATGAAAGCACGGTTATTGTTGCAACAATGCGACCCGGCAGTGATCTCGGGTTACATTGTTGCAACACTGTGCTCCAAGAAACAAGAAATGCCTGAAGACGCTCAGACAAACAGACTTCGATGAGCCCATAAGGCGTTCTTCGCCCACGCTAAAGCATGAAGAACACTAAAACAACTACGTAACTCTGACTTTCGGGGATTGACGTCGAGAGTGATTTACCCTGAAGATGGCAACTGCAGTGTTTGCCGAAACATTCGACAAGGCTCACCTCCGAACGCCTAAGCCACGCATTGAACCCCAGCAACCGAAATCTAAGGACAACTGTTGGTGGTTACACTCTAAATTTTGACCCACGTCGGCTGGTGACTTGAGAGACCTCGACGATGTCTGTCCGCCAAAACGGATGAACTGGAGCCCAGAAGTCGCCGGCTGTACAAGTGTAGAAGCGTTTTAATTGTCATCCTTGTTTGTGCCATACTGAAATCGGGCCCTTACACCCAAATGTCTGCAGTTAAAACGACCCTCGTGGTTGATCTTTGGAATACAAGAAAAATGACTTTTTCCTTGCATGGCTCCTACAGTGACGGGTGCTTTGGAGGGACGGGCGGGTTGACGATACAGGACGTGAATCCTCGACTAGGGGTGAACAGATTCTTCGGTCGTGCAATTTGTTAAGAGGAGACAGTTTAAGATTTTGTATCCTGTAAATTACATTCTGCTCTCAGTTATACAGAACGCTGTTTGTTTAATGTAATTTAGGCCTGCTGTAATGGCACATAGGTCTACAAGAAGAAATCTATTACGATTTGAGGTTCTCACGGTGGTGAGTTCGAAGATGACTGT
>NW_019059652.1:618740-661794 GCF_000696155.1 Zootermopsis nevadensis | reverse complement strand
AATTTTGCCAGCGCACATTAATGCAGCGACTGCAGGCAACTTTAGTCCCTCTCAGAGGATAGACCGTGTGGGGGGAGGGGCGGTAAACATGGAAAGAGGAGGGTTTTAATACTAATTAAATTTCGGACTTAATTTCCGCCGAATTCTTGGAGCTCGGTCATAAAAGTTTGAAATGGGTTGGAAGGAATTGGTAGAAAGAGGTATGCTTGCAATTTGATTGGCTGTTTTTGGAGTTGATGGTATAATATGCATTCAGTTTAGTGCCTCGTGGCTATATTTTTATGAAGGCTTAGAACCTCTGTGTAGCGCGTGGAGGCCATATTTTTGTGTTTCACAGAAGGCGGGTGTATGGATTACATAAAACGTACACACCAATATTAATCTAATATACCTGGGTGTGTACACCTGAAGGCCTTTTGGTGCCGAGACTCATAAACCTGAAATATGTAACTTACAAGAAAATTCGGCCTTTAAGATATTGCAGTATATAATAAAGACTGAGTTGAGAGGCTAAGTGTTGACCCGTAATTGCATGAAACTTATATGCATTTTACATCTGACGAATGTACGCTTATTATTAATCTTGAATAAACCATGTGAAAGTTTTTAAGACACTTAGTTACCAAATAGTTTTTAAGTTTTTAGTTTCGCCTTCTGTTCTTATCTAATTAGGTAGTCTATGATTCTTCTATTATGGTTTTTAGGGTTTCTGTCAAAGAAATCTGCAACATTTTATTCATTTAAACAAGTTCAGGATAGCAGGACTAATGTTAATCAGTTTTAGAATAAAAATAATGAAAATAATGAAACTTAAACCTGTAAATAATTGAAATAGCAATAAATCAATTCAAATGATTCATAATAATAATAACAATAACATGATAATTTAATCTTCTGATAATTAAGTTATGAGAATTAATTGCGTATCTCAGTGTTGTAATCTTGTTGTATGTGGTTTGTTTGACCCCTTGAAGTCGAAGCTCGTCTAAATTGTATTTAAGAATTTTGCCAGTTTAGCAAGGAAACACCATACGTCAACATTACAAAGAACAACTGGTTAACGCTGTTTAGGGAAGTAATCGCTGTGTACTGTGAAAATCATAAGAAATCCATAAATACACTATGGGATCAAAATGCACAGTGATGATTCTTAAAGCAGGTATTTGATGTAGTTGACATTGGTCTCGAAAAGTATAACATTTGACCAGATCTTGTCCATCGACAGGTCCATGTTATTTTGGAATCTTTTTTCTGTGGTCAAATAATCGTCAATTTGTTTCATTATCCAGATTTAAAAGTAATTTAAGAATGTTGGAATAGCTAAAATGTTTCATAATTTTAATCGAAACTGTGTTTGATTACTGGCTAATGATTCATAAGAGATCTGTGTAATCTATTTTTTAAGCAGTCGGCGTTAAGCTATCATAGAGTAAGTAGGAGACGATAACTAATTTGGTCCAAAATGCTTTGTTTACTTGTAACTCTTCCCTACGAAGCCGTATGCAAATGTTTGGAAGAGAGGGCGCTAGTTTGTTAAGTTGTCCAAAATACAAATGTACAAACAGCCCTGTGTTCTGCAGTTGCGTGTTGCATATTGCCTTGTATAACTTCCTGGCAATTTTGCATTGCTGTTTCAAAGCAGGAAATGTGCAGAAAGAACTCATAATGTAATAACTAACTTTATTATATTGTCATATTAAAGTATATTGAAATGTCACAGTAAATTTTATTTTAAACAATTTTAATGTCAAGCAACAGAACAGTTCTACCTTGGCAGAAGACTTGCTATTGTTAAAATTATGAATAGTTTGTTGTAATGGAAATTGCTAGGTTGTTCTTGAGAATAATTAATTGCATTTGAATATACTCATTCTAATGTATAATTTATAAACAATTAACGCAACCATCACTGATTAGAACTCTTTATAGGAAATAAAATGTTACTATTAAAATATTAATTGGTGATTGCTTTTTAAGGAAATACTCGCTTTTTGAGAATTATATAAAATCCATAAACAGTCCTTGTTAGCAAAACGCAGAATTACTGATTATAAAATTATGTGGTATGTATAGTTACCACTAATATACTAGAGGTGTTGAAATCACAAGACGAGAGTATTACACGGAGATACTGATATTTTGACCACATTACGTATCACATTTATTTCGTTTCAAACTGACATCGTATAATTTTACATTCTTTTTTCAAAGACGGTACTTAATTACACTTTTAAGGAAGTTCAGTGACAGGAAATTAGCCACTTGTTACAGATAATTTCTGCCAATAAATGTACACACATTTCACTTTCAGCTGCCACATATCAAGTTTTTCCTGCTTTGTTTTTACACGACCTAGATAGGTAAGACCTGTTCATTTAATTGTAATGAATACGGCGAAGTAAATATTTTCTTCTTCAGCTATCACTGATTAGACACTCAGTACTGTACTGATACGCAATTAATTCCGTCACAAAGAAATCATTATATCTGGTAAGGCTCCTTGTTAGGGGTATTGACCTAACCACTAGTATACGACATTCGTGCATTGAGCTGATCCAGACCTCACGGTCACAATAAATAATGCAGAAATGAACTTCTCTGTTACCAAATGCAGCGTTAGTCCACCGTTCGATTAACCATATGAAGCCCAAATTTCATCTAAATAATATTTAAGAATTCAGCCCGTACCGCGAAGAAAACACAACTGTTCACCATTACGAAGATCAACTGCATAATGCTGTTTAAGGAAATAACATCTGTTTATTTTGTGAAGATCATAAGAAGCCCTTGAACGCACCCTGTGGACAAAATGTAAAGCTGTTGATCGTGAACACATGTGGTACATATAGTTAATACTGGAATATAAAATATTAAACGCCTAGACTATAATATTAGCCGTATTCTAGCCAAATTGCGTGTAGCTAATGGTCGAGTATCAAATAGTATATAGATTATAAAAAATAAATAGCTTGCCGGCAAACTGAGGTTATTCCAGAGTGCTTCTTTACAAGCTGGTAGTCACTCAACCAGTCAAATTTCCCTCCGATTACGTAACCCGACTGTTCATTACCGTTATTTCGTTTCAGCCAGAAAAAATTTGGTTTTCTTTGGCAGATTGAAATATGTCGGTCACAAATACGAAAACCATGATATTAGAGTGACGTGGTGTGTCCACTTGTGGTTGAACACAAGTCGAACAAACGTGAAATGATCGTGTTCTGTTGTGCAAGGATGTGAAACAATTCTATAAAGCAACAAACGCTTCAAGAACACGTGTCAGACACTGTCACCCAGACCACATTCAACAAAACTCGGTTTCTAGACGTACTTGTAGGTTTTCCACAGATTAAATTTTTAACTGCAAAATTTAATTTCTCTTGTGATCGTCTATAAAAGTCGTGATTAGTTTCGTTTTATTGGCAAAATTTTGCTGTACGTACGGAATTCTTAAATATTAAGATGAGCTTTGACAACAAATGACTAAACCGTTTGTAACCAGATTTAATTAATCGTATTTTGTCAATCGAAATTTTAATTCAGTCAGAGTCGACAGTGTAATGCTTGAGTTTCTTTTGTAGAATTATGTTCCGTACAAATTACTGTGGACTTTTTTTTTTAAATTTACGACAGGTTCCATGCCCCTTGCGTGGACGGATATTAAACCTGGTCTGAGTTTCGTCATAATTTCGTAACAATAATTTCGGAGTTGTCAACAATATCCTGTTATTTGCGAGTGCCATTTGGGCTTACTTTGGTTACATCATAATAATACTAATAGTGTGGTAATCAATATAATAATGACAATAAAATAATGTTATTGTGATTTTGATGCTAATGATGCTTCTGGTGAATTTCTTCGTAGTTTTGTAGAAGGAAGGCGTATAATGTCTAAATATTTCCACCTCTTTTTTTCTCTCTGTTCATTCTTCTCCAGCAACAAAGATTATTACCTTTACGTAAGATAAAATATTTGATGTTATGCAAATTATTCTGATTTATTTCTTATTTCCCTTAGTGTTGTTCAATGATGATCAACATATACAGATTTCCTTCTTGTCTCGTACTGTAAAACAACCTCAAAACAGTTCTGTGGATGATTTATTAAAAAAACGTAGCTCCTGGGGAATATAATTATTATACTTATTTCAAAACTGCTTACCTCTACAACACAATATTCCCGAAGGAAAATAACTTTTGTTTTGGCTGTTGCTAATATTGTTTAGTCTTTTTAGTTATTGGATCAAATTATTTTTGCCAGAAATCTGTTATAGGTTTAATTTTAATTCCTGTTCAAATTGTATTCATCTTAAAAGTTTTATCCCTGCAGCGCTTAATTTCTATCTTATTTATCTGCTAAAAGGAATTTCCTTATTATGTATTTGACGACGTTTTTTAAGTAGTTCAGACTATACCGTCGAGAATTTTCTTATTGATGAGTCTGCGTGTATCATCACTGTCATCAAGTTCATTTATCATCTGAGTAAAGTTTGCTTAAGGAATTATTTTTACCGTAGCTACAATTTGAAAATATAAATAATGAAAGTCATAGTATAATAGAATAAATTTCTGTGTTTCCTTGTTCACTTCCTGATTGACCAATCTCAGACGATAGACTTTGCTATTTATCTTTCACCTTATAATATTTCCCCTTTTCGTTTACTTATCTAATTGCCGTATGATTCATCTTTATTTTTGTGTTACAGGTAAGTTTCGAAACCCAATTTGTTGGATTCATATATTCTGTTCATCCAGAAGTCATACAGCGTTGCCATGTAAGTACTGATGTCATATTCAACTTCAAACTCAGTCGTTTTACCTCGATTGGATGCTTAAAATTCTCATTTTCTTTTTACATTTTAAGGACAAGATTTCTTATATCCCCAAACAATAAATCCAGTTTTTTCCCCCTCAGAAAATGGTCTCTCGGTCAGGTACCTAAACGCTAACAAAATTCCTCCTCCGTTGGGAATAATTTGTGATTTTATTGTTATCTCACGAACTTTGACCATAAAAATGCCTATGTTTCCCACTATTTTTCTGATACAATTTTGTCTGGATTTCCCTGTTTTCTTGAATAGTGGGAATTACCTCGGAGAATTTTTCGTCTGGGGGTATTCCATTTCTTAACCACAAAATTATTGGGGGGTGGGGGTGGGGAGAGGTTACAAATGCTCTAGGGTTAAATAAAGCATACTACTCAAAAATGTAATTACTTTTAGATATTAAGTAAGCTAATACTGGATACATTATTTTTACACACTGACATTTATTCTCAAGTACGAAATGAATCCATCTCACAAGGGCCAGTGCTTTTATGTTAAGTACACACTTCAGAGCGTAGCATTGAGAAGCTGATCACGAATTAAAACTGTCACGAATTGAAAATATATTATTTGTTGTCCCGGTTTTTCTTGAATTTTAAATATAGAAATTATGAAGCCCGAATATTAAGAATGAGACAGACATTTTTGTCCTGAATTTTCGGACACAAAGACTTGCTTATGCCTGAGTGTCACTGATTAGGAAACAGGGTATTTTGAGGCATGTACTGAAGTATTACACTGGTATTATTATCGGACCTAAAAGTAGATCTGAGTCAGTGATTCTCAATTAATCTTTGACAAGTGAATAGTTCGTTTCTGGACTGCAGAAAGAATTTTGTGTCGTTGTGAGTAAGGTAGGAGTGAATGTTGTTTATTCTGTGTTTGTGAATAGAAAAGTGACCTCATTGGCCCTGCAGTTAGGCTTAGTTTTATTGTATGTACATGTCTTGTTTGATTAATGTAGGAATGAAGTACTTCTTTCTGACCTTCGTCCGGTATAATTTAAACATAGTTTGTTAATATTTGGTGAAGCGTGTAATCTCTGTGATTTGTTGAAATGGTTCAGAAATACGATCTAAAGTTTATAGTAGATATTATTTATCGATCAGTCTAAAAGGCTTTCGACAAAGCTGTGTTATGAAACTGAAGCATGTATTTGAAAATCTTTCTTATGATAAGTTTCGGAAGCTTGTTTTGCTTCCGTTATCAGGTGAGAAACATAAACAGTTGTGTTCATTTGGAAGATTTACTCTCAGTCCCTAGATTGAGACTGAAATTAACTGTTTCTTATGAACTCAAATGATTAGTTTGCGTACCTGGTAACAGAAGGATAAGATACTTTAGCCTAGTTGTTCGTCAATGTATCGATGCATTGTGTTCACATTCCAGTATTAAATAATTAAGCTTTTTCTTGCAATGGGACGAACCTGGACGTCGGATTAGTGTAACCCGATATGCTGCTTATTGCATGGCAATATTCGCGAAAAAATATCAGGCAAGTGTCGTCCTTGAAGTTAATTCTGTACTTCATGTTAACCATTGACTTTTGAAAGTAGCCTATGATTAGTTGGATGACCTCTCTTTTCGTGTTTATGAATTCATCGCTGTGAAATTCCAAATATCAACGAATTTTCTGGAAGTTCCCATTGTCTATTAACGCACAATGAATGTTACAGTGGGAATGATCCTGGGAAAGAAGTAGTAGTAGTGAACTCATGCAGATTTAGACAGGAGATTCCTTGTTCTAAAATAAACAATTCTCCTTAGGTAATAATTCTACCTGCTCGTCGCGATGGTTCACTAAATGATTTCGAGTTCCTGTGTTAATTGATATTTGCATGTGCAGCTGCTGTGGTATGCATGGAAGCACTTCAATTTCATTATTTTAATTAGAACTTGCGGAAGCTTCAGGCTGATACTTAAGTCCATTGTACGTATATCTCGTCTCTGTTCATTTACCTCTTCTTCTGTACGGATGCGAAACTTGGTCTCTTACATTTAGGAAAAAACGCAATTTTAGCTTCGGATTCGAGGTTCTCACGTCTCTGAACATGTCGATGTATTTATTCTGGATTTTAACGCTGTGTAAACATGTGGGTAGGAATCATCTTCAGCCCTGGAGATGGAGCCATTTTGGGTAGAAATCATCTTGAACCCTGGAGATTGTGCCACTGTGTTATTTCAAAACATTCATTTATGTCTACAAGCCTACAATGCTTTACAACTCTGAAGACCAACATCGACTCTTCGACCCTGTAGACTGAGAGTATGTTACTTGAAAGTGGACTGCATTTTATAACCTATTTATAACAAGTGTCCCAAAAGTCACGCAACTAAAAGTTGAATGTCATGCCTATTATACGTATTAAGGTTATAATTACATAATTACAACGTATGCTGAAAGTGTCCCCCAACCTACTGCAGACATAACTCAACCCGTTTAAAACATATTCGTAGAAACTTTGTTAAGAGCGGCACCTTCGATTAAGAAGTTGGAAAATGGCCGACTTACTTGTTTCAGAAACATTACAAAAGTCCAATTAACATACCTGCTCAACTGCTTCGATATGAAACTGCATTCAAGATTAATGTTGAACAGTTTACACTCTACATTTTTGGAAACGAAATTTTGTTTGTCACACAAACAATTGATTCAAAGAGCAACGAACACGAAGTCACTACTTCGAACCACCGACTTTTTCGAGTGATTCAAGTTCAGTGTTGACACTGGATAACGCAATTTTAAATTTACTTATCGCATTAACGAAATATTTATCTTTAAACTTCGGTTTGTATGACTTTTGAGACATCGTATTGCATTAGACACTTTTGAAATCGTGATATAAGCAGACATTGTTGCATGTTCACACTTGTTTCTGTGCAGAGTGTACACTGCGTTGAAAAGTTCGAGGTATTGTTTATTATATAAATTGCAATGCATTATGGGCTGATTCTGCGTACTGTGAGAACTGAGGAATGGGACTCAGGATACTAATTGATGCTAAAGCGATAAATGAATTTGCACGCCACTGTCAATACTGAATACATGACGACACACTTATTAAAACTTACAAAGGAGCTTTGATTTCTGAGAATAAAATCTTAAAACTCTAGACTTGTATTATGTCCCGCTGACATTGCTTCAAACATGACAGCCAAGGGAAATGTTTTTCTCTCTCTGAGTTTCATACTGTTAATCTGTTTCTTTTCATGTCTCCTTTTTCTTCTACCCTCCTTAGTATCTTCTTTTCGCAATTTTGGTTTCTTCCGTTTCTCCGTTAATTCTTATAAGTTATTATTTTTCTTTGTCTGTCTAGTGTTGTATTTATTTGTTCTTAATTTCTGTGTTCCGCGTCTTTCTTTCTTGCATTGATTATCGTTGTTTGTATCTGTTTTAATTTGTATTTATTTCTCTATCTCTCTCCTTCCTTTCTTAATCCATTATTATTTTTTTATTCTTCGTCATTTCCAGTTTGTTTTTCGTCATGATTAATTAAGATTTCTTGGAAAGTATTCTTGTATTTATATATTAACCATTTTCCCAACAGCATTTTTACACATAATGGGAGACAAGTCACGTACTACCGTTCAAAATTAGACATTAGACATACAATATCTTGTATTATGTATCCAGAGTAAGGCTAATGTAATGGGGGCTCCAGAGAAGGCGTTCGAGCATCTGGACATGACATCTTAATCGTTAGATTTAAACGTAGGGTGGATAGTAGTATCAAAATTAATTTTATATGAAACGTTTTTGAGGGCGTGGATTGGATTAATCTGGATGGGGATAGGAACCGGTGACGAGCTTTTGTGAACACGGTGATAGAACCTTAAAAGTTGTGTAATTTCTTGAATATCTGAACATAATGTTAGTTTCCAAGGTGTTTCTCCATGGCTGGAACTGATTAAGTATATAAATTAACGTTGGAGATAACAAGGCTTTCAGTCGTTTCACGTCGTAAAAGTGAAGGTCACAGTGTGGCGCATGTTTTGTCGGCCACCAGCTGCTAGTAGGTGTACGTTACCCAGGACTTTAGCCGAACTTCATAAAATTACGCATAGTCGATCCACGTGTCTGTTGTACGAAATTTTAAACGGATTTGAACTAAATTAATATTGAGAGCGAACACTAGAACGTACGTTAATGGGAACCCGTGATAACTTTTGAGACAAAACGTAGATTGGCAGTCACTTGTTTAATGGGTGTCCAGAGTTGTTTGTCATTGTGCCACATTTCTCAAATTTTCTCCTTCACTTACTAAGATGACAGGCGAAAGACCGAAAATACATTAAATAAAGACCATCTAAATCATGTGCTTTCTGTTACATTCTTACGTTCTAACTTCCATCGTGCGGAGTCCTTATTGAGAAGCTAATAGTCACTCAACTAGTAAGAAAATTTATCTTCCTATATGGTACCCGAAGTTCAGTTGCAGTATTTATCACTCATTGGTTTCTTTCCTGAGTCAAATTAATCCAATTCACACACTGTTTTCTTCGATTCGTTTTAATATTATTCTTGTATTTATGCTCACATCTTTCAGTGATCTCTTCCCTTCAGGTTTCCCGGCCAGACGTTTTTACGCAGTTCACATCCTTTCCATGAATGCTACATTTACAGCCCATCTCATCCTCTTTGACTTAATAATTCTAATAACATATAGGGATGAACAGAGCTTATGAAGCCCTTCATTGTTAATGAGATTTTGACTTGTTACTACGGTTTCTCAATATCTTAATCTGCCTCATTTTTAAATGATTTATTAACTTCATTTATGTGATAATTTGTCCCAAAGTCCAGTGCAAATTACTCGGGTTTCTGTTCGATTACCTCCAGATCAGCGTTCTTGCTTGCATGTAATGAGTTTCTGTGGTTTTGTTTATGATATTTATAGTTTCACCCAATAAATTGACGTCATCAGTATAGACCAGATGCTGATTGGCCTATTCAGTTTCTTCATCTCTGTTATCATGGGCCAGCCTAATGTATACTTCAAAGACACTTTATAAAGAAATGACGTTAAAGCATCTCCTTTACTGCAGCTGTGTTAAACACATTTTAATTAACGTAAAAGTTTCTATGCATTTACCGAATTCAGTGAGAATATTGTAGGATGCTTCTGTTCTAATTGAAAGCTGTTTTATAAGTCTATAAATAGCTGAGTTACTGCCCTATTGTAATGGTTTTTAATTTAGACGGTTTGCAATACTAACAAAGGTTTCTGAAATGTATTTTCACTTATTTGAAGAAATGTATTGTTAGACTTCAACAAAGGGTTAACTGATCCATCATTACTGAATTTTTAAAGTTGAAAAGGATTGTCAAATTAACGAGCACGCGGTTTGAGAAGGGTGTTTCTGTTGAGTCCCGTTAAATATAATTTCTCCTTCTCCACCCCTGCTACCAGCCACCCACTGCAGGTGGGGTCTTTTGGAGAGCGGTAGTAATGTGTGTATCCGTCAACCATTATTCATTGCACTTGGAAATGCAAGTGTGCATTGCACGTCAGCAGAGAATTGTACAATTTGACGGAAAGGAATAGAGACCAATCCTAATTTTTATAATTGTGAGTAAGAAAGAGTCTTTTACAGCAGCTAACTGTATCAGCGAGTAATTCTGCGTTTTGTTACCGATCTACACGCTATTTGGCCTGACTGAAATTTCAATTTTTGCCGGATTTTCTCCATCTTTCATCGGCCACAAAGCAAAAGTGTTCAGTCTCGGACAAAAACATAATTTAAGTGCGCACCAAATAAGTACTGCGATGTAAAAGAAAATAGAACTATTTGTGACTAATGGTTCTGAAGATGGCTGTCTTCTATGTTATTGCGCTTTGTAGTCACGTAGAACTTTACCGACGTTTCAGAGGTGCTTATTGTCTCAATTATCAGGACGATGAGTGTGTGATTATGAAGGTAATAAGCACTTTTGAAACGCTTGCAAGACTATACGGTGTAATATCCTAGAAGGTTGTCATATTTATTGATAACTACTGCGTCTCTTTCGTTCTCAGCTGCCACCCACGTAGTTGGGAAGTATGAATATGTTTTAGGATGCTTGTCTTTTATGGGTAAGTGCACAGTGTACTTTAATATTGTCATGTTTACGAACAGTGAAGTAATCCCACTGTCTTAATACACATGCTGATCTAAGAACGTTATCCGCATTGCCCTAACACTTCTTGCTACCTGATATGAGGAATGTTTTTACGACCGATAGTACAAAATAAACATTAGCGTTGTAGGGTTATTTGCACTGCAGTATATGTTAGATAGGCAAGTAATTTTGATGAAGTTGACTGAAATCTTATTCTCTTCGAAGTTATATCTTGCCTTGTGGCAATTAACAAGATTTCGTGTGTAACTTGGACATGATTTATGAATCACGGAGTTTAGAGCACGGAACTGTGTTTCTGATCACGCCACTCACGATAAAATTTCCCTTATAAAAATAATTTATCAGCTCAGATGTTTAATGTGATGTCAAATTTGAATATGTGATTTTCAAGAAGTTTTATGTCATAAGTTGGTTTCAGTTTTTACTGAATTAGCATGACATCTTTGTTGACTCTATAAAACAAAGGATATATCAGCCCTGATAATGGAGGCTACAAACATCTCCGAAACGTCGGTATATTTATATGTGATTACGCCGTCGCAACAACCCAGAAGAATCATCTTAAACTTGCCACCGTGAGAACCTTAAATCTCAATTAACAGCTTTTGGAGTTAATATAAATGAATATATTTTCATATTTGAAATACGTAGAATATCCATTAATTTGCGTGTGTTCTTGTCACTACAAATTATTAAATACTCTTCTTGTATATATGACATTCTGGACTGTTTAGAAAGGAACTTGGTGTTCATTCTCAAACAAGTTAACAAAGGGGTTAGTTCTAACGGTGTGGATGCACGTAGCGTGTTCCTCAGGAGCAACCTGCCTTTGGGAATGGTCTTGAAGCCTTGGTGGGAGGCAAAGATTCCACTCGGCTTGGCTTCATAACATTCTTTACACTCTTCTTCGCCTTTGTGCTGTGTTGTTTGTTAGGAGAATGCCCAGTGCATACCTAGAGGTGGTCACTTGTCAGTGTCCATTTTAAACAAATGAAACGAGGACATTTCGGACCAAGTCCCGTTACAGCGGCAGATTTCATCGTTGCAAGAAGGGTCATTGGACTGTTCTGTCTAATGGGATCCCAGTTGCCGGATCATAATTAAATTTACACTGTGGACTTTCTGTATGTTTGTTCACACCTCACACGAAACTTGCCAACAAGACTTTGTATTACACTTGCTGTGGTAGTTAGTGATATATTTCAAATTCATGGAAAGAAAATTCAGGCTTTTAAGTTATAAGTGACCTTGGTTTATGGTACCAGTTCTGTAACAGCATACAGAAACTACTAATTATCTTACTTTAGGTTTTTGCTTATTTACAAATTGATGTTACAGATCTCGACCCTGTGCTAACTTTACTATTACAGCAGACTTCTGTAAAGTTCTGTTTTTACAGCTGTAAAAATTTGAATGGTTGTCATCTGGGTTATGATACCGTATACATTTGTCAATTTTTACCATGGTTCGGTAGGCAATATGGCGGCGATGTGTTCCTCACGTACGTTGTTAACTGCCAACAGAACAACATGGTGTCACAACGCAGATGAGTACAGTCTTGATTTGCAAAATATTGAAGGTATCAGTTGTTAGAGAACGCTGTGAACTGATTCAGAATGGTTTGCCACAAAATTATGACGTCAGGCAGAGTTTATTGTTTTGAAAGGATTCAATTATCGTGGAAAAATAACGGATCTGGATATTTATTCTTTCATAAATTTTCTGCTCTTTCATTGGACCCCTTCCTGTCAAACCTTCTGCCTTGGCTTTATAAGGCCCATGAAGCTGATAAGTTGTCGTTAAATCTGCAAAGAAACAATAACAATCTTACGATTTCCATAACCTATGATTTTTCAATAGGAACTTGCAGAAATGCTGAAATCTGTTTTTGGCATATTTGTTTAGTTTCGAAAAATGTAATAACAGTTGAAATCTAACATATTCTTGCCTGGCATTCGCCCATTACCGCCCTAATATAAATTGACCAGGTAATGAAAATGAAATATACTGAATAAGAGTCCTTAAGGACATGGAACCTAAAAGTTAATTTCCGTGTTGATAATAGCCCACAACGAGAACCTGTCCTGAGGCGAATGAAACCAGTTCACACGTTCTGTGATCTGTTTGAATATATTTTTCCATCTACTCATAGATCTCCCTGGTGGTCTTTTCTTCACACTTTGTATTCAAAATTTTATACGTATTTTTTTTATAATAACTTTGTCTCATCCTCGTTTTTATCCCTTTAATAATAGTTGTATAAAGTGTTTTATTTCATTAAGGTCCACATTTCTTTACCTCCGACTCACAACCTACTGAGGATGAAAGCCCATGGCACGGGACACGTCGTTTAGTCTCCTTGCAGGGGCGACTCGTTTTGCATTGTTCACAGTGCGTAACGCAATGTAACCAGAGTATATTTTTTGTCGTATGGATGGACGGCTTGTTTACAGGGACACCCAATATCTCTGGAGCCAAGGGTCAGGTATAAAGTCCGCAATAAGGCTATTGTATTCGGGCTTCCTCTCGTATAAATTATCCTAACGTCACGTCTTGGCAGGCCAGTCATCAATGCTAGAACCGTACCTCAGTGTTATATGGCACATGCAAGGTGATGGTAGGACGAGAAGAAAACGGACTTTCAAAAAGTCATTATCAAATACTTCGGCGAGGGTCAAGTGGATGGAAAAAGCCAAGTGGTTTATAGCACTAGTACACTCCTGCGCCTTGTATTCCTATGTCTTCCCCATCCTATGGAATTCAGCTACGCTCATGTTTAGTGATTTGTTGCCCTTGGAATAGACCATACAAGACAATTTTCAACCCCCCCCCCCCACTATAAGGAAGCTTTCTTCGATTTTTCTTATCTCTTATTTTGACTTGCATTTAATACATTTTAAATCCTACAAGGCTGAACGTGTTTAATAGAATTATGACAAGTGAAACAAAAAATGTCACAGAAACTATTTTATCCCTTTTTAACTATTACAGATTATTTTCGTGCCAGCATCGTCATGGATAAGGATATTTATTCATTTTAATTTTTAAATGTACTTAATAGGTTGAATGGTGTTTAGGCTTTCAGTCGTTGTAATATTCATAAAATGTTTCTGTAGTTTATGTGTAGAAGAGTTCAAACCGGTGTCTCGCATGCATCTGCATGGTCGGGCGTCTTCAATTCTGATTACCAAGTGTTCATGAATTATCGGTAATACCTGGATGTATAAATATTCCTTCCTTCATAAATATTAGTTGCGTTTGTGATTCGTTTGGCTGTAAAGATTTCAATGTTGTTACTCTCGGTTGTAATGTCATGTGGACTTGTAGAAATATGCCGACGTTTCGGGGCAGCACACTGACTTCGTTTTCAGGGGCAGATACTTCCATGTGATGTTGCAACCCAGAAGAACATCGACAATTTTCTGTGTTCTTTATTACATCTGCGGGCATACAATAATGAACTTTCGGGTCCAATATTGATGATATGGCCAACTGTTAGCTTTTCAAATACGTCTCAGCTGCGTGACGTTATTGGAGCTTTGACTTGATGCCATAATGACATGGTTTATAGGCACTCCGTCACAGTACAGCAAAATCTAATTCCTCTGAACTAAAAGCATCTTTCTGGTTGAGATAAGGCAGGCAGTATTGAAGTTCTTATTCTTTTAACCATTCTGTCATTGCATCTAAAAGGGTTTTCCTGACCGATCTGTCTTCCTTATTCAATAGATTGTCCCTTTCTCCACAATGGTTGGCCAATAAATAACTTCAACATTTTGTGTCATTCAAAAAGCTATCTTTTAACAAGGCTGTGTCATGACTGTGTGTCTAGATTCAAAATGATTTGCTGGCACAAGAATCTGTTACACTTCATGAAAAATTGAGATATTTTTCTGTGAATGTGAACTACTCTCATGAAGGAATGAAGTATTGAATTATTTTCGTTTTATTGGAAGAGAATAAGAAATGTTTAGCTGTTATTCGTGTTCGTAAGTAGATGTTTACTTTCATATGTTATATAACTGGGAGAATAAACATTAAAGGAAAGTATAAATTGCAACGAATGAGACACTTGGTTACTCAGAAGACGTGTCTTCTTATATGTACACTTTTTCCTTGTATGTGAACTTATGTTTGTTTAGTTGTAGGAACACCGACGTAAATTGGTATAAATGCAAATATGTTATGCATTTATTATTGGTTTAAGGGGACGATCTGGAATAAATTTCACGATGTCTTGATGTCACGATATACCAGAGGTTTGCAGTTTCTGGTGGGTTTGTTGGTACAGAACAATGCACATGGTATGTGCGTGTTACATATGAGGGGTGTCCAGATGCTGTTGGTTGGGTAAGTTTGTCATTCATGTTGTCCACCTTTCCTACTGCATTTTGTGTTTCTTCTTTTGTATGTTCTGACATCTATTTTTTATGTTTTTATTTCATTTCTTCTTCCGCTGCCATTTTCTGTTGTTCGTACTTTCTAAATTATGTCTGCTTTAAATTTTTTCTACATTCTCTTTCATTTGTAGTATATTTCCCTAGTAACTTCATATAAACTTCGGTACTTTTAATGTTTCTTTCTTATTGCATTACATGAAGTACTTAGAATTAGCATATCTGTCTATACATCCCAGTGATTCATATCTGAAACATGGTATCAGGAAAACACATTAAAGGTTGTAGAAACAAGTTAATTAACTTTATATCTGTACTAGATTTTAAAAAAGTAGATTTTTATCTGCAACGAATAAACATAAAATCAATTATGTGGGAATGAGAAAAATGCATTTCGAAAACAGGCCTGTGTGTGTTATTGCACTGATCCTTTGCAATTAAGTTTTCTACAGAATGTCCCAAAAAATATATATACACATTACAATAAGGATTATTAACCTTATTATCGATCCCCATGTGTTGTATTTGCGGAAGACATGGATGGACGGTGGTCATTTTGAACATTTACACTAGATATGCAAATTCACTAAGTGCCAATGCTGACGTATGTAATGGTTTAGTTTATTAAAATGTCTTTATTCCATTCATTGATTGTGTTTGAAATTTTTTTGGAGACATTCTGTATATAACATATGGTACTGTTAAATTCCATATAGAACTTGCATTATTAATGAGAATTGAAGATGACAGCTAAGCATTTGTATCGACATGGGGCGCTTGGTGGTTCTTTAAAGGAAGCCCTTCGGGAAGAAAGTTACAGGGTTTCATATACCGTTGTATTGACCTCCAATTATCCGAAGTATTAAGGAATATCGCTCGGAGAAAATAAGACATATGGCTTTATAAACCGTTCCTGAACAACGACTTCTTTTGTAATGAATATTTCTATGCGTATTCTTTCCGGACAATAATTTATTATTGACCGTGTCTTAGTAGGTTGACGATTTAACACAGTTCTCAAAAGAACAAAAATAAATTCAAATAGTTACTATTGTCATTGGAATCTCCGTTGACTTTTCATGTTGAAAACATGTTGAATTACTATAAGATACTTTGGGGTGTCATGGCGGTGAAAATGTCGATGTTGGATTTCTGAGTTGTGACGCTGCGTGAATTTGTAGGTGGATGTCAATGTTCGGCAGAAAAATATTGCCTATTTATTTGGCCTTCAAGATAGAAGCTGTATTTTTTTCCCGAAATGTTGGTATCTGTATACAAGTTTACACTGCGTTGCAACCTACACTAAGACAAATGATTCTGTACTTAATGTTATCAAGTATTACCCAAAATTTATCGGCTTTTAATTTCTTCGCGAATTCGGTTTTCTAGTTCCCAAAGACCCACAGTTTTAAAATATTTATTAGCTACCTTTATATTATGAATTAACGTAATGGAGCTCGTCAGAATTTTCGAAAACGAAACTTTTTTATGCTGAACAATAATACAAGTTTCTTCAGATTTTTCACTGTAAAGGTATTGAGCCGTTCATTTTTAATAATGTCTTCATAAAGATTAAATGTGGAAAGATCTTCACGGTCAAACACCCCAATGTAAAACGAACCGCCAGACCCCATCATAGCATAGACCAGTGCTTCCCAAACCTCGGTAAAAGTGGTTTTTCTTTGGGTAACGACACACCCATTTCTGTGTGACTTGACTGAAATCCCCGATAGTGTTAATGGTTTTGCAGAGCGAATGATGGAGCTTAGGTCATGCAGTCAGTGCAAAATGTTATTTTGTAGAAAAAAAGGACCATTTGAAGTCTTTCTGGTTAACAACTCACGATGAATATCCTGTGGTAGCTGGGGAGGCCGTGATGCAATTATTGCAGTTTCCGAGCACCTGCATGCGTGAAGTAGGATTTTCCACTCTCGCCTTCATAAAGAGCACAAAACGAAACTGTCTGCTGAACTCCGAATACGATGAGAGGTGAGCTCTGTCTCCAATTGCTCCCAATTTTCCAATTTTGCGGAACCAGTAAATAAGAATTAGCAGTGGCATTATATGCATTAGCTGGGACCTGGGTGATGAAATATTCATGGTGAATAATTACCAAATTGTTTGTGGCCGCTGAGATGTTTAAAATGAAGAAATTGCACCAAATATATTTTTTACTTCCTATTTTTTACCGATCTCTCTTGTCATATATATTCTCTGTGCATTAGTGTTTTACCTACATTGGGTAAAAAGGACCTTCTGATAAGCGGTTTTGGGTAATGAAGGAAAAAGTTTCGGAAGCAGTGGCATAGACCTTCATAGCCGGGACCTTAGAGCCACTCTCTTGTAGAATCAAGCGTGACGGACATTGGCTATTATATCACGAGCAGATCTGACTCGCGTTTTGGTTTTCGTGACAAGCCACACTGTGGTGCATTCTTTAAGTATAATTTGCTTGGGCCACGTGAAAGTGTTGCTACTTGGTCAGGCCAAGCTGCAGTTAACTGGAAGGGAGCGGCTGCCGAATGCCAATGAAGCTGATGTTTGATTTAGGTTGGCTGCATGTTGTACCACAGCAAACAGAACGAAATCTTGGCATTTTCTTCAGAGGAACCTTTTCCCTGGTTTCAAAAGAAATAACAAAGAAATTGGTACTTAAAGGATTGTTGGATGAAATGTTTTTCTTTTGAACTCACGGACAGATGGGTAGATACCATCTCTCTCAGGGAGAAATGACAAATCCTCTTTGGTCACTGTCAGGTAGACTACACTTACAATGATCTTCAATCTAACGAAGATTGTGGTAGAAATTTTTGGAAATACCTGCTAAACTGTTTTTGGATAGGTTGTTACAAGAGTGCCATTATTAGTTATCGTCTTAATAATCTTTTTCGTCATCAGTCTCGACCGAGTGTTTAGGACTCTGCTTCTGGTGTTCCCGTGCTCAAATATCCATTAGACGAAGAATAAGTGGAGCCTTACCTCTGCGCCCTTCGTAGCGTGCATCACAGAAATAATCTCTTTAAAGCCTGCTTTTGTTTTCAGCAACGCTAGTGTTCTTTTGTCAAAACAATAGACTAGTTTTGATATCAATACAAAACTATACTCGGCTTTATTTTGTAGATAGGCTGCAGTTTATTGGATGTGGATGCCCGTTGAAGCTGTAATGTTTCTACCTGAAGAGGAAATATCATGGCTCTTTTGGGGAAATATGATTTTAAACCTTACAGCGATTTATTGTTATTGTGATTATAGAAGCTTTTACAAAACATTTCTAGATCGCGGAACCTTACAATGAGAACATTTTATGTTAAATGCATACCACATTAACGTCTGAATGTAACACCGGAATTAGTAATACCCACATAGCTGGCACCTGCTTAAATCCCAGTTTCGGATAAGGGGCAGGTAGCGTGCCTTCAGCTTAATCAGAAGGGCAGTAGCTTTAAGGAGGGTCTGATTTCAGTTGTATATTTGGGTGGTGAGGGCGGAACGTGTCCTTTTATCCTAAGGTAAAAACATAGACTGAGAGCGAAGTGCTGAGGAGGATTTTCGACCTAAGAGAGAGGAAGCATTAAGGGGCTGTAGAAAAACTGCATGATGGAGAGATGTTTGTGTAGGCGTTCTCAACACATGGTCAGTTGTTCTATGTGTTTTGTGCTGCCCGCATGCAATTTGTTGAGTATCACATCACTCTAAGTAATTTCCGACTTCATTCAATAGGCCATATTCGTGTTACGTTAACACTAAATACAAGTCACGAATGGTTAACACGTCTGCTTCGGATTTGGGAGGTCCCAGGTTCAACAAATGTCGGTCCGAGGACCGGTCATATTCACTGATATTTTTCATGATATTCCTTGGTTATGTCATTAAAAAGTTCAGATTAGCACTTAAAATATGCCACGACCCTTTTCTTCGATTCATTATTTATTAATAATTCTTTCTTCAGTGTTGTATAGTCTGAGTTACTAACAGCGTTGTTAAATAAACCAAAAGTAAATTAATAACTACAGTTCAGCAGATTTGTTAGGGGAATTAATGAGCAGGTTAATATTTTGGATCTGTTTGTGTCAGTAAGGAGCGTTTCAATAATTAAGTACTAATAAATTTTCCCTTCTATAAATAGGCAGCCACCAAGTCGGTAAGAATGTGACCCCAGGTCTTAAAATATTGAGACCGCTTGTGTGTATTATCAAACCAAGAATGTTTGTATGGGCGTGGCATGTAGCATGCATGGGAAGGTTGAAATGCACGCAGAATATTGTTCGGAAAACCTGAAGGCAAGATACTACTTGACAGACTTAAGCTTGGATGGAAGGATAATATTAAAATGTATTGTGTATATATACAGTATATTAGGAGGATGTCAATTGGGTTAATCTGCCACGGGATAAAGACCGGTGGCGGACTCTTGAACTTTCAGTGTCTGTATAACAGATGGATTTTTTTAAGTACTTAGGCGAATATAAGTTGCTTACGGACTGCTCTGGTCCAAGGGGTTATATTGTGTATCTTATTCCTGATTGCTAAGATTCTGCGAGCAGTTGAAGACAGAGGGAATTATCTGAATCCAAATAATATTTTTTTGAAATTCTTCTCCTAATTTGGAAATCAAAATTATTTTGTTCACCAACATAGTTTCACTTTTATACAAGACTATCTGGAAATAGTGTTTGAATATAGTAGTCGATTAGATTATGATCGGATCGCTTCTTAATTTTTTTATTTTATCAACTGCTGGGTTTATTTAAGCGTGGAATGAGATGAGGCCGAATTATTGTTGATTCGATTTTTGTAACGTATTTTACTGGAGGTTATGAGGAATAGCATGAAGATTCAATATGGAAAGGTGATCTGTGAGGATCCAAAACTAGTGACTCAGTCTTGAAGGAGAGTCAAGATACCTGTTCATGCCTGCTGTATGTCTAATTGTGCTGTATTTACTTATGGAACGGCTTATAATTCCAGGTAAATGGGTCCTTTTCTCAGAACCGCCTGCTCAGTGCATTTGAAAGGTAAACAGTTTCAGGTAGGGAGCTGCAATCCGACCGGCGCAAGGCCCAAGCATGGCGTTTTTCCTACTAGAGTAACGCCAGGGAGCGGATTCGCGTCAATGAAAGCGTTGTACCGGAAAACGAGCGAAGGAGCTGCAAAACGCTGTTGTAGCTTCTAAGGAAATGCACCTGCTTGCAAAATGCTGATCTCTTTCCGTTTTATAAAACTTTAAAAAAATAACTTGTTTTTCGAGTGATAACGTACTCCGAAGGTTAAGAGCTGTAGGTGTTAGGCGGAATGTATGGACATGATGAAGAGAAAATGATTCGGTAAAGATAAGTATTAAAATACACAAGGGGAGTTTTATAATTTATGCTTCTCGCCATCAATTTTTCGGATAATCAGGAGGATAAAATAGACGAGTCATATAAGATGAATGTAATAAATGAGACTTAGGTGTACGTAGAAATATGACCTTAAACTGAATCTTAAAGAATCGGGGAAGTGGCGGTGTGCTCTGGATTAAACACTGAGACTTATAACCATAATTAAAAACCTCCTACCACTTGAGCTTTGTAATCCCAATGGTGAAGTGTTTTCTTTGAGGTACGGACTGAGTTTTTAAATGCTATTTAGATAATCTCCGGTTTCAAACGGTTAACCTATATTCATGCCTTACGACGAGAGACGGCATTGAACTCTGCAGTACAAAAATGTAATAGAATCACAGTTCGTATATTGCATTGCTGAGGACTTAAAAAAGTCTCTCATTAGAAGGCTAATTGAAATTATATATGTTTTAAAGACGGTGGGTGATGTAGCAGGAAGGTAAGGAGAATTTTATGATGAGGAGCTCCATAATTTATCTTGAACAAATAATATTAGAATCTAACCGAGGACGATGAGATGGGTGGTACATGTAGTACGCATGGAGGAGATTAGAACGGCGTACATAGTTACTGTCAGAAATCCTGACGTGAAGAGGCCACTCGCACGACCTGGACATAGACGGGATAATATTAAAATGGTAGGAAGTATGGCTGGAGGGTATGGCCTGGATTAACGTGGCTTACTGGGGACCGGTGGCGCACTCTTTTGAACGTGACATGTAGTACGCATTTTGCAACAGAGGCGGGAATTTTGACTGACAGAGCGACTCTATTTCATGGCCTTAATATTATTTATGTTTTTTCTCGTGTTCTTTGTCTGTTCCCTCGTCTCTTTCTTCAGGAGCAGACACGTAGAGCTCGCTGCATGTTGGCGTGGTACAACTTCAGAGGAGTGGCGAAAGAGTAACTGTATCATCAGCAGCTGTAAATGCACTAACCCTACTCGTTCGTGCGGTGTTCATCTAAATTGTACCATTTCATTGCAGTCGGCTGGCATTTACAACCCGACATACACGCTTTATTAATGTCATGTGACGTGTCCGGACTACAGACGTATTATATACGCTCTAGTCATAAAGCAGCAATGTGCTGTCTCTTCCCTGCACTGAACTGCTTCTCATGTGACTTTACTTTCTAATTCAGTTTTTAACACATGAGAAATCTACACGTCGCGAGGGCTTCAATGCCAAAAGACACGGAATAATGGGGCTCAAAGGGAATGTGTTTGCCGTTGAGTAAATAGTTACCCACCACGTGCCTAAGCATGATGTCATAGGCGTGGAGGTAAAGCTCCATGCATTCTGAGGGTAGGCCGTGTCGGTATTTCGGCTGGGATACTGGACAACATTTCGGGGTTCGGCGCTAAATTGCCTTCATTTACGCGAGAAGCCAAACTTTATGTGGTTTTATGTATAATTTTAGATATATATTTTAATTAAAAATAATTCAGAAGTTTGATTTAGTCGACGAAATATGTCATCTCTCGTGGACAAAATGTAAAGCAACCGGTCTGGACGCAGAGGCTAGAGAAAAGAATCGATGCCCCTGTCGGGGGTCGAACCCCGGTCGTCGAGTCCGTAGCCAGTCATGAGAAATGTATATATACCATTTTAGTGGGATCACTTAAATGGAGAAGATAACCTGGTAGATCTAGTTGCAGATGGGTAGATATTACATGAGTTCAGATACAAATAGTGCGTATGAAGGAGAGGAATGGATTTAAGTGGCTCACGGTGGAGTGTGCTGGCGGATTTTGATAAAAATTTTAACAACTCTTCGGGTCCCTTATATGCCGTGAATTCCTTGGCCAGGTGACTTGTGTCAGTTTTACATAAATAAACTTATGTGTGAGATCGTCGCATATGCAGTGAGATTAAACAATACCTTTAGCGTACTTAACATTTCTAGTCTTTTGTTTCTGTCAGTGAAGATTATTTTTTTTAAAAAAATTTGAGGTTATCTCGGCGGTGAAGATGCGGATGTAGGCCTCCTGGTTAGTGACGTCATGTGGCCTTGTAAGCAGATAACCAACTTTTCGGAGGAACATACTGCCTCCTCCTGGTAACTACGTACAAGCCCACATCGTCTTGCTTAGTAAAAAGATGCATGGGGTGAATTTTATTTCTTCCAGCTGCAAAACGAAGACTTCTATTTCATCTTAATAACTTTACGGACGCTGTTTACTTTGCTATGCTCATCTTTCGACGGAGTCAAAATGGGTGGTTGTGTGCTTATTGCTTCATTAGCTCAGAAAGAGAAGTCTCAGGTCGACGCATTTTTTTTGGGGGGGGGGGGGGTTGCACGCCGTTACAATAGTCGTACACTTAAATTAGGAGATGAAGCTCCTAATAAGTACATGAGTGTTTCTCTCTACATTTGTTTTGTGTTCCTTTTATTTGCTAAGTGGCAATTCATTCTTGAAAACAATCAGTGCTTCTACTCAGTGACAAGCCACTAAAACCCACTCCAAAAACTAAATTTAAGAAGAATATAAATAAATACGAACGAACATACTAGTGCGAGTTGAGAATCGCCATTCATTTTATATTTCTTACGACGTCATAATGGTAGAGTATGGTCCATTCATAAAATGGAAAAAAAGCTTATTTATTAATCTTATTTTTGTCATTTCTAATTCCGGTTATTGCGTGTTTTAAATTTAATTTTCACAGAATTTTAATGCGTTTTTTGTGTACAGAGAACAGTTTGTATGTACGCAATGTTACAGTAGTTTTTTATAGCCCACAATAAAAACTGAGCTACTGTCATGTTTGTGTGTGAAGTGAAATCCAAATTTCTTGGTCATCCTATACTAGACAGTCTTGTTTGGGATTTTGAATTATTGCAAAGGAAACACTTCTAAGTTACGACGACTACTTGGAAACGCAGTTTCTTATGAAACACATAAATACAAAATGAAGCATTATTGATTGTAAAAACAGCTGATACAAATAAAGTACATTTTCTATGATTCTAGCATAATTCTGGATGAGGTATTAAGCCCCTAACTTAGTACCGAGGGTGTGATAATGTGCTGCTTAGCCATGGCTATCGCATACCGCGTGGGGCTGTGGTAGATGAGTTGGTAGCAGTGGGGACGGAGTGTCTATCGGGGTTAGGTGTGACACAGCCTTATTCCCCGTCTTGACGGAAGAGAACCATTTCTTACCTACTCTGTTGTATTGATATTGTGAGATCCTGGAGGTAAGCTATTGGACAGGCGAGTTAGTGAAGCCGTATGATGATTAAATATTGCACGGTGATACTGGGAAAGACGAGTTTGAATTCCATCGGGATTCGATTACAGATGCTTAGTCATAAAGCTAGAACTTCTTCACGGTCTTCTCGGTCTTCCCTGAAGCCCCACTGTGCCTCCCTGCTCTATCGTTTGCTACAAAGACAACAGCCTTATAGTCAACTGTTGTACGTTGTACGGAGCTTGGACGTTCTAAATTTTAGTCTGTTACATTACTGCGAGTGAATAAAGAGTGGAAAGGGATATTTTAGGTTCTCAAGGTGGAGAATATAAATATAACTGTCTTCTGTGATGTTACGCCGTGTAGTCTCGTATAAGTTGGCCGGCGTTTCGGAGGTACGTAATGCCTCCATCGTCAGGGTTGATGCCCCTAATTCTGACAGGGGAAAAAAGTTTAATTTGTAGTTGTTTCAACTATATTTTAAGCGACAAATGTTATTTAGTTTTAAATGCAATGATTGTTTATTCTTATCTGAATAGGACTTGCGAATCACATTTTTATTTTCCACTACCAAATAATATGCCTGGCATTAAAACCCTTAAATATGGTAACGCGTATCATGGTCGAAATTCAAACCGTGTACTACCTCCCTAACGCAGGTTAGCTGTATTTCCTCTTCATGTTCAGGTGTGGGTACGGTACAAAACGGAAAGTGACGAAGTACTTAGCAGATATGGCAATTCTTCGTTTTTTTTTGCGTGGTGATATTGCCCGCATCTCCGATGCAGTTATAGACCTTCGCCCTTTTACTAATCATTAGACTGGTACCAGTACAATATGGTCACAATATTTTACGTGCCGGTAAATTAAAACGCGATATCGCTGTAAAAACGACGAAAATTTATTGATTTGGTATTAGAGACATTGCTTCCCGCACGGAGAATTGACCTTCAAGTTTCTTGGCAGCATGGAATTTCGTGAACCGGGAAACTTTCCGCATTTTCTTCACGAGATTGCTGATTGACTTTATCTTAGTATAAAACATAGCCGCTCCAGTACCTCACGAACTCGCTGTGACGAGTTATTATGAACAAATAACTTGTTAGTTGACGCAGGTACGTTGTCAGAATTACAGCCCAGCTATTTTATACCCTGAGGAAGGAGGTTGGTACTCGGCAGAAGGATAGTTTGATCGCAAAGCCATTTTGGACGCACTGGAGTTTGCCTCCGTCATACTAGTCGCCTTCACAACTTCAAATCTCACCATCGCACTAATATTGTTTAACGAAGCATAAATACGAGGCGATGACAACTGAATATTTGGTATTTCTGTAATGATATAATAATTATACGGAAGTCAAATGTATTAATGACCTACTTGCACTCCGTTATTGTAACTGCAGTTTCGCTTTAATAAATTGCTTCATGACGTCTTCGTTCGTGTCCGCTGATTACAATTCCTTCCCATTTTGCACAGGAATCGAACTCCGATTGCGACAATGGAAAGAAATAAGGATTTTCTTGAGGTCTTGGGTTGTCACCTCTGCGACTATGAAGAGGGCTGCCCTGGGGGTTGTTACGCCGTGCAGTTCCTTAGAAATTTAGCGACATTCCAGAAGCGTTTACCGCCTCAGTCATTATGGCGATTATCGTCGGTTACTTTCCACGAGACTTTGCAGTGCAACATCCCAGTAGTCTGTCATGTTTAAGGGTGTTATTGACGTTTCTTAAGAGGGGTCCGCAAGTTGAGTACATTTTACTTAATTTGTTTTTTCATGACGTTTAAAGCTTATCACATTTACGTTTACTTCTACATCCAATTAAAACATGATAACATGTATCTTCTACCGATGAGATAATTTTGGGGAGGGGGGTTCCGTGGAACCACAAAGGTTTGGAAACACTGATGTCGACGTTTCGGCAAAAGCAATGTTGGTTTCATCAGTTGTGTCCTGTTAGTATTGTGGGCTGCGGTGTCTCTGGATTAATTAAAAGTACCACCATGCAGAAAGGAAGTTGACATGTGTAAAGCAAGTTTGTGGAAGGGATTTATGTTGGGATAATTGAAAGAAAACCGGTTGTATCTTATAGGCCTACTTTTTATTACGTACAGAGACCTATCATTACGGTTGGTAAACGGTTAATAAATGACAGAATTAAAGTATAGAAAAAACAAGACAATTTTTCGTAAATTGTAATTAGCCCTTATTACAGTCACATTTTGTCCTTTTGGTTAGTAGTTATTTATTAATGGGTAGAATGCAAGATGTCTTGTCCATTACACGTGATAATATAACAAGTATGGATTCAAAGAAACCTCATGTTTGGGCAATAGACGAATTAAAGTCAGTTTTTACTTAAATGAAATTAAGTCCAAGGTTGTTATATGAAATTAATTCAATTGTGTGGCTAATAATGACCTCGAAGCCACGATAAAAACATTTGCATGAATGCTGCCAGATACCAGATTCGTGTCCTTCTAAGACGACAACAGACTACCTGATTTTTTAATGTATAGCTGTTAACACATTTTTGTATCCTGCATATTTTAGACACACTCTGGGATCTTCAGGCCTGTAGCTGTGAACTTCAAAATTCACTGTTACGCACTGAAAAATAAATAATGCTTATTATTTTAGTGAAGGGATGACACAAGAAATATCTTGAACACGTTAATAAATATTATCTGTCAGCTCAGCGGTTTAAAGTAGCTTTCCTTAGTGCCTTAAGCAAAATCCTGCGATACTTCCTAAAAATCACACACGACTGCTGTCAGAATTAAACATTGACATGTATCTGGAAGCTGTATGATATGAGTTAGTAACAGCATCGTTAAATAAAACAAATAAATAAATGAATTCGCAGTTGTCGTGCCATTAGATGCTGAATACTGTCTGATAGAGTGGGTGTGGCTGAACTAAGACAGGTGAATGTGATGGTTGCAGAAAGAGTGGAGTATCCTAACTCCTGAATGGCATTCCGGTGTCTGACTGCTCCTACCAGCTGACTGACTCAGCAACTTAGCTTCAAGTCGATGGAGTTCATTCAGAGAACAGGAAAATGAGAGACATAAGCTTGATAAGTTCACTTAAATTACGATTTGTTGACTTATTCTTGGGTTATATTAGGGTGCTATTTTAACTGCATCCAGTGAGCATACGGTCTTGTTCATGAATGGCAAGACAAGAAGGATTTGAAAGGAGACGGACTTGAAGAATTTCAAGATTCTATTCCATGGATCGTCTAGGGAAAAATATAAAATATATCAGTCTGGATTGTTGGTAACCCGGTTTCAGAGTTGCTTTGTTTATTTGTTGTATTTGCTGTTCGCTAAATAGATGTACCGTACTAAATGTACGTGTGCTCTCTGAGGACCTGTATTTGCCAGGTTCAGAATAGGTTAGGAAAATAAATTTAAGAAGCGAATATGAAAACATGAAAAATTGTTGACGCGGTGCCTACATTTCACACACACACACACACACACACATTCTTTTCTTTTGTTTTGTGAGCTCTTTGAGTCTGCGAAAATGTATGATCCCGGTAATGGTAAACGAAGTGCATCATCCAAACTTTCCTATCTCGTAATGACGACAGCCTTCTAACCCCCTGCCCGTCTTGGGTTCAGATATTTATTCTAAACACTCTTTTCTCAAAAAATGCCTTCATTGATATGGGTATCTCAGTTTTTCTGAGCTATTTGAATTCTATTAACGTCTTTAGACTATTTCAGCTGTATTTTAATATTATCCCCATGTTATGTATAATAGAATAAATTAATAGGAGAGGCCAGTGAGAGACGGATTATCAATCGATTCACTAGGAAGAGAAATTACTTTGCGTTTTGGATTTTCCGTTACTAGTGTCACACCTTCTTCTGTGCCACCAGCCACAATACAGCCAGCGCAGCTAATTGAAGGAATTGGAATGGCTTTCTTCACTTATGCTATTTTTCCTGCTTGCCATTCATTTTATTCTCCCCCTCTCCCTTTCTTTGGAAAGGTATGTCGTGTATTCAAGGTTGCAGCCGTTCTATAATGTACAGAATGTTCTTATCGGCAAATTGCTTCCAGTTACCATTTAGATTCCTTGATCGTTTACACAAAATTCAAACCTCACTTCTCCTTTTCCTTGGATCTGTTGCTGTTATTGTAGTCTCTGCCACGTCTGGCGCCTCGAATATTGCTAGGAACAGCTATATTCAATGCGTGCTTAACTTGATAACTCATTTCAAACTTTACAGTTGTTATTGACTGTAGAATTTAGCCTGCGGTATGAAGGAAGAAAATGTTAAAGTAGGAGCAAATTATGCACAGAGGAAGTTAATAATTTGTAGTTTATTATTATTTTTATTATATTATTCTATGTTCAATTAAAGACAGTCCTGTTAGATGCTCATCAGCTGCTGATGTCTGCAGGGACTTCGATGTATTTGAAAGAAAAAATTTGTTTCCCTTAATCACACACGACAATAATTGTGCTGCTATTCATGTATTAGATAGTAATTACACTCAATGAATTTATACATTCCCCCCCCTCTCTCCTCTCAACTACTCTCGCCTTTGACCAACAGTGTGTTATCATTCTATTCATGTGAATTCTCTGGTCTGGTAACTTGTTTTGCATATTTTCGTCTCATGTTGATCTGAATGACTGAAGTTATTTAATTATTTAATCTTTTAGTACAAAGATTTGTGTTCAATAGCTAGTTTCCTTTATCATGCCTATAATCATGTAATTTTAGATAATCTTTTTGTTAACTTTTTATATTCATTTTTGTAATCTTATTATTATGTGCTTACTGTTTTAGATTTTACCGTCATTCTTGACGGGCAAATTAATTTACTAGTTAATCAATATAAGAGGATGTATGCGTTCTGAAGGTTAACAAAGTGACCACAGATCAATTCCCGGATACAGGAGTAACGTACCAACCAGCTGCTCAGGGTTAAAGCTGTCTGGTCGTTTCTGCGACTACTCAGCTGCTTCTAAGTCTTAGGTCTGGAATGCGTTGGGTTTTGCCCCATGGGTGGTGGGTTAGTTGAGGGGACTTTGAATAACTCCATAAAGCAGAGACCTTTTAGAGAATCTATTATAACTATTACTATATGGAAGCCGAATGTTCATTACCGCATTCACAACAGCCCACCACCTGTCCTTATTTCGAGTGAGAAGAATCTAGTCACTAGTGACCTGTAAAAGGTATCATATATTTGAGGAGAAGCAGAAATAAAACCATTCAGCAAGTACTGTGTGAAATATTTTGATAGTTTAGTGGCAGCTGATGAAATAAACTTCATGTAATGACGTTTACTGATATTATTGCCTTAAATCCAGTACGGTGTATTTATTCGGATCCCTTGATATGCACTGAGCAGGCAGCTTATGCCTTTTCACTTGTTACTCTAAGAATACAGAATTGTATTCGCAAAATAATGCTGAATGGTAACTGTATATGGCAGCTGCTTCGACAATCAGCAACTCTGCATTTTGCATAATGGATTTCGTATGATTCACAGACTAAACACCGGATTATTTCCTTCAGCCTCTGAAGTCGAAGTTCCTGTAAATAAGTTTAAGGAATTGACCCGTACCGCAGAGAAAACACTTTACCGTTACAAATATAGACTGTTAAATATTGCTGTTTAGGGAAATAATCGTTGTTTATTCTGAGAATCATGCGAAACCCATAAATACATGTATAACTTACTTATTATAATTTGAATTGTAAGGTTTTTGAACTTTGGCCATCGTCTGATGTTATAAAATTACACAACGTTCCGAGGACTGGATCTGCCCTCGTCTTCAGGTGTGGTGTAGGGGAAGTGCTCCTACTCTGTGGGTTTCTTAAGAATGAGCTAATCTCAGTTACCCCAACAATCCGGATTGTATTACACCATCGTCAGAACCCATCAAAATAGTTTTTTTATTGTTGATGCAGGTGGGACACACAGTTATAATTGGGCCCTAAAGGGTTAAATAACATTAGGAAACTGATTTTCGCAATGGTGAAGTGCATTTTCTTTGCGGTATGGGCTAAATTCATGAATATAAAAATAATTCAGAGATGATCTGCTTTGAAGGGGCTATCATATTAACTATATTTTGACTATAACCGTGTTTTATATATCTGGATGCTTTCACTTTTCGCTCTTATCCCCACCCCAATTCCATCCCTTCATCTTTCTAACCAAAGCCACCCTCTTTGTCCCCAACTGAGATCACAGCCAGATTTAGGGGTGGGAAGGTTCTTCAGAGCCGATGTTGGAGTGACAACAGACCGTATACTCCATGTAGACCACCAGCCGGGGTGTTTTCTGCAGTTTTCTTATCCCTCTTGGGACATTTCGTTTATGTATTCATCCTGATAGAGTTTTATTTTTGGATCGTTGTAGAACTATCGTGGAAAGCGCCTGGAACCAAACATCGCGACATATTCGGACGGCCTGAGGTTCAAATCTCGACTCAGAGACTGGCTACCTTCATTGAGGATTCCGTGTTATTTCTCAGTTCTTCCGGGAAAAACCTACCTTCATTGAGGATTCCGTGTTATTTCTCAGTTCTTCCGGGAAAAACCATGATAATGCCTCGAATTACGCCACTGTAGCTTCCTTCCACATCCTTTCAAATTCATTATGTGTTAAACATATTATCATTGACACTACATAGTCTAAGGTGGTGGCAGTGTCGTTTAACCATGAACAAACTAAATAGGGCAAAAAGATGTACGTATTTTTTTCGAAATGTCGCCGTTGCGAAGATAATAAGAGTTTTTATAATGTTTTGTGCTGAGACTTGGTTTTATGAATTTCGTAAATATACGTCGGATACAAAATTCACACAAAGATGCTCATTAAGTTACCGTATTTTGTATTTTATAGACTGTGAACCGCTTTTAATCGAGTGGACAAGTTCAATTTGACCTTTTAAATTGCAGTTGGATCTCGGAAAATAGAGAGAGGATCGCTCACAATACGTTCAATTTATACACTTGCAAAAAATAATTTAACACAATTTTAATTGTGCTACGGGTTAGCTTTTTATTCTTTTCCTTATTTTGGCGTAAAATGTGCAGGGTAAATACGGCCAGTTTTTTCATAGCATTTTAAAAATTTGGGTTTCATTAACACAAACAATTTCATGAGCAACTGTGTAACTGTTTACGTTATGTCTTTGAGAAGGTAATTGTACAAATAGTCGAGCCGAACCATTTCTCTTCTCTTCTTTGAAACAAAATTTCTTTTAATTCGACTTTCATGTTATTCTTCTTTCTCTTTTTATCTTTCTATTCCTTTCTCCTTGCTTCTGAACTGCTGTATCCTACACAAATTCTAAGTGGTTCTTCAAAAAAGAGACGGAAGTGGACTCGTTTTGTAAATACCACTTACAAAAAACTTTCATAACAGGCACAAAAATCATTACATATATTTAACTGGCTTTGCCTCTAGGTAATATAATAGTGATTATCAAATTACAGGTCGAAAGATGTGTATGAAACGTAATTATTATCAGCTTACAGGTACTTGAACGCAGAGATGACGACTGTTAAAGCAAGGTGTTTGAATTCTGGATGATATAAAAACAAACAGTTGGATCAGCAGTCAGTCCACTGTTATGTACGTGTCATTAACGTAAAGTGGAGATTCCAGAAGCTGGATACTTTTTGTTGCCCTAAAAACAAAGAAACACATGTAATACATAAGCTTATTATATTAAATTTTAATAACATTTCTCATTCAGGTAAAGTTATTGCACAGCTGAGAACCCACCAGCTTATCAAGAAGTACGCTGTTAAATTTAGTTTAGTTAAGTTATTATTACTTAAGTGTTATTACGCTTTGTTAAATTTGTGAAGGATATCTAACTCTATGAAGCAGATATGTTCTTGAGAAGCTAATAGTTCATAAACTAATCAGATTCGCCGTGTTTTGTGGAATCAAGGGGTCAGTTCTGTGTTCTAAAGAATCCGCCACTGGTCTCTGTTTTGAGCTAGACTAATCTAGACCACAGTCTCTTATCTCTTTCTTCTGATATCAGTTTTTGTGTTATTCTTCTATCTTTACCAACGTATTCCAATTTTTCTCTTTACTTAAAAATTTGTTGCTAAAACTCTGTTCTCATTTCTCTTCTGTGCTTGGTAAATGACCCGTCCAAAAATATATTCAAGTCATATAAAGTTTATGAATCAACTTAGAGATCTGATATGCCTGCAAAACACCTTAGTATTTATTTGGATAACTTGAAATTTTGTACTTTGTATGTGATTTTCGCTTAACATAGGTCATGAATATGTTGATGGAACGTTTACGCTGAGACACTTGACTACCTTGTCAGGTGAAATTAGTTTGCTTAACGGTAGGTTCCTATATCTCTAGTGTATTGCATTGGCTAGGTTAAAGCTTGTTTGCATTGGTGTTAGTATCTGGGAAATTTCAAAAGTTCTCTGACCTCGCCTGTTGTGTTGGTATTTGTTTGTAGACGGTCTCCTAGATTTGACTCGTAAAGAAACTAGTTTCCCTGCACGATTTGAGTGTCTTTGTGATATCAGCTACCTACTTTATAAAAATAAAAGACAAATACTGGATTTATTTTTGTATAATATTCTGCTAACAAGAAGGCTAAGTGACCTACTCACTTTTAGGTCGCTGGTGACATGGCACGTCTCTCCGCGTCCGCCGTGTAGTAACTCGGCTGTCCATTGTGTTTCCTTATTTGTGTCAGGTTGCTGGTGAGTCGACTACAAACGATGGCCCACTGTGCAACTTGACTCACCCCTTAGATCGTAAACACGCAAGGCACTTGTGCGAACCAAGGGCTGTCTGAAGTCACCAACTGTTAACTGAGGATATGCCCAGCAAGACAGTCGAGACTGCTTCTGATAAGGAGGTGAAATCGAAACGATTAGTGTCCAACCTATTCGGCTACTGTCTGAGGTTTTACTTGATTTCCTTCAGTTGTAAGGCAAATGCTGGGGTATAGTTCAAATGGGGCACGAACAGCTTTCTCCAATCGTGGGGGCTTACAGCCTTTGAAATCCTCTCCGGTCTCAATGGCCTTGTGTTAAACCGGTCCCAAAAATTTCCTGGGTTCAATCCCCGGATTCAAAAGCCCATAGAATGAACACGTCAGAGCCATCAACAGAGACAATCAAACCGCGTTAGCGTAAGCATAAAAGGACTGATCAAGATTTCACTGCTGATGTCAGTACTTACGAACTACAGTATTGCAAATTTGGGTTCAGAATATTATGACACATCTATTCAAAACGGCACTGCATACAAATAATAGGAAAGTTGCTTAGGGAACCTCGTGATTTTACTAAGACATCTCCGAGAGGCAGGTCAGGCGTGTGACGTCATAGGTGTGCGTGATTTGCTGCTACTATTCGTGGCGGAGTTCTGTGCATCACACATGAAAGTACGAGTGGAGTTAAGCAACCTTCATTATTTCCTACCAGTTTAAGGTAGGTTTTTCCTCTTTTATTCTTGTTTCGCTTCGTTTTCTTCCTTCCTTCCTATGCGCCCTGTTCGACCCGCGCCGGCTCTCTGTGTCAGTAACAAAACTTCCCCAATTTAGGCGTTCATACACCCTTTGCTTTTGTTAAGTTGGTGTCATCGTTGTCTGTTGACCCAAAACTCTGAGGAGGGCTGGGCGTATAGCACGCATACACACACAATACGTGATGAAAGGAGACCATTTTGTAGATTTGAGCTGAGATGGGATAATAATAAAATGGAGTTGTAAGTTTCCCCTTTAAAAGCTACTGGTAACTATATGTACCATATCCTTTAAAAATTAACAATTCTTCAGGTTGTATTTTTGTCTTTCGTATTATTTCCGCTGTAAACAATAAATATTTTCTTTAGCAGTATTAGTCGGTTGAACTTTGTAACGGTGAAGACATGTGTTTTCTTTGCGGTTCGGACTGAATTATTAAATATAATTTGGATGAACGTGGCATTCTAGCGCACGCCCAGGGACCTGAAGCTGTTTGTCTTGCAGCCGATACCCCTGCCTTCCGAGCTACGCCGGACTATGGAAGATTCTTTGCTGGTGACGTCTTTGAGTCAGTGAGCCCAACTTGTTCTTTTGTGCTGACGTCTCCTGGTGTTGGGCCCTCTTCACGTAACTAGAAGCCATTCAAGAGACGCTAGTAGTCGTGTGCCATTGGCGCAACAAGCGTCTAAGTCTGCCTCAAGCATTGCTCCATGGTTCGGTTTATCCCCACAGTCATCTTGTTAAAATATGTTTTTCTGTTACGGATCCTAAAGTTTTGTCACTGTCATAACAACAGATTGAAATTATTTTTTATCCCCGGAAATTTCAAAGCAGTTTGCTTTTTCGAGAACTATTCGATTAAAACCAGTCTCTTGTTTTGTATATGGTTTTCTGAATCAAAATTTTGAATGTATTTCAGCAATCTAACCTTTAATGATTTAATAACTCTATGGATTATCCGTCAGCAGCTAGTAGCTGCTTATCTGCTCAATAAATTCTGAAGGTTCATTACCGTGTTTACAACAGACAGCCTCTGCTTTCTTTCCTGAGCCAGATGAATCCAGTTCACACCCTCATATCTTATTTCTTGACGATATAGCCTGTTATAATATTATCCCACATTTATATCCACTCCTAGATCTACCAAGTTGTCTCTTTCCATCAGATTTTCCGAACAAATTTCTGCAAATGCAGTTCTTTTTTCTCCCATAGATGTTGTAGTTCGTCTTTCTTCATGCATTTGCCCCTCTAGATCACTTCTTGGTACACCCGGTCTCGTGTCCTACGTCCATTCACTTCCATCTTCTGCCGAGATGCAGAATCTTCAAATGTAATGCCTTTAAATACAATGTAAACTCTATTTACTCATAAACTAGTATGTTGCATATATGTAGTCGTATTTTTACAAGTTTGTGGCTACTAATGAAGCAGTTAGTTTGTTAAGTACACGTTGTTTTGAGTTTCTTTTTTGACTGCTTTGCAAACAATTTTATTTCTCTCATTTGTCTCATCTACCCGAACGTTGCAGCGTACAGATTACATTCCTCAATATGTAGCAGAGCCCTGGATAAAACCTCGGATAGAACATTGTCTGCAATGAAAGAGATTTTCCTGGAACTTTCTCTCTCCCGGTAAACACTGGACGTCGAATCTCAGAGTGTACCACGGCCGTTTATTTAAACACCTTTCTCAAGTCAGGATTTATGTAATAACATATACAGGTCACAATGCATCAGTAAATCATGTAGCTAAGTACTGCGGAAATTAAAGTGAGTTACAGCATTTCGTGTTATTTGGTTGTGGATGGACTACATTGAATGCTCACCATCAGACAGATTACAGGGGATGGTTTTACAGCTTGGAATTCAGTGGAGGCTTTTACTTTTCACTGTAAAATACAAATATATTACGAAATGTTAGACAGGGCTAAGGAGCCAAGGAGCTGGACGGATACTTTGGGTCGATTAAAATATATGTTGTGATAGTGTTCTTCCGGTTTTAAAACCAAGTACCTTATGTATTAAAGACGGTTTTTCCATCGCTATGATTAAGCCCAGAGGTATGTTCGGTGACCTTCCGAAAAGTATTATTTTACGTGTTATATGTTGTGGAAGTGAATCGCGTTCATAACTGGAGGAAAATGATACAGACGAAAAATGTCTGAGGTCGGAGGTACTGAGGATATTGTGTGTAAACAAGGAAAAGGAAGTGACAAAAGAATGGGTGAAAGCATATAATGAGAAACTGCGTAATTTATTCTCTTTACCTGATATTGTTTTGAATGGGTGCCAAACTTGGTTTCACACGTAAAGGGACAAGAATATTTATACCTAAGGGGGACGAAGTACATGATTTTGGAGAAAACTGCACAGTGAGGAGCTCTATAATTTGGACTCTGTGCCATTATGATATAGGCTGATCAATTGCTGAAATATGAAATGGGATGGTTATGTAGCACGCGAGAAATTCGTTCATCTTAAAGCCGACTATTGGATGTGTGGATAATATTAAAATGGATCTTAGGGAAATAGATTTTCATGGTGTGGATTGTAAACATTTGGCTCAGGATAAGGACTGGTGGCGGTCTCTTGTGAACACGGTTATGAAACTTTGGGTTTTATAAAAAGCAGGGTAATTCTTAGCTAACTGAGGGTACTGTTATTAGCTTCAACAATAAATCTTTTTGACGTAGAAGAAACGTTTAATACATGTGGGGGAAACGTAAAATATAAAACTTTGATCTGGTATATACCACTGAAAGACTCGGGGATTTGTGTAGTTAAACTATTAGAGACATAATGTGTGAATGGTAGACTGAACTGGCTCAAGATATCTGATGAATCACCTTCCGGTGTCTGAAAATGGCGGGGAATTACTTGACCAGTTGAATAACCATAAGCGTTTAAAGAAATAGGCCTACTTTTCACGGCGGAGCGAAATCAGTAGACTCTTCGAGTTGAAGCCAGACATATAATGTCACTAGAATACCAAGATATTCTGTGCACTGAAATTCAGTCAGGTACTGAAATATAAAGATACGAATGGGCACGTGACGATACACAATGTATCAGCCACTTCTGAGTGGTTTAAAGGCAGATAGATTGCCCTTAATAGTTAGAATCACCTTGGATCGTCTGGTCTGTAATCTTCTGTCTACAGTGGCTCCTTGATAACATTGTTTATGGACCTTCACAGATGCTGGCATGTAACTCGCCTGCATCTGAGAAGGACCTGACCTAGGACAAGATTGGAAGCCTAGAGAAAGATCCTAAGTTGCTTATGTTAGAGAAACTGCTGCTGTTTGCTTGCCTTATAGCCAACTTTTGTGGAGTAAAAAAAAGCCGTGGTCTCTTGGACTTGATGGGCGGTCCTGAACTTAGGGGGATGGAGGCCCGCCGTGTTGACGCCCTTCCTGTTGCGGGTCGCACGCCTAAAATTAACCCCCGACTAAGAATACAGGGTTGGATCAGATTGCAGTAAAGCTGGTTAAGTTTCAGTTTGGATTTAGTCATCTGCTTTACAACAGAAAATGAAATGTACGTATATAGGATTTGAGGTTTTCACTGCGGGTTGTAGAGCCGTGAAGTCTGGTAGAAGTTTACAAACGTTTCAGAGGTCCTTCCTGCCTCTATCATCAGGGCAATGGGTCTTGATTGTGGAGAAACGACATATGGAACGGTTTGTCGCCTTATTTCGGTCTTCTGGGAGTACACACTTCTAATTTCCTCCACTCTAATCTCCGGCTGGTACCGAGGGCAAGAATGTGTGGATCTATACCTCCTTCTCTCCGTACATCTCCATGCCATGGTGCTTTATTCAGAACGGACTTATTTTATTTGTGTCTGTCCAAGGCTGTACAGATTCTTGGCTCATATTGCCAACTAGCATTTCCTCCACACCAGTTTCTTAATTATACAGCCATAGTTCTTTTGGTATTAGATTCGTTTGTAGAAACTGAATGCTTCAGATACACGCCAAATCGCTTACTGTACAAAGATACTGCATCCTCTATTCCAGTCCTATTATGTGTCTTAACGCTTTGATGCCCAGCGTACTACATGCATTGCAGTTTTTACAGTACATTTTCACGTTTAGTATGATTCGTGTTTTCTTTTCGGTACGGGCTGAATGTTTAAATATAATTCAGATAAACTTCGGATTCACATGCAGCCCTCCCAGTGTTAACATCAAAATCTGACCCTACAGTGTCACCCGTAACAACGTAAACGTTTCGTCAAGATTTGCCCTCTTAAGGATAATAACATTCAAAATTAAAATCGAATGCAGCAAGATCCTTTTCAAATTCTCCCATTCCTCGACTTCTTATCACTCCACCTTTACTTCCGAAAGACTTACCTTCTCTAACTTACCTCTGCCACAAGTACGAGCGGGCACTGCCTGAGAGCTGAAATTTCTCTCTTTCTCCGGTAACATACAGTTAATGTCGCTCTCGGCTTCGAAGGGCTAAACTACTCGTTGAATTACGTGTGTATGGCTGACAGCGTTAACCAAAGTTGTTGCAACCAAGTGGGGGATGTAACAACACTGAGACAATGTGTGAGGGTACACTAGAACATAGGTGTTTCCATGAATAAAGTCCAAAGGAAATGCAATTTAATTGATTACCATCGTCACAATGAGTTTTCTTTGCTAAGTAGGTGTATGGGTGGATTGTGTTAGCTTTATAATGGTTTAATTACAGTTGTAATGTTTGCTCAATGCATCTAGTTGGAATGGAGAAATAAATAAGGAACTTCCGGTAATACAAACACGACTTCATCAAAATGCGATGTTGACAAACAATAGTCTATTGAAACTTTTGCTCAAGTCTCAGTATTGTCTAAGAAATATAAATTTGATACACCCGACAACAAAGTTATGTCCTTTATATTCCAGTGTAAGGAATAATATATGTAATGAAGTTTTGTATTTAAAGATGGCTATCTTCCGTGTTGTAGCGTCTTGTAGTTTGGTAGAAGTTTGACAGCGTTTCAGAGGTCCTTGCTGCCTCCATCATCAGGGCGATGACTACCAGTCTACACGGCGCTACAAACCAGAGGACAGTCATCTTCGTATTCACCGTCGTGGAAACCTCAAATCCTACTAATGTATATATTTATTCAGTTTGTAATTACTTTTTATTAAACACAGAAGGTGTCATGACAATGCTAAAATTTTGGTCATAACAGTGAAACATTTTAATAATACTTATCTCACGGTATACTTCTGCAAGATTATTAAAATATTACTTTCCAAGTGGGTTGGTTTTCCGGCGAGGTTTCGCCGTCCAAGTTTTGTTTTCTCCGTGTTTGTTAAATGTTCCGACAACGTTTTTTTCCACGGACGTTAAGTTGGTAACTGAAGCACTGTATTAGTTTCTTCGCAGTCCTGATGAGAAACGCAGGTTATGCACTTTATTCTTTTATTTATTTAATTAAATACAATATTTGATGGACGTCTACTTTGAACCGGATTATTATATAATTCTTCATGACATACTGTGGCTTTACTCCCGGTCTAAGACATCCTGCCAATGTGTTTTAAGGATTTATAATTTCAAGTCTAATTGAGAATTACATCAGCATGATTAATTAACAACGTAAACACAGTAACTATTACCATGGAAACCAAAAGCCTCAACAACACATTCTTGCAACTAGCTATACATTATCTGAAACAGTAGTGACTTGTGAAAAACTCCTAATAACGTATGAAGATGGCTGCCTTCTGGGATGTTCCTACGTTTAGCCTGGTAGATATTGACCGACGTTTCAGAGGTACTGTGTATGCATGCCACCGTCTCTCTCTTAGTTGCTTTTATTGTGCAGATTTGTGTTTTTGAGCACAGTTTTAAAAATTAAGAGTTTTTCCTCACTTAAAACTTGGACCTGTGTGTATTTTTGCGATCTTACCCTGAATCCATTCCATATGTTGGCATGTCTTGATTGGACCAGTTCATCAGTGAAGCCTGGAGGCTGTGCCTAGTGTATGTCAACCCTCCTCAATCTTGAGGACTGCATCCTATCCCCTGCCTGCTGTATGTGGGGGATGTTAGGTTAGGTTAGTTTGTATCCTTTCCCCAAACCCTGCTGCATGTTGTATATATCAAAGATATAAATAAAGTTGTACAGAAATAACACAGTTCCTTGCAGTCTCCCCTAGGTTAGCTTCACATGGGTTTGCTTAAGATGGATTGTATCTGTACACAAAGCTTCGCAGCACTGTAATGTTTCTACATCATGTGATCTACATAGTAATAGAATTGTTGTGTTTCTGTCTGGGGAATGACAGGATGGAAGTGCATGAAAATTTGGGACGTCATTTTATGTCGATAAATTGATACGATATCCTTAAAAAATATTCGATTTCCATATAAATTTAGTGAATCGATGTATCGCTTGATAATTTTATTATTTGTAAAGAAAGAACGTTCTAGACTAAATTTAAATCTGTACCCAGTTGTTTGCAGAATATTTTAGCCAGCTACAGAGAAAGTACATATCTGTTTTATAAAATGTCGACAGCAGAACACGAAACATCAGATCTTATCACTGATACCAGAACAGAACATTTTAAGTAGTAGTGAAACTTTACATTTAATGTTGATTTATGTACGACAGCTTCTAATGCAAACAAGGGCAAGACGTAATATTTGAGACTGAAGTTAATTAGGCGCTGGAACAACTAAAAATTTTCAATACCGATAAAAGATTTTATATCTATTTGGTATTCGATATCGATATGATTAACATTCAAAATAATGACAAAGACGGAGGAGAATATTTGTCAACACAATAACGTCATTTTGGTTCCGTAAAAAGTGGTAACTTCCTCAAGGTTGTTGTCTTCTGGGATCTGGCAGAAATTGGCCGACGTTTTGTCGCCTTGATAATAGAAGCCAAAATAATATCTGAAACGTTTTGGCACAATATCCCAGAGGACAGGCAACTTTATACTGGCCGCCGTAAAAACCTGAAACCTGAAGCTGAAATTTCGAAATTATAATTTGTCCATTTATTGTCGCCCTTACATCTTCCTAACTGTAGTTATCACAGTGGTTATTCTCATGTTACGTTGAGGTCACTCCTAGGCCAAGGACAAGGCAAGGTCACGACAACATCAGTACAATAGTTTCCCAGATACAGGTATTTAAAGTACTCAAGGTCATATATTTTCACGCTTATTTCTGCCAGACCGTAAATACCTGGTTGACCATACTCATTCCGAAATGAGATCACGTATAGGTCAAGGTTATATGGCAGTCACAACAATATTGACCCAATAGTTTGCCAGATACATGCAATTAATATTCTCAAGGTCATATATTTTCACGCTTATTTCTGCCAAACCGTTAATACCTTGTTGACCATACCCATGTTAAAATGAAGCCAGATATAAGACACGGTCATATGGAAGTCACGACAAAATCGGCCTAATAGGTTGCCAGGTACAGGGCTTTAAAATACTCTAGATCATATATTTTCACGCTTATTTCTGCCAAATCGTAAATACCTGGTTGACCATATATATGTCAAAATGAGGTGACGTATGGGTCAAGGTCACATGGAAGTCATGACAAAATTGGACCAACAGTTTGCGAGATAGGTCTTTAAAATTATCAAGATCATATGTTTTCATGCTTATTTCTGCCAAACCGTAAACACTAGGTTGATCATACTCATGTCAAAATGAGGTCACGTATAGGTCAAAGTCATATGGAAGTCACGACAAAATCGGCCCAATAGTTTGCCCGATACAGGTATTTAAATTTTTCAAGGTCATATATTTTCACGCTTATTTCTGCCAAACTGTAAACACTTGGGTGACCATACTCATGTCAGAATGAGGCCACGTATATGTCAAGGTCATGTCGAAGTCACGACAAAATCGGACCAATAGATTGCTAAATACCGGTCTTTAAAATTCTCAAGGTCATATCTTTTCACGCTTATTTCTACGAAACCGCAAATACCTGAATGGCCATACTCATATCAGAATGAGGTCACGTATTGGTGAAAGTCATATGGAAGTCACGACAAAATTGGCCCAATAGTTTGCCCGATACAGGTATTTAAATTTTCAAGGTCATATATTTTCACGCTTATTTCTACGTAACTGCAACTACCTGGATGACCATACTCGTGTCAGAATGAGATCACGTATAGGTCAGTCATATGTAAGTTACGACAAAATCAAGAGATGAATTGAGGAAATCTGATAACAATAAATTCCAAGACTGTCTTATCCTCACGAAATATCCAAGACTTGACGATCAAAATATGTAGAAATTCGATTAATATTTTTGAAGCCCTGTTGGTATTGTTTTGACCCCAAACTGACTTCAACAGAAGAATTAAATAAAAAAATACCTTTCTCAAAGAGGAGCTTCTCGATTTTCTCTCTTAATCTCATTTTATATCTTAGACAGAGGACATGTAACGCTTAAGTAACACGATGTATATATAAATGCGTAGGTCTTAAGATGGACCTTTGCTGACCCCGTGTGACATTATGTGAAGCACAATTTCTAATGGACTTATTTTTATGCAGCTTTGCCAACCAGTCTATGTTTTAAGGTGATTTGATTATATGATTTTAGTGATGATTATTTCCAATTATCTGGTACAGATGACTAAATGGAAATGCTTGTAAAGCATTCTGGATACAGCCCATCGGATTCGAATCTCTGGATAGTTACCTCCGGATTGATCGAGGCTGTTCTCCTCAGTTCCTCCACCCTGGGGAATGCCTTATAAAATTGTCACATTATCATCTATGTCGTTGCGAAATAATTATTTTATGATAGGGGGTGATTTTTGAATGCCTTAGAAGTTTCTTTCTTGCACGGGCCCGATCAGCAACGTGCTGCACTCTAGCTTGAAATCATAATTACAGTTATTTATTTCTTTATTTGTTTTTACGTTTACATAATGCCTTATCTTTTCTTTGATTTTTTGTACGTGACTGTACTCCGTTACGATGTTTTTGCGAAGGTTGTATGTGTTCAAAAAAGGAACTGGCTGTTAATTCGTTAATGCACAGTTTATTGTGTGTGCTAAATTTCCATATTAAGTGCTTGAAATAAGACCAGTACAAGGGACATCAATGCGCGAGTTAAAAATAAGGAAACAATGAAATAAAGAGGCACTGAGACAGAAACAAGTAAGGCAGAAGAAAGTATCGAAGGAAAGATATTTGAAGCGATTTTCATTCCGCAAAGATGCTGAGTGTAGAATAGTTATTATTATTTCCGATGTAAATATCTGGTTGAACATTCAGCGAGGATACTTATTTGGCCGTTGCTAATGACTGTCTGAATTTTCAACTGCTTGCCTGTCATTCGCCGTGAGTCACCTTTTCAATTTATACATTTGATCTGACACCAGAAAGACACAAAAATAAGTTGGAACCCTTAAACATGAAACAAAAGCTATAAAAGAATATGAACAACACCGTGGAGTTATGAATAGATTTTTAGTCCTCGGTTTTAACCTTAATTACCATTGTAGTTGTCTTTGTCTTGTCTTCCGTGCTGGCACGATATCTATTTGGCAAGAAAACAAGTTTTGATGTTCCGGCCACACATGAATTAGGGCGTTAATAAGCGAAAATGAAATAAATAGATGCTTGGTAA